>JBBBDQ010001668.1:155000-665000 GCA_037127315.1 Ascarosepion bandense | reverse complement strand
TTTGTTTTTTTTGTGATAGTTAACCACTTGTGACTATATTAAATTTTTGTTTTCACTATATTGACTCATTTGTTTTTTGTCTGTAATTCTTTTTTAATTTTCCTTTTTGTCTTGTATTATTAAAAATTCTTTTTGTCTGCATGACGATATTTTGTATTTATGATCACTTAGTGAATTTATTTCTTTTTGAATCTCTTTTCTTATTTTTGTATAATATTTTTTTGGGGAATCATTATTTTTAATGTTTTAAAAGATTTTGTAATTGCTAATTATTTGTGACTGTAGTTATATTATAAAGACTCACTTTTCTTTATTTCTTTTTACTATTTTTTTGTATCTCTTCTTTAGTTAGGTTATTTTTAGTTTTGTATTATTGCTTTGTGTATATTACTGTGTGCAAATATGGCCTCTGATAATTATTTTTCTGTGTGAGCTAATTTTGTGTATACTCCTGTTTTGTGTTTGTATATATTTTTTCCTTTAAGGTTTTTTTGTGTATGTATGATTTGATGTATGTGTTTTTTTTATTTTTCTGACACTTCCTGTATCTGTTGTTACAATGTTTAAGTGTATACACTGCTACCCTTCACCTGACCTTATTTCTTTTCTGTACAAATTTTTTTGAATATTCTGAGTTAAATGTAACATTTGATTTATCGGGTTTGACAAAGCAGTATGTAATTTTTACAACTGCCAAAATAATTTCTAGATTTATAACCTTTTAATTATGTGTTGGGTTTTCTTCTCTATATTTCATATTGCTCTGGATAATATCCATTGAGCTCTTTATTTTTATCTATTTAATATTTTATGTTAATTAGATAAAATTTTCGGATTATCTTCTTTGTTTTTATGGGTTTGTCATTTTTTTCTGATATATATATATATATATATATATATATATATATATATATATATATCAGAAAAAAATGACAAATATATATGACAAACAAATATATATATATATATATATATATATATATATATATATATATAAATGATTATTGTTAATCAGTTTTTGGTCATAATTAAATTAGATTAGTACACAGTTGTATTAAAAATTGCTCAATACATGTATATTGTAACACTTTGGAATATTTTTAATTTAGAAACCAATTATTTATGCAACCTTGGTTTCAACTTTTTGGTATCTTCAAGTGATGATTTATAATAACTGATTTTCCAACATTTTTAAATGCACAACAGGGATTTTTATGAACATGTGACTGGAAGTTTTAAACAACCAGAATTTCAAAATTAGGGAGGAGTTACTTCAGGATCATAAACACTTTCATTCTAAGATCCTAAGATGTATTTTTTTGTGTGATTACATCTGGACATTATTTCTGATCTTTCATTTAGTAATTCTTTTTGTTCTGGAAACTATATTATGGCTAACTTTTTTTTTGGTATAATCTGCAAACATCACCACCATTGTAAGGTTTTTTTTGTTTTTTTTTTATTACACTCCATGTTAGATAAGAGTTTTTTTTCACTTTTTGTTCTAATTTCCATGCATGTTTTAAAGTTTTCCAGCTAGTTTGATACAATTTTTAAAGTTTTCCAGCTTGAATGTAGATTTATGGTTTTTCCATTTGTTTTTGAAAATATCATTTTAGGTCCCAAATATGTTTTTCTTTGTCCATCTGTATCGTGTACTTCTACTTTGTAAATAACTTCTTCTGTTTTACAAAGTCTGTCAAGTGGGCATTTATTTTTGTCCCTGCAGTTACATTCTTTATTAGCAATATTATGCCGCATGTCATTTTTTAAGTTTCTGCTATTTTGTTTTTTCATGTACTTTTCTAAATTACTAGTACAGCTATAACTTAATTTAATTGAATATCTATTAAATATTTTATTTAATTCTGAGTTTTTTGGGAAGTGTTTATGAATTAATTTGAAAAATATTCGCCCTATTTTGGATTTTACTCGTAAATTTAATGATAGGTTAAACTAAATAATATTTCGATTTCTAGTATTATTTTTGCTTAACTGAGGTTAGTATTCTAATTTGCCTTTCTGATCACTTTCATTTAAGGTCCTTTCATAATCTATTTTCCTTTCATTGAAGATTGTTTTGTGAGAAGAATTTTTTTTATAGTCTGTGTTCTATTCTCTTAGAGATGTGTTTCATTATTCTAGTAGCATGGTTAAATCTAGTGTTTATGTACTTAGTTGTATTTTTTTCATACATGGAGAAACACTGCCAGTTTGCAGATTAAATTTGACATATATATATATATATATATATATATATATTAATAGAGAGATATACATTATATATTTATAGAGTCATTTCTCTTGTCAATTTCAGTGTATAAGTTTAAATGTTTACCTTATCTACATGGATGATTTGATTAAAATAGTGAAAGCTTTGTTAATCTAAATATGTTTTGGCTATTAAATAAACAAACTATCATTATATATGCTGAATTCTAGTGAGCTTCTGCAAACCTTTTGATATATATTGATCAATAGGTGAATCTAAATAACCTATGAAAGTTTCAATCTGTTTACATCTTCAGGTCATTATTATGCATCACGTCTACAACATTTCCTTTTTTATTGTTTTTTTTTTTTTTTTTTCAATTGGAGTAGATAGACTAAACTATCGCCCGGTTCACACTCCACCCACATCTATTGAACAGGTGAAGAGGCTCACCCCTTGTTTCCTGTTTAGGATGCGGTTTCCGGTTTTCTCTTTTCCAATCTTTTCACTCTTTTCCTTTTTTATTATTATTATTTTTTTTTTCAATTGGAGTAGATAGACTAAACTATCGCCCGGTTCACACTCCACCCACATCTATTGAACAGGTGAAGAGGCTCATCCCCTGTTTCCTGTTTAGGATGCGGTTTCCGGTTTTCTCTTTTCCAATCTTTTCACTCTTTTCCTTTTTTATTATTTTTTTTTCAATTGGAGTAGATAGACTAAACTATCGCCCGGTTCACACTCCACCCACATCTATTGAACAGGTGAAGAGGCTCATCCCTTGTTTCCTGTTTAGGATGCGGTTTCCGGCTTTCTCTTTTCCATTCTTTTTACCCTTATGTAGCCCCCTGCGCATCAGTGGCGTTACCGCCTTGCTTGGGGTGATATGATTAAAAAAAAAAAAAAATTCATCTTTTTTGACATCCTCTTTACCTTCTTAAATTTCTTGTGCCATCTGAATATGCATACATGTGCCCTGCATTCTTCCTATGAACTTTGCTTAGCATAAAAAATGTTTCAGTAGCTATTTTATTTAATTTTGCCTAAAATTTAGAATTGAACTGAATTTTGAAATGATTTTTGAACTGACTACTTTAATGACCCATCATAAAAAGCATCCCTTCTTTAAGTGCTGTTTAAAGTGAAAATGTGAAAGAAATAAAACTTTTAAACATTATTCAATTTATTCCACATGGTTTGTTCATGTTTGCTTTGGTTCAATATATAAAAAACCCAGTCTGCTCATTTTTGAGTGTGCCTTATGGCTGTATCATGTTCTAACATTGATTCCTATACAATCACCAAAGTTAATCAATATCAATCCTGGTCAGTACTTAGATGGGCAAGTACTTAGGAATACCAGATACTCTTAGATTGGAAGTGTGTGTAGTTTTCTTGATAATGGTTCAAAAATGTTAATCAGAGAACCCAGTTCCAATTCCACTTGAGTTCGTTATATTCACTTACCCCTGGGAAAGGTATGAATCCATCCCTTCTTGCCCTAGCTATAGATTAATTAGTAAGACATGTGTCACTAAAACGGTTATTATCTACAAAAAAATGAAATAAAATTGCATACAAACTATTTAGATTTTGGTATTAAATAACCCATAGAGGTTGATATGCTGTTAAACAAAAACAAGCAACCAGCTATAGTTTTTGTGTCTTGCTTAGTAATGAATAATGTATTAATTATTTAACCTTAAAGTGTTGGTATTGTTTTACACTAATTAAAATAAAGATCTATTAAAGAAATACTCCAATTTGATAATTTGTAAATAGTGTATATTTTTACAAGTAATGATACTTGAAAAAGCAACTAGGAGTTAACTGAGAATTTTTTTATATTTGCTGAGCTTAAAAGTATCTTTTCACATTTAAATATTAAGTATATTTATAAGAAATGCTTTCATATGAAAACTGAAAAATCATATTCTTATTCAATTAATTATTCTGAGTCACATTCTTACCTATGTTATTTTAATCACAGAATTTTAGCCTGTGATCACTTCAACTTTCACCATGTTGTCTGAAGTCTTCAAGTATTGGAATTATTTAATGAATTACTCAAATAAAAAATCTTTATCTTTATTGTTTTGTTAATTTGGTTCTCTACCCTTGTTAATATTGTCTAAAGTTTTAAAGTGGAGTATTGTCATTATTTCAAAAGTAACTGGGCTTAAAATCCCACCTTTGTTGTTTTGATCATTATGTTTTAAATATTCGTCCAAATCACACTTCATCTGATAACTTCAAACAATATAAAAAAAGCCAGAGATTAGACATGACAAAATATGATTAAAACAACAAAGGTGAGAATGCTAGTCTGAACAATTCATTGTATAATGACAACACTTCATCTTCAAACTTCAGACAACACAAATCACATCCTTGCAAAAGTTGTTCATTTAAAGCGAACAGTAAACATGTGAATTTGTAATTGAAAGCAAATTCAAGGTAAATATTGACATCCTATGACCTGACAGGGTTAATGAAAATAGCTTTGTGAGAAACAAAGTGTTTGTAAAGCAGTTTGTGTATGTTGGATGTACTCCAAAACATTTTGCGGAGGTGGAAGAGACAAACAGAAGATACACAAGACATACAGTTTCATTGCGTTCAAAGTAAACTGTTTATTCTAAAAAAAAATGATTACAAGCTTTTTTCATTCCATATTCCAAGGTTGTGAGTTTATCCAATGTTACTTTGGTTTCAATTTTAGTTGAGTTCTCTCAGTCAAGACGGATTGTTTGGAAGTTAGTGTTGTAAGCTTTATTGAGTATGTTTAATTCTCATTGGATGCTACAATATTGTGGCTATGATCCAGGTTAAACTCAGTTTAGAAAATTATCTTCTATAAGTGTCAGTTATACAGTAATGGTCTGTAAGTTTGTCTTCAGGGATTACTGTCAATGTGTTTGATCTTTATTGGATGCCCAGCATTCTAAACTTGCTTTCAAAAACTAAACTATAATCTCTCACTCTCATATATATATATATATACTTTAGTGACACATATATATATATGAGTTGAATATATGGATTGAAATCTGACAAGGTGTATAGAATAAGCAAAGAACAAATAGAAAAAAGTGTGTTTCACTTTAACAAGTTTCTTCAGAGATTTTTTAAAAACAAATTTAAAGACACAATCGTCCTTAAAGTATCTCTGAAGAAGCTTGTTAAAGTGAAACATGTTAGATTTAAGACAGTTCTTAACTTATTCTATTCATATATATATATATATATATATTTTTTTTTTTCATTTGTAAACGAGCCATCACAGGACCCAGTCCTTCATCATGTGGTTCCCTCAGGTGACCTGCAATAACTGATTTTTACATTTTTTTTTTAAACGGTCACATAATGGGGATTTTTTTTTGTTTAATGCACAATTTTGAAAATTAGAATAAGTTACAATGCCTAATAGGTATTTTATGGTATGGTTAGACTTAGTCATAATTTCTGTTCTTTCATTCAGTAATACATTTTTGTTTGGGAATAACATAATAGCTAATTTTTTTCTGACACAGTTCACATATTTTGCCACTGCTGCAAGGCCTGGCTGCCTTCACCATACTCCACACTATATCTGGTCTTTTACATATTTCTATCCCAATTTCCATGCATGGCTAGCCATTTTGTACAATTTTTTAAGTTTTCCATCTCAAATGCAGACCTGTGATTGAACCATCTGGCCCCAAAAACATCTCTGGTTGATCCCAAGCAGGGACAAAAATAAATACCCACTTCAATACAAAAGAATTCATTTACAAAACAAAAGTACAGGACTTAAATGGTCAAAACCAGACATGTTTTTGAGTAAACTTCCGGTAATGTGAATTTTTGTACCATATTTGAAATAAAATTTTGTTTTTGATCAGTGCTGAAGAAGCAAGATTTTTCTCACCAAAATATCTATACAATGAATACAGTGTTCAGAATTTTATTTATATAATATTCATATCCGGCTATGTAAATAGATAATACTATTTACATCGAGCCCTCCACCTGGATCATTTTAATATTAATAAAATTAATTTGAACAAGATCTGGTTTTGGGGATTTCACCTACCTACATTTTCTTTTTGGATTTAATAAATATATATATATATATATATATATATATATATATATATATATATATATTGTCATCCGCAGACAGATCTGTTTTGTTGTATCACAGCTCATCAGTACGGTTAGACTCCGATTGCTTTTTAACCCAGGATTGAAACCCAACCGAATTGGCGTCAGTCGGCGATTCTATCTCTGGGCTATATATATATATATATATATATATATATATATATATATATATATTAGTCATCCACATACAGGCCTGTTTCACTGTATCACAGCATATCAGTGTGGCTAGAAATCCACTTGCTTCTGGTTGGGATCAAAACTCAATCAATTTTGTGTCAGTTGAAGTCACTACTCCCTCAGCCATAGGCACATGGAATGAGAGAAGGGAAACTTTAGTGTGTTACATATAAGTGGTGTATACACATGCCAGTCAATGAAAGAACTCAATTCACTGCTGAAGAGCAACGTGTTTACATATATATAATTATTTATAGAAGTGATATTAAGGTTTTCGATGGTCTCCAGTTGTTTTGTTCATAATCTTTGTCAACATATTATTCTTAGATTATTCCACAGATGATTAAAAAAATGCTAACACTTCTATAGGTGTTCCCTTGTTAGCAAAAGTACTCACATAGAACTCTGAAGAATTTTTCATTTATTCTGTACACACACATACATGCATATACATGCACAAAAGTGTCAAGATGAAGATAGCAAAAACTATTTTTGGTAGAACTGACACTCTTAATGTTTCTGATAATGACAAATTTCATGCAAGTCAACTGGAAAATTGTAATGAAAAAATTAAACAGATTTTAATGAAATTTTAATAAACTTGTTTGAATGAATTCTTACTGTTGAAGTATGTTATATCTTCAGAAGATCATATTGAAGCGATAATCTAATGGTCTACATGCAGTGTTGATCCCTATGACCATACTATCTATCTAGATCTAAGAGTAGCAGGGACTTGATACACACAGTTTGGTGTATATAACAAAAGTCCCAGGCCAGATATATAGATGGTGCCACTAAAAAATTCCTTATAATTTTTATGAAGAACTAACCTTCAAATGACAAATGTGGGCCCAATCAAATTATTAGTTTACAAATTACAATTATTTAAGTGAAGCTACAGTTGCAAATTTTCAAAATAATGGAAAAACCTGAATTTTGTGTGTTGATAAAGCATTGCTTTCTGATGGGAAAAATACTGTTCAAGCAAAGCAATGGCTTGATAAGTATTATTCAGACTGCTCTGTCAGAAACAATGGCTAAGAGGTGGTATGCTGACTTTAAATGTGGTCGTACAGACACAAATGATGCTGAATGCTTAGGTCACACAAAGTCAGCAGTTATCCTGGAAAACACCAAAAATCTACAAACTTGTTTTGGCCAATTGTAAATTGAAGTTTTGTAAAATATCAGAAGGCAGTATATTCACATTTTGCATGAACATTTATCAATGAGAAAGCTCTGTTCAAAATGGGTACCGTATTTGCTCACAGTCGATCAAAAACAACAAGGCATTGATGATTCAGAGCATTGCTTATAGCTGTTTCAATGCAACAAGAAAGAGTTTTGGATAAATATATGACAATAGATGAAACATGGATCCACCATTTTGCTCTGGAGTCAAATTGGCAGTTAGCTGAGTGAACAGCAGCAGGTGAAAGCTGTCCAAAGTGACCAAAGATACGAAAATCAACAGGCAAGGTTTTGGCCTCTGTATTTTGGGATGTGCAAGGTATTTTGTTGATCAGTTATCTTGAGAAAGTAAGAACCATCAATAGTGAATATTATATAGAATTATTGGTGCATTTGAAAGAAGAAATTGCCAAAATACAGCCACAAATGAAGAAGAAAAAGTGCACTTTCACCAAAACAAACAATTATGGTACAAGTTGATTGAAATGATGGTAAAACCTCATGAATTGCACTTTGAATTGTTTTGACATCCACCCTATTCTCCAGATCAAGCCCCCAGCAACTACTGGCTGTTTGCAGACCTCAAAAGAATGCTTCAGGGAAAGTGATTTGGCTCCAATGAATGAAGAAGTGATATTGTAAAAGGAGGTGTATTTTAACGCCAAAGACAAATCATTCTACAAAGAAAACATTGAATTGTTAGAGAAGTGTTGGAATCAGTGTATCACTCTAGAAGGAGACTATGTTGATGAATAAAGTTGAATTTTGCCTAAAAGTTGTTGTTTTATTAGTTAGGCCTGGAATTTATTGAGTGATGTGTCATATATATATATGTAAAATCTTCTTAAGTCTATAGTCAGCTGTCATTCTTGTATCCATAAATCAACCGCATTCATCAGTAACTATTTGAGTGACTCTTGGGACTTGTATTGGGTGAACAATAATTTTATATAGAGAGAGAAAGAGAGAGAGATAATGATAAACCATTAGAGAATTGACACAAATGTCAATATTTTTGGTTGATTTCTAGCCAGAGGATTTCTTAGAATCCAGCTTAATTTTAAATGAACAAAAAATTGTTTTGAGATTTTGTGCCTCCTTTAATTCCTCTAAGCCTTTGCCAACTCCCCATATCAAATGTTGTTAAAACAACTTGTTCTTTGGTCAAGTCCAGGACATTTTCAATATAATCTTTCATGTTAGTTTCAAAAATTAGGATTAAGGTCAGGTGAATTTTTTTTCCAGAAAAAAAGTCAGATTTCCAACCTGTGCACAAAACTGAATGTCACACATACAGTCCATTTCTTCACCAATGAGTCATCTATCAGACATGACAAAAAAGGTAATATTTATGCTTCCATCCAGCTCATGTTGAAAATATCAGAAAAATCTGTTGTGTAGGATTATTATTACTACTACATTATATTAAGTGAAGTTTGCAACCCTTTTTGTGAGAAAAACAACCCCAAAAATATTTTATCACACACACACACACACACACACACACACACACACACACACACACACACATATATATATATATATATATAGGCATTGCAATTTCTTATTTAAACACTTTAAAAAATTCAGCCAGTGTCTGAAAACCTGCTGTGGTTAGATTACCAGTACTGGATAAGCTCTTAAATGCTTTATTCACAGATAAGCATTCTGATGAACTCAAAATTAAATATATATGATTATAAATGATGAAATTAGTATTGAAAATCAAAATAATGTTAAAATATTTTAAAACATTTTATAAAGTTTTAGTTTTTCCTTAAATATTAATTACCAGATTATAGATACATATTATATGATATTGTATGATATATGGTGGGAAAGAGAGAGTGTGTATGTGTGTGTAGGTACATATGTAAAAATTACAAGATAAATAAATATATCTGTCAAGACAATATTAATAAAAGAGACAAGGAAACCCTTTTATGCAAATGTCTTTTTGCTCCTTGAGAAACTTTATGAAGTGAGCTGTTGAAATTTAATTTAGTAATGTGTATTTAAAAAAATAATGTTAAGTATTTAAATTTTGAATTTTTTTTTTTAATCATTTCACCCCAAGCAAGGCGGAAATGCCACTGATGTGCAGGGGGCTACATAACTGTAAAAGAGATTAATTAGAAGAGAGTGAGGAGTACAAACAGTTAGAAAGGAGCAATAGAAAGATGAGAATGCAGGTATGATGACAGGTACATAGGTGGAGAGAAAGGGAAGGATATTCGTCTGCATTTGGCTAACCTAACTGTGAATGGGTGGGACCCAGTTGCCAGTCTGGTTGCACGTGTAAACACCTGTTGAGGAGGCACCAGTGACTTAAGTTCATCCGAGCAGAAGCCATGAAAGTATTTATAGAACAGATAAAGGGAGGCCACATTTCGTTGGTGGGAAAGCGGCTGTAGTCGAGCCGCCAAGTCAGTAGCTATCACATTACAGACTCTCCTTTGGAGCCTGTCGAGAACCCTGAGGTGAACGGCAGGGGTGCCTGACCATAAATGGCAGCAGTACTCCATGCACGGATGGATGGTTGACTTGTATATATGCAGGATGGATTCAGGCGGAAAAAACATCCTGGATCGACATAATGACACAACCTTCTTAGCAGTGGATTTAGCTATGGATTTGATATAGTGGTTCCATTTGAGGTCTGAAGAGAGGGTAAGGCCGAGAAGGTGCAGTGTATTGCTCTCAGGAAGAATCACTTGGTCCATGCTTATGGGAGGCAGGAGAGGTTGCCTGTGATGGTTGACAGACAACAGCTTGGTCTTAGACGCATTGAAGTTGACAAGCCACTTCTTGCCCCAGTTCACCACAGAGTGTAATTAGAGAATGCTCTAAAATATTGTACAATCTATCGTATAAAAGGAAAGGTAAACTATGGAGGAAACAAAGTGGTATAATTTTTGGCATATTAAATGAAAATCATGAGTGGAGTGTTTTAAAATTTTCTTTTTTAGTTTATGTTTGGCATGAGTAGGGAACATTTTTTTTAAGAGAGAAGATATTTGAAAAAATCCAGTATGTAAGTTAATATTTAGTCAAAAGTCAATCAACGCACTTTCCAGGAACAAAATGCATTAGCATAAAATGTTATCCTTGTGTAATTTCTTCTGTTAATATGTAATATATATTTGGGCAGCAACCTTTCTTTCAAATGTCTTGCATTAAATACAGCTGACAAGGATGATTTAATTAAATTGTTATTGAGTTTTTCCAGCATCTTTACATTTTTATGTTTTGTAAGAGTAAGGGAGTACAAATATTTTCTGTAATTTTTATTGTTCCAAGTGCTTTCAGCCACTTCTATAGCCATTTTCAAGGGTATTTTTTTTTGGTGTTGTTTTTCCTCATGTTTTGATTATTATATTTTATTTTTGTGTTGTTTCGAATAGGAGTGTACATTCTGAGCCTTTTGTGAATGGCTGGTCTCTGCATGAGCATCTTTCTATTTTTAAGAAAATATTAACACTCCATTTCCATTGTAAATAATGTGAGGTTGATAGTAGGAGATAAATGTTTGATATACAGGACCTCTTTAATAGCAAGATGATTCTGATGTGATTTATATAGAATTCTAGTGTTTTCAACCAGAGTTTTTCTTAAGGGTTCTTGTAAATTATGGGTTGATAGATGTTTTTTTACGGCACTTTGGTCTGATAAGAGATACATGAGATGTCCACATTTGGAGGTAGTATTGTCAGATATAGGTTAATTGATTTGTGACAAGAAACACAGTCTTATCCTGAACATTGATATATATTGATCATTGCTAGTTTGGATTTGATGGATTTATATATATATATATATATATGTGTGTGTGTGTGTGTGTGTGTGTGTGTGTGTGTTTTGAATTATTTCACTCCAAGCAAGGCAATAATGCCACTAAGATACCCAGGATTACTGGCAACAGAAGAGAATGAGAAGACATTAGTAAGGAGAAATGACAATAAAAGAAAATGATTCAAGAAGATAGAAGATGATTGACATTGCATTAAAATTTTTGAAGTTTGTAGGTAGCAGAGAAGCAAAAAATCAGAAGAGATTTTCATAGGTAAAATGTGTAATTTTTTTCATGTCACATTTTATATCAGACATCCAGTGAGGATCAAACTCACTACTCAGTAGTTTTTTTAAAGCAGACTAGCTGCACTAAATATTATTAAATGAAGTGAGTCCATTATTCATTGTGTTTTTGTTCTCTATGTTACTAAGCTTAGTAAATATCAATAAAGTGTCACACTCTATAGCAGTAATTAACAAATTCATTTCACAAGCAGTTACTAGAACCTGGTTATCCCAAACATCCCAAAATCTAGGTACTGTCCAGATTCAATGTTGCTTAACTTCAGTGATTGTGTTGCAATGTGATATTGTCATAAATCTGAACTTCTTTAATATTATTAAAAAAACTAAAATTATAAATGGCAGTGTTTTTAAGAAATATGAAATATGTTATTGAATAATCAAAAGAAGAAAAATTTAACTTTTAATAATAGTAAAAAAAAAGTCTAAAGCAATTCCAATTAAGATACTTAAAAAATAACTATTTTTCTCAATTTCTTATATCATTGGATGTGCATTGTAGTGCAGTGGTTATTGGCCCGGAATGACAAACCAGAGAGCCAAGTTCAAATTCTAGTTGAATTCCTTGCATTCACTTACAAGTAAATACACTTGGAAAAGGTATTAATCCATCTTATCCCTCCAGTTATGGGTTAAATAACAGGACAAATTGGATTCTTTAGCCTTGGCTGGCAACCAGTCTACCACAGAAAGTAATGGCAACTTACTGCAGGATAATCTTCTGCCCAGTCAGTAATGTCTCTTTTGAGACATGATCGCCCAAACATGCATCATGCATGGCATATAACTGACTGATATCATTATTTTTTTATTATTTTAAAGTCTTTTCAGGACATAGACAAACAACTCTCCACAGATTCCTTTTCTTTATTATCTGTGAATTCCCATGCATTCTTGAGAAAGATAGTAAAGTGGTTTCACATTGTCTTCTCCACGGTTTTGAATTCAAAGTTTTCCACCTCTAAAACTATTTGCTATCCAAGGCTAGAGAGCCCAGTCTTCCCTGTTATTTAATATCTAACTAGGGAGAGAAGAGACAAATTCATGCTTTTTCTATTCTTGTGAAAATAAATGCAACAGTTTTGGCAAGAATTTAATTTTGGCTTGCTGATGTCATTTTCTGTATCAATATCCATTACACTACCTGTACATCATTACACTACCTACACAAATTGTTACCAATTCTGAATATAATATTCTTTTAATTAAGTCAAATTCATTAAAAAATATTTAATTAATTTTGAATTTTATCTAATGATTATTAATTTTTTATTTGTCTACATCTACTGCTAATAAGGTTGGGTCATGATGCCGAGCAAGGAAGTTGTTCTCATTAAAATCCATCTTGCACATTTATAAATCTACCATTTGTCCATGCATTGAATATTGTTGCCATATCTGGCTGGGTGCTATTGTTATTCACCTCAAGGTTCTCGACAAAATCCAAAGAAGGATCTGCAAATCCCAACTTGGCTGCTCAGCTTCAGCCACTTTCTCACTGATGGGACGTGGTTTCCCTTTGTTTTATCAACAAATATTTTCACAGCTTCTGCTCTGACGAGATTAATTCCCTGGTGCTCCACACTTATCAATTTACCGGTGCAACGAGATTGGCAACTTGATCTCATCCTTTTAGCATCAAAGCAAGTAAATGTAATTGCCAATTCTACAGGGGCCCGACAATATTTTTTGGACACTTTAGTATTCAACTTTCTGAGTACCATAGAGTGGCGAAATTCCTTCAATAGAATAGCATAAACATATAAAGACAATACCTGTAATAAAAATGGAAGAAAATCGATTAGGTAAGGAAAAATATTTATTTTTCATCATTTTTTACAAAACACACGCAACATTATTTTTCGGACATCGTTGAAAAACTGTTAATAGTCTGTAATATCACCTTTCTTCTCAATAACTTTTATCAATCTCTCTTCATAATGATCAAACATATGCACAATAACATCTCTACGTGTTTCTATTAGTTGTTTTTTGGCATCTAGTATCCATTCCCATAGTTGAGCCTCTTTCGTTATTTCAGGTCCATCATAGACAAGTTGCGCAAGCATTTCCCAAACATTTTCTATTAAATTTAGATCTGGGCTTTTTGCAGGCCATTCCAAAGTAGTCATATTCACTTTAGCCATCCATTCTTTCATGAGTTTTGACACATGGATGCTGCAATTGTCTTGCTGTAGAACAAAATCATTCCCTATCCTTGGTAGGGCTTTCTCGTCCAGCAACTGTTTGTAGCTTTCACTGTTCTGTCGTCCTTTCAGCCACTCCAACCATATATTTCCATTAGCAAAGATCATACCCCAAACCATAACTCCTCCTCCTCCCATCTGTCGTTTGTTCAGTACAGCAGGCTCACCCCTTCTCGACCAAGTACACCATCCATCAGGCCCATCAAACTTGAAACGCTTCTCATCAGTAAATATAACCTTCTTAAAGTCAACATGCTTTGTTAACCACCTTTTAGCACACTCCAGTCTTGCTCCTTTGTGTTTCTTTGTTAGTGTAATTTTTTCTTAGCCTTTGCATACTAATCCTATGCAGCGTTCTTTGTACTGTTCGGACGTTTACATCCAATTCACATTTCTCCTTCACTTTTCTTGCTGTAACTTTTTCTCTAGATGTCAAAAGCCATGTCACAGTCCTCTTCATTCTCCTTTCAGTCCTCTTGCCAATTGATCTTTTCCATCCTCTCTTCTTTTTCCACTCGGAGTTTGTCTTCAGCATGTATTTGACCGTTGATTTCAACAGCTTCAAATCCATGATGCTGAGGCCATCATCCTGCTTCTTCCATGCCAAACAAACGACTTCTTTTGAATGCATTTTACCTCATTAAACTTAATTGTTTTGCCAGTAAAATAGAACAGATAATTGATTCTAATGATGACAGCTAAGTGTACAAGCAGAAAATTTGCATACAGTAACGTATACATGAACTTAGCTCTTAATAAAATAGGATTTTTTGTCATGTCCGAAAAATAGTGTCGCGCAAGTTTTCGCAAAAATCACAAAAAACTAAAATTATCAAAGCCAAACTAAAAAAAATGATTATACTAGTAGTGGATTTTCACTCCTCAACTATGTACTTACAATCTCAAAAGTTTTTGACACTAGTAACCACCTTGAAGTACTTTTTTCAAAGTGTCCGGAACTTTTGTCGGGCCCCTGTACTCCAGCAGTTTCTTTCCTTGCACTTTCTGCCTGTGGAACTCTCTTCCCCATGCTTACTTCCCTGATAGCTACAATTTCCAAAAGTTTAAATGCAATGTCAATTGCCACCTTCTATCTTCATGACTCCCATCTTTCTTTTATCCTTTCTACAATATCACATATAATATTTTCTTTTTTCTGTCATCTGTTTCCTTTCATTGTAACCCCCTGTGTACCAGTGGCAGTATTGCTTTTCTTGGGGTGAAATGATTATAAAAAATATATTTCTTTCATCTTAATTTCAGTTACCTTTTTTTCAACTTTCAAACTATCATTCTATGATGATTAGTAAGCAGAATTAATTAAAAATAAAAAATAAATCTTTGGCAAAGCATGAACTCACATGCTTTTTATCTATGGGAGCTTGTCTTAACATAGCATCTGCTTAACTGATTAGGCTACAGAGGTCATCATATGCAGTCAATCAAATCTAACTATAGAGATAGTCAATGCCAGCCTCTAATTTATATACACTAGTAGTATCAATAATAAGTGCGTTTTTATTTCTCAGTGTAAGCATTGCTAATTATTATTCATTTTTGATTAAGCTAATTCTTTATTTCTGAACTGTTATGTATACTAACAACCATATATTGATGGTATAGTTGTCGCAATTAAAAAACGCAATTATGCTATTGGGAATATTAGTCATTGTTGGTTGGTTGAAATTTATAAAATCTTACTAAGTTATTTTTGTAGTTTTTCATGAAAATAGTTTTTGCAAGTCCACTATATTTTTTGGTCTTACTTATTTTGATAGGGGTTTCCTTTGTAACCTTTTGTTTGAAATAGTTTAGAACATTAACATCTTGATGATTTTTGGCAACGATTCATTTAAAATGAAATATTTTGAACAATGAATATATTTTTGATGTAAATAAAAACATTTTCTACAAAAATAAAAGTCTATCACATTCAGAAAGACATAAAACTTCAATATATCCTAACGGAAACCAAATGTAGTCAAGAAAAGTATATAATCTTTATCTTGCTTGCTTCAGTTTCAAAATAGTGTATTTTTCAGTTTGACAGGTGAATTCAAAATGTCTGCCACAATTTTCTAGGCATCTTATTGCTGCATAGAGTCTATCATGATGTAGCTTTGTGTCTAGAACAACTTAAAGACCACCCCACCTCAAATCATGTACACACCAATGTAATCTTCTGATGGTGGGGCTGCTGTCAACAGGGTAAATAAGGTTACATCTACCTGGTGGAACAAAATTGTTTGGTTTAACATGAACGCCTTAACCAATACCTACACCCGCCTCCAGCTCTGTGTCAATGATGTTCACTTCTCTTAATGGACAGGTGGGCGGATATATAAACGTTGCAGCCCAGGTAGAATATTTCCATAGACTTTAACCAATAAAGGTTGATGGAAACTGGAGCAGGAGTGACATATACTCACAGTGGCAGTTTGCAAGAAGGACACAGGACACTTCATAGTTAGGATACTCCAAGGAAAGGACCATAAAGTAAGACCTTAGCTCAAGCATTTGGTCCAAGATGCAATCTGTCATGAAACGTGTCACTTCTTTGATGATCCTGTTGATTGTGACCAGTTTGATATCTTTTTCTAGTGCGGTCAACCTTTTTGCTGGACTCCAACTGGATTTTGTTGGTAAGTTCTTTTTGAGTGTTATTGTCAAATTTCTTATTGAAATATTTCAGTATTCTCTATCAGTATACAGTTAAAGAAGGAATTATTTAGAAATAGATTTAATTATTAGATACAGTTTTTATTGCAGTTCTTTTCTGTATTTTTTATAATTCATCTTTGAGAGAACATTTATTTTCATTTTATGCTTTAAATATCTTAGTGATTAACAACCCAGTAAATTTGAGCTATCTTTACATTTTATATTCCTACTCTTATTACTTCCTATATACAAGAGGATCTTTGAATTTTCAATGGCCTATTCTCAAGAGATAATTGATTTTTGTTTTATTTTCTGCTAATGTTTTTTTATTGATTTTATGTTTTATTTTCACTTATTATTTTTTTGTTTACTAATTTTTATATTTACTTTATTCTTTTCTATAACAGTTAGCCAAAATAGCAAAAATTAACTTTAAAATTAAAAAATAGTTTTAAATAAAGCTTTCTTGCTTTATTCAGGGATTGCAGAGAACATGTTTCATCTTTTGATCAAACTGGGTTATTTTTTAAGAATATTTATTCCAATACCATAAGAAACATTATCTTTTGACTTATATAACATTACTGTGAATGTGAGTCACCTTTAAAACTTCTATCAGATCAAGAGATTCAGCATTCTTTATTATTGTTTTTATTGAATATCAGAAATTGAGAACACTTGCTAGCAGTTTTTTCTTCTTGTTATAAATGCTTATAAGAATAAAATTCAGGATGAGGGTCACAAGAACAGTGTTCAAATCATAATGTTTAGTAAATAAACATTGTTAAAAAATTAGGGTATTATTTGATAACTTTTGATATCTCTCACTTATTTTACTTGAGATGTTCTAATTTTGGTTCATAGATATTTTTTAACTTTAAGTTTAAATGAATTGTCGTTATGGATCATATCAGTTCTTTTTCAACTTTGTTTTAAATTTGAGGAATATTAATTAAAGTCTTAGAGAAGAAAAACTTGTAGAAATAGTGTATTATTTGTTAAGATTTGATACCTCTCACTTGTCTGCTTAATTTAGCTATTTCTAATTTTGGTTCATCGATATTTTTACATTTCAAAATTAACTCAGTAGTCTTTTTGGGTTATATCACTTTTTGTTTAATGTTTTAAACTTGAGAAATATTGCTTATCTAATAATTTTCCTATGAGATTTATGTTTTTAGATTATGATTAAGTATTTTTATTATCATATTTGTTATTAAATTTTTAAAGTTCAACTTTTTGTTACTTTTTTATTATAAATTTTTAATAGCCAAAGGATTAGCTCAGCCTAAAAGAGTGATAAAAAGCAAAAAATAGTTGGAGACTCATTAAACTTAATAGCAAAAATATTAAAAATGTAACAATTCACTGATCTATTCTTAAAACATTTTCTAGTACAAATATGTTTACTCTCTGTACAAGTACAAAGTATTTTCTATCTTTTCATGGATTAATCTAAAATCAAAAAGATCACATTTTATATCTTTATGCTAACTTGTAAGATTATTTTATAAAAATTAAGCTTTTTTTTAAAAATTTATATTGTTATGTAAGTTTTTAAAACATGATACCATTTTTTATTTTATTTTAAAACTATCTATAATGTTTCTTTGGTTCATATACCAAAGAAACATTATTGTGTGGTAATCTTAAGAAATAAGCTGAAAAAAAAAGGTTTATGATAGTATAGTTTTCCAGTTTTCAATCTTCTGAGATTTGTATATGTAATTATAATCTGTGTTTAACTAAATGTGTTTCAGATAACATAAAATTAAACAAAAGTAGTTAATCCTTACCTTGGAAATTATTCTGAGTGGTAAAGGTTTAAAAACTTTGTTTGTCTAGTGTTTGTCTATACTTCTGTGTCCTCAAGGACACATGACCCAGTAGATATAGATGACCCAAAGAGTTGTGAGTTCAATACTAAGGTACAGCAGTGGTGAATAAATAACTTAGAGAGTTAAGTTGAAGAGAGATGACTACATGGTTACCAGAAGTGACATTGCACATGAAACGAGAATGATATACCCACAACATTCATATCAATTCTTAGCACCTGAAGAAGGCCGGAACATACTACAGCCGAAATGTTGTAATAATGGCAATAAAGATGAGGACAATAGTTCGAACTATGTAAATAGTTTTTGTTTGTGATATCTGCACTGCTTAAATAATATAAAGACTTTTGTAAGTAAAAAAACTTGAAAAATTGCTAAATTTAAATAATTAAAATTGTTGTTTACAATTATTTTCACTACCAGTTAACCCTAAAATCAAGTAATTCCACCCTTAATAATTAACTTTATGGCTTTACATCTATTTCCTTACAATAAAATTGTGGTTTTATATTAACAATACCCTTTAAGACAAATATTTTATTGTTTTAATTTTAATTTTGTTGCATCTAAAATAATATTTTGGTTACATTTTTGTTCTATCCTTATTTAAAGTGAAACAACTGACCTTTCTTCATCACAATACAATACATTGCTACACTCTAATGTCTTAATATTCATTGGTCTACACCCACAATTATTTTAAGTTATAATAACTTCTTACTCCACTACATCGAACTAATATGGTAGCAATTTTTATTTTTTTACATTTTTTTCTTTTAAATTTTCTTATTGATATATATATATATATATATATATATATATAACCCCATAACTGAACCACATTTCACTACCTGATAAAGGTGTACTGAGCACCAAAACTTGATAGCTTTTGAGTTGCAGTATGCTATTATTATAACAATAATAATAACTATATATATATATATATATCCGAGTGAGTATAGAATGAGGAAAGAATTTTTTTCCACCATCCAAAACATAAATTTAAAACAGTGCTCGATATATGATGTATAGAGCTGTGAATATTTCCATTCCTCCTGATGAGACGTTGGACACCCAACGTCGAAACAGCCATATGATTGTAGAGGACATATATAGAAAAAATTATGTATATGTTCTAAAACATAATTTATAATATATATATATATATATATATATATATATATATATATATATACTATTCATTATGAAACACTTCTGAGATATTTAAATTTTTGTACTTCTTTGATTTTGGGATTTCCAATATGTAATCTGCATGCTGGGCTCTTCGTATTACTGCCAATCATACATTCTGCCTTCTTGCAATTAATGTTTAGTCCTTTATTTTTACTTTGCTTCACTACATTCTCTAGGATTTCCTGTAGTTTATTTTCTGTGTCTTCTATCAACACTGTCTTATCTGCATGTTTAATGTTGTTAAAATTTTGGGCACAAACAATGTGTTCTTATAGGTTATCATCAAATCAAAGAAAAAAGTGAATTATATT
The DNA here is from genome assembly GCA_037127315.1 of Ascarosepion bandense. Taxonomy (NCBI): domain Eukaryota; kingdom Metazoa; phylum Mollusca; class Cephalopoda; order Sepiida; family Sepiidae; genus Ascarosepion; species Ascarosepion bandense. Next base: position 644,965 of record JBBBDQ010001668.1, on the reverse strand, counting down.
GTTCAAAAGTTGCTATATTGATGGGGAAAGAGTGCTGAATATCAAAAATAGAAAATTTGTAGACTTATACAGTGAGTGTATATAGAAATCAACATGGTAAAGGCTTCAAGCAGTCTTCAATATCCACATTAGCTGTATACATAATTGGGAAGAGTATATTTGCTACTGACAATGAAATGATTTTGTGAAGCACCCTTAAATGTTGATGCACACTTTCTGGATCCAGAGAATGGTCTTAAATAAATTCTTATTCTTCATGATGAAAGGCTTAATTTATATTTTCTGTATATGCATTATACAGAAATATGTATTACATTTTGAACAGCAATTACCATTTTTAGTCATATTGTGTAAGACTAGTTTCTACTGGTGTCCAGACATGAAAACTATGAGTGTAATTTAAAAAGAAGAATTTAACAATTTTTTTCTCCAAATATATTTTTATAGTTTTCATTGTATAATTTAATTGAAAACTTGACAGTAACAAATGAGATTTATTTTGTTTTTCTTTTACACTACAAATTTATATATATATATGTGTGTGTGTGTGTGTGTGTTTTACTATCAATATAAGTACCATTCTCATAAAAATTAATTCTTTACTCATGTAAATGATAACAATAACAAATTTTTATTTGACAACAAAGAGTGTAATATAGATATTTTTTTTCATTGATTTAAGTTGTGTAGATACTCTACAGGACTATATATATATATATATATATATATATATATATATATAATAATAATAATATTTATTAATAAATTATAACATTGATATGTTATAATATCACTACAAAAGTAGCTATTTTGTTTCGACACTTTTTGTGTCTTATCAAGTGATGTGGTTATTTCAAAATATATATATATATATATTTCAAAATATATATATATATATATATATATATATATAATATATATATATATATATATATATATATATATATATATATATATATATATATATATATATATATATATATATATATATATATATATATATATATATATATATATATATATATATATATATATATATATATATATATATATATATATATATATATATATATATATATATATATATAATGTGGTTATTTCAAAATATATATATATAACAATAATGCAAGGAAAGACAGTATTAACCATTCCCAAAGGTATGAAACAATAAAAAGTGGTCAATACAATCAGAAGGAATGTGTGTGTATTTGTGTGAATGTAGTAGTTTCAAATATTATGACTGATTGAAGTAACACTTACTAGCTTGCCATCAGTACTAAGGATTATCATCGTCATCGCAACCAGCTTAACCTCTTACCTAGGGCAATTTTTTATCGATTCACCCCAAGCAAGGCAGTACTGGTGTGCATGAAGTTACAAATGAGAAGAGCAAATAAAAAGGGTAAGAAGATAAAGGGGGGGGGGAAAGGATAAGAAAAAAATCGGAACCAAGGGGATAAAAATGGCATAGATGAGTACTTCAGCTAATATGCATGCACACACGCATGCACACATGTGCACACACACACACACACACACACACACACACACACAGAAAATTCAGAAAACAATTTTTTTTTTCAAAAGTTTTATCAATGCTCTGGCAATCATTACTAAAAGAAATTTATTATACAAAAAATTCATGTTCGAAAGATAAAACATGATCCACAATTAATATCTAAAGTTTTTATTTTTACTTTAACTATATCCTTATAGAAATTAAATTTTTACTAATTTGAACTCAGTTTTTATTTTGATTTATTTACATTTTATCCTTAACTTCTATTTTTGTTTATTTTCAAGGCTTAAATGTCCCACATTATTTGAGTACTAATTTAATAAGCACTTATATATTAATCACAGGGTCTAATAGCTCATGGTACTTCCAATGTACCTTCATCTAAGTAAACTGTGTACACATTTAATTAGAACTGTCTAATTCCAAGTCAAAAGTACAATCATAAATGTTTTGGGAGTAGACAAGTGCACTAAGGGTGTTGAGTAATTTTTAAGGTCTTTTTCTGTTTCTGATATAAACTCAATTGTGTTTTTTATTAATTTTTTAACCGTTTTCGAAGTGTTTTCAGACCCTAATCAATACTTCAGGATTACCAGACACAACACAAGGAATGCAGAAAAATATGTGAGCTTTAATGTAATAAAAACATCAAAAAATACTAATTTAAATGATTAATGGAACAAAAACAATGGCATATTTCAGAATTCTTATTCTTTTGACTTGATTTGAAATGTGAATTTTTCTTTACTTTTTGCTGATGTCATTGCACTAAATTTTTAATGAAAATTTATGAGTAGCAATTATTTTACTTTAGAATTTAAATCTTTCTTGACTTACTACTTTACCAAGAATTTTTTTTCCATTTCATTAAATGTATAAAAGATGAAACTTATTAGCATTATAATTAGTATTAGTATTAGTTTAGATATTTTTAAAAGTATTAGCTCTAACCATAAATGTCTTGGAGTAGTCAATTTAAAAAATACTTCTGCATATCATGTTCCTTTATTTTAGAAAGAATATTTATTAATTAATCATCAGCCAAAGTAGTAAAGGCTAAAGACTGGTTTATGGAAAGGAATCGTGTGTATATTTTCAGTGCGCGATTATAAAAGGGTGTAAGCTGACATATGCACTTTTGGCATACTTTTACATTTTTGAAATGAGTAAACAGATCTCTGCAAGATGACATAGACAATATTCTGATACAAATGCTTATGTGAAGTTAGGCCCTAATTTTAAAATAAAAATGTGTTATGCAAAAAAGTGTGTATGAAACAAATTTTGTTTTTTATGTTCTTTCTCCTTTCATAAAAAATGCACTTTCACCCTTTTAGCATCCCACTCACAACATATAAAATGCAGGCTGATTTTATCAATCATTTTGTTGTAAAAAATGTGTCCTATCTAAAGTCAAATATAATATTTAATTTGATAAGTTCTTTGTTTATTACAACATGTTTATGAGGTACCTCCTCTGTACTCATCAAAGAGACCAGCCTGATCCTTGTTATTAATGGACAAAAACAGATACTAAAAACCTTAAAATTAATTGATTTTCTAGATATAAAGATAAATTCACACATTACTAACATTGTAAATTCTGATTATTTGAAATTAAAAATATATTTTTAAATATTGAAAAGAGAAAGTGTTAAACTAAATGTAAGTTTAACGTCAGTAACAGATCAATTTTGGTATTTTTATTTGAAAGGATTCAGGAAATAAACTAATTATACTTTGTACCATGAAAACCTGTTACAGAACTGATGAATCTGCATATTTCTCACTAGCATCAGTAATTAGTGTTCCAAATCCAATTAAAAAAAATCAGGATTTGATGATTTTTTAAAGCAGATATGCAGGTCCTTCTTCCTTGAAAGTTAGGAACAAGACAATAATCCAACTTTAATCTTTTACTAGACTAACCAAAATAAACATCTAAATCATAAGAATTTCTTTTAGTCTAATATTTGCAGAAAATTGTTTTCCAAATTTTATTTAATTTTGGCTACATGTAATTAATTTGTTTTTAGTTGAGCTTAATACATACACAAAGAAATGAGTACAGCATTGAAGAAAATGCACATTCAAAATGAGAGAAGATTAGGTATTTTAAAGCAGGCATTGAAAGTTACATATATGGCAGGCCACTTGTATTCAAGGATACTTGTCTACTAAAGTGGCTAGTTAATCCCATTTGCAGACGACTGCTCAAGCACATTTGTGTTTGTTCACATGTGGGTTATACTGCAACTATGCTGAGTAGACATTAGTTGTAATTTCTGGGAGCGAGTGCCTTAACTAGTGTGAACAAAAATCTGAGCAAGGCCAGGAAACTCAAACCCTTAGTCATGATGACTTGTGATTTCATGTTAGCACAACTATTGATGACTCCCAAAGGGTCCTCTCTACTCAGTTTCACTCATGTGGCTTGGTTCAACCATGGTATAGTTTTCAGGTACTTTCCAAAGATGCCGCAAGTTGGGATCACCTACTCAAGATTGATAACATCAAGATATTACCTTCCTGACAAATCAACCATGGTGAGAGTCAAACTTGGGTCTCATGATCACAAAGTGAATGTTCTAACCACTCGAGCATGTGTTTATAAAAAAAAAATATATACAATGCTTATTAATGTCAACTCATTAATAATATTGGGAAAACTGGTGCTTTTGAAATCTCTCTCTTATATATATATATATATATATATATATATATATATATATACTACCAGCCATAATTATTAGGCCACCCCAGTGTTTTGAAAATATGATGTATTTCGTACTATTTTTTAGTACTTATTGCCAAGAGAATAATTGTAAATAAAAATAGAATAGTTCTTTTGTTAATACTTCACAATAATATGTGCATCAAATGAATTTATAAATATTTAATAATTACCTATATTGCAGTTTCAAATTTAGGGTCATTTGGATGAGTTCATCTTTGCTTCCTTGCCTTGTAAAATTTTAAAAAGTAATAATAACAAAAGAACCATTCTATTTTCATTTAGAATTATTCACTTGGCAATAAATACTAAAAATAGTATGAAATACATCATTTCTTTTAAAAAACTGAGGTGGCTTAATAATTATGGCTGGTAGTGTGTGTGTATATATATATATATATATATATATATATATATATATATATGTGTGTGAAAAGTGTATGTATATAATTATAAATATCAATATAAAAACAGCTTTCTCGTTGACAAATGTTGATGCAAAATGGTGAATACACTGCTTTCTGATATGTTCAAGTTCTCTGCTATCTCACACAATTTCAATTTACAATTGGTCAAAATGAGTTTGTGAATTGTTTTGGTGTTTTTCAGGACAACTGCCAATTTTGGGTGATCTGAGCGTTCAGCATCATTTGTGTCTGTACGACCACATTTAAAGTTAGCATAGTACTTCTTAACCGTTGTTTCCAATGAAGCAGAGTCTGAATAACACTTATCAAGCCATTGCTTTGCTTGAACAATATTTTTTCCACCAGAATGCAATGCTTTATAAACACATGAAATTCAGATTTTTCTATTGTTTTAAAAATTTGCAAAAGTAACTTTACTTAAAAACTGTAATTTGTAAACTAATAATCCGATTGAGACCAAATTTTGTCATGTGTCATTCGAAGGTTAGTAATTTATAAAAATTATACAAATTTTTTAGTAGTAGTGCCATCTATATGTCAGGCCCAGGACTTCTTGAGTGATGTGTTATATACATATTTCTATATGTAAATATAGATATATGTGCATGTATATATATATATATATATATATATATATATATATACAAGGTTTGTAGAATTAATACCTGTACATACACACATACACATATGGTAAAAATATAGTTTTATGGTATGCTATATTTATGGGTTAAAATGCTCACTATTAGGGTATGTAAATATAAAAGTGGATATTGAGGTCAACACCCAGTGGCAACATATGCCCTATCCTTCCTAGATGCTTGTGCTAGCATGAAGTCAAAAGACATATTCAAACTGTTAATACATCAAGTGGCTTGTATATATGTATATTGCAAGTATGTATGTATATAAATATGCTACCTGACAACCATTTCTTCGCATGAAGCTTTTAGTGACAAATTGTAACAATTATTTGGTTTTTTTTATATAGTTTTGCCATTGATTTCTTAACTTATTGATATAATATTGAATTTTTTTATCATAAAGAGTGAATATTTATTGTTACAATGTTATAGGATGATATGATATGTATAAATTTTTTATATAAGCAGTTTTTCATTGAAAGTGAATTATTGCACAATTACAAGAAATATACTATACTGAAAGCATTTCATGAATTTTAAGTTAAAAATAGCCAAAGTTTCTTTTAACAAAGTGTCTCTCCATTTTGTACACTTAAAGAGAAATATCACACCTAAGGGACCTGTTATGTGGTGTTTACTATAGCATTTATTATAGCATTAATTCTTTATTATAGAACTGTTTAACTTCCATCTAATAACCACAGTTGCTATTAACAAATAAAATGTGCATATATTCTTAGGGATGTATAAATAAATAGATGCTTCTCAGATTGCATTTGCTTTTTATTATTTAATAAAATGAATGCCAAAATATCTTCTTGAGTGAGAGCACACACACCCACACCCATAGAAAGGGAGAAAGGAAAAATCCCCTGTAATTCTGACCTCAAATACTCAATAGTGATGGATGTGCATTTTGATGCAGTGGATATTGGCTCAAAATAAGAAATCAGAAAGCCAAGTTTGAATTCAAGTCAAATTTGTTGCATTCACTTTTGCACAAATAACCTTGAGAAAGTTATTAATTCACTTCTTCTCTCTCCAGCTATGGGTTAAACAGCAGGACAGATGGATTCTATAGCCTTGGTTGGTAATCAGTCTACCACACAAAGTAATGACAAACTGCTGTGGAAAAATCTTCTGCTCATTCAGTCATGTCTTTTTCAAGACATGATCACCCAAATACGCATCACATATAGCACTTAACTAACTGATACTCAATAGATAAGAGGATCATAGTCAGGATTATCAAGTCAATGCAAACAATCCTTTCTTTGGTTGCATAGTGTGAGCTTTGCCAGTGTTACATACAGGTTTGAATTCAGAGTTTTTCTTCCCTTGGAACTGTTGCCAACCAAGGATAGAAGACCCAGTCTGTCCTGCTTTTTACCCATAACAGGGAGAGGGAGAAAAGATGGGTTCATAATAAACTCAACTGAAATTCAAACTTGACTCTCAATAGAGCCCATTATTAATAATTAATCTTTTCTTACAGCTGTAATTTTGCAGCTTAATATTATAAAAAAATTATTTTATACAGACATTTTTTAAATATCATAATGCACTCAATTCAGTGGTGAATGTTAATGATAGAGACTGAACATTATACACTGAAAGTGTTTGTATATAAGGGGAATAAGTATGTCCTGGGTGGAATTTTATCTAAAAAAAAGGACATCTGTTTGAAACTCAAAATGTATATTAATATTTACTATGTATAGGATAGTCTTGTAGAAAATCAAAGTAGAGTTACACCCAGTGAATCAAACTTGGTACTTCTTTTTTTCTATATGCTTCAGGATGTTGGCAATCATGGCTCTACATAATTTCTTGCCCTTTTAAGTTTCCATAGTTTCACTCTAGTCTTACATAACACTGAACGGTGGTCACTCTCACAGTTATGACTTAGGTTTAGTACTAATGGTCTGAATAAAACTAAATTGCTATGACTCTAAAGCACTTATCCTAAAAACCATAATATCTGGATGATATAGCCATTGAATTTTATGCTTAAAAAGCACAGAGAGAGCATTAAACTAATTTCAAGTTTCAACAAGATAATGACCCCAAGCATGTGTCAAAAAGCACTAAAGCTTGATTTGCTAGCAAAAAAATTACAGTTTTGGAGTAGCCCAGACAGTCTCCAGACCTCAACCCTATAGAAAATCTATGATGAGATCTAAAGCTGGCTGTACACTGATATTCTCCATCCAATCTGAAACTGCTCAAGAAGTTCTGCCATGAAAAATGGCAAAAACTGCCAGCAGACCACTGCAGCAAGCTCGTGGAAGGCTACCTGAGGCATCTGCAAGCTGTAATTCATGCAGCAGGACCATCCACAAAGTATTAGCTGAAGATATTCCAAAGTGGGTGTAGACTTTTGCAAAGACATTTTTCTAATATGATTTTTCTTTTATGATTTTAAGAATCAGTGCGAATTTGTCTTATATGATTTTAAGAATCAGTGCAAAATTTTTAAAATATAATTTTTATATCAAAGGAAAGTGTGATAGATCTACTTATTATTTAACCATCATTGGAATTGAAAAAATGTGTTGTTCCCTGTAAAATTATACAAAATATATAAATTTTCAAAGGGGGTGTAGACTTTTGCAAGCCACTGTACCTACACTAAGTCCCTGTTTAGGATGTGGTCTCCGGCTTTCTCTTTTCCAATCTTCTCACTTTGTTTGTTTTTTTTTTTTTTTTTTTTGTAAATGGAGTAGATAGATCTTTCTATCGCCCGGTTCACACTCCACCCATGTCTATTGAACAGGTTAAGAAGCTCATCCCCTGTTCCCTGTTTAGGATGTGGTTTCCGGCTTTCTCTTTTCCAATCTTCTCTCTTTGTTTTTTTTTTTCAATTGGAGCAGATAGATCTATCTATCGCCCGGTTCACACTCCACCCACGTTTATTGAACAGGTTAAGAGGCTCATCCCTTGTTCCCTGTTTAGGATGTGGTTTCTGACTTTCTCTTTTCCAATCTTTTCACTATTACGTAGCCCCCTGCACATCAGTGATGTTACCGCCTTGCTCGGGGTGATACGATTAAAACAACAAAAAAAAGTGAGCTGATCAGAATGTACTAGCAAAGGTATATTAACTGTTTCGTATTTATGCAACAAGATTTTTAAAATGTTTAACATAACTTGGCATAGAGCCATATGATAGAATACAAATTGAAGAAAATAACAATTGCTTTGGGAGATGATCTTGTTTATACGATTAATTGATGTTTTACAATTTTAACTCACTGGTTGTTTAATTTCTTTTTCATCATCTTAACAAGAAAATATATCTAACATACTAGAATGAATTAGAATTGTATCTACCAACATGGATATAGATAGACTTGAAAAGACTCTTATGAAAGAATTAGACTTAAAATTAAATTATGTGTCCTCAAGCACACATGTTACAGTGGATAAAAGCATTACTTGAAGTAATCCAAAAATAAATTGATTCAAAGAGTTGTGGCCATAGCAGAGGTAAACAAAAACTTGGAAAGTTGAGTTACTAAAAAAGTGAAATAACTGAAACTGAGATATCCAGAAAAGGCATGACACATGGAATTAGAAAAATCTACCCTCATGAACTAAACCAAAGGTTCAGTTCATAATTTTAATATACATACCCTGAAGAAGGCCAGAGTGTACAACAGCTGAAACATTGTGAATATGACAATAAAGATGAAAACAACTGTCCAAATAATCTAGTGTAAAGGTATGAAACTTGTTTTGTTAATCCCTTTTGTACATGTACTATTAAACACACACAATGATAATATCACTATTCTATCATTATTTCCATGGCAAATGTTCAGAAGTTCTTTAGTTCCACCAGTTCTAACTTTTACAACTAGGACACACCATGCTACTTTCACAAAGTCAAATCAGCAACATTGTCCTCATATACCAATTATAATGAAAAAGTTCCACTCAAGCAGCTTATTACTAAGAAAGAAAAGCTTTTCTTTATAGAACAGACTCCTGTTTGGATGCCTTCCTGAACACTATAGTTTTAACCTTTTCAAGTTAAAAGTCAGTCCTAATCCTCATAATCTTCACTTCCTTCTACCTCATCTTATATTCATATCACACACCTCATTCAATAACCCTCTACCTTTAGTGGCTCTTGGGTCTTGCATTAGGTGAACCCTAGTAAAAATAAATATTAGTAAGATTTAAATCAATAATTTAACCAGTGAACCCTGTTCAGCCTACACATGGAAAACCCTTTAAACCATTTCAGCTACACTGACTGCATATTTAAATTTATTGAATCTGAAGACATACTGGGATGACAAAAATGCATTCAAAGAGCTAAGCAGAGTATTAAGAGAGAGAAAACTTTTGTTAGAAACAAAGGAAAGAGTATTGAACTGTTACATTATATTTGTCCTCCTGTATAGCAGTGAATGCTGGACAATCTCCTCAAAAATGAAGAAGAGATTTGAAGCAACAGAAATGTGGTTCTACAGAAAAATGCTAAAGATATCATAGACGAAGCACATGAGCAACAATAAGGTTTTGGAGAAAGTGGAAATAAAAAGGAAACTTATATTTGGCATCATAGTTGAGATTTCTGGGGCACATAATGAGGAAGGAGAGGTTGGAAAATCTGATACTCACAGGACAGATTGAGAGAAAGAGGGACAGAAGAAAGCAGCACATAACATACCAGATGAGGTTGGTAGAACAGAGTTTGGGAAAAATAACAAAAAAAACTTATTAAGGTACAGGAAGTTATGGAGGGCCATGATTATCTATGCCTTGAAGGGACACAGTACATAAAAGAAGAATTTGATTAGGGTTTGCTTGGTCTCATGATAAACAGTCTGTATTTTTAATAAGTTTTTGAAGTTGTTTTAAGCACTCACTGAATTCGATCAGAATAGAAACATCAATATACATTAATACTTTACTCTTTTTAGTTTCTTTTTGTAGTGATTTGTCAGTTAAATCAATTTTCAGAAGAGAAGACACCCACTTTATCCTTCTTATTTATAGCAACAATAAACTGATTCCATATGCTTTAGTTAATGTTTAAAAATATGAAATAAAGATTTTCAATATTTTTTGTTAAACATGAATTAAGAATTTTGACTTAATAGAGTGATGTCTGAAATAGAAATTTGCTATAAAATTGATGGAATGTGTTTGTTTTTTAATTCTTTCATACATAATCTAATGTGTGTTATTGAAATATTTTTGGATCAAGAAGTGTTGAATAATATCATAACAGAATCAGTAGAATTTCAAAAATGCTTAGTTTAACATGTCTTAGTTCTCTACAAAAAACATATACTGTGTTTCCTAGCATTAAAAACATTACTTGAAGACTTAAAAAGTTACCCAAGTCATTGAGGCCAAATATTACTTAGGTTATAGACTGCATGATTATTTGTTATTTATTTTTATATAGAATGTCAGAAAAGCCAATTAACAGCCTGGATCAAATTCTTTACCATCAATCACAGTTGAGTGACTTATTTATTCTGTGAAGCTGTTATAAATTGAATACTTGCAGTAAATATAAAAAGGTTTTCTTCAAGTCTATTTAATGAAGACAGTTTCTTTTTAAACAAGAACATAATAGCAGAAGAATGCTAAAACGAAAATTTATTTTTTGTTTCCTCCTATTTACAGTGAGATTGCCAAAGTCTTATTTTTTCAAATTTCCATGTAGTGACCAGATGATACAAGAGGCTTCTTAAAATAAAAAGGAAAAAAATTAAGAGAATATACACCTGAGTAAATATAAGCCTGTGGTTATAAACTTGGTCATGGTACCACTTTATAATAACTTGAGGTGATATCATGGCAATGAATTTATAATACTCCTTCTCTCTGACCCATGATTGCTAGGGTCATAACACTTATGGCAATCATTTCTTAGTAGTTGGATCACTACTTCTCTGTTCAAGCTGATAGTCAATTTGGTAATTTTCTATCAGTCTTTCTCAGCCTATATTGTTTAGAGCCTGGAAAAGATGTATCTAACAATCTACTGAACCTAAGGAACTAGACAAAATTAACTGTAGTAGTCAGATTAAAGAAAGTTGGTTTAATTTGATATCTGCAATATTCACTATTGTTAGTACTGCAAATATAACTATATGCTACAATGACATGGAACCACTGGTTCAAGTAAGTTCTCTGTACAAAGTAAGTTCTCTGACAAAGCTGGGGATTGCTATAATTCGGTAAAGTCTCACTTCTGATTACTTTTTTTAATGATTGTTTTTTGATGACTCTTCTTGATGACGTTTCCTTGAAACTCTGGAACTGGCTAGTGATTGGCCCAACTCATTCCAACTAGCTGGTGATTAGCCTGACTCATTCACACTGCCTGGTGATTGGCCTAACTCATTCAAACTGGCTGGTGATTGGCACAATTTATTCAAACTGGCTGATGATTGGCCTGACTGGGTCTAAATGACTGTCAACTGGCCACTAATTTGTTCTAACTAGTCTGATGGCTTTGAGCACCTGAATAAGTAGGATTTGCCAAATTCCACCCTCCAGCCACAATTCAGCCTGATTGGTCAATTTCAACCATGTGATCCACTGGAGATGGTTTTACCTCACACCTGATACCTCCCAATTTCAGCACCCACAGATTGGGTATTTTTTTATTTCCTGCCTATGATACCTTAACTTTGACAATTCCCAACCTTTTGACCCTGTCAATTACTTACTCAATATGCCTATTGTTTCAAATTTTGGTTATTGATTTTTAATTATCTAGGTCTCATGGCTGTGAGTGAGTATGCTTTTCTAGCTGTGGGAATTCGTATTTTCTTATTAATCAAACCTTTTAAACAATTCAGCAAATTTTTATCCTCTTTTAAATCTGTAATGTTCTCAGGTCCCATATTGTTATATAAAGCCCAAAAAAATTGTAATAAAACAACAAAATTTAAAGTATTCTTTTGAATATATTCCTCAGTCTCATAACTTCAGTTGATTTGTGAAGTCTTTAAATGAGTTATTTTATTATCTATATGAAGGATATACATAAAGTTGCTAACCTTTTTTTTTTATAATAATTTCACCCCAAGCAAGGCAGAAATGCCACTGGTGTAAAGGGGGTTACAGTGAGGGAAAAAAAGGTACAGGGAATGTCAAAGAAAAGATAAGAGATGGATGGGAATCAAGTAGATAAAAGATGGCAATTGATGTTGCATTTAAACTTTTCAAGATTGTAGCTATCAGGGAAGCAAGCAAATGAAAGCAAATGTAAATAGTCTAAACACTCATGTTAGTCAAAGTAGACTTTTTTTTTTTTTTTTTTTTTTAATCATATCACCCCGAGCAAGGCAGTAACGCCACTGATGCGCAGGGGGCTACGTAAGGGTAAAAAGAATGGAAAAGAGAAAGCCGAAAACCGCATCCTAAACAGGAAACAAGGGATGAGCCTCTTCACCTGTTCAATAGATGTGGGTGGAGTGTGAACCGGGCGATAGTTTAGTCTATCTACTCCAATTGAAAAAAAAAATAAAATAATAAAGGAAAAGAGTGAAAAGATTGGAAAAGAGAAAACCGGAAACCGCATCCTAAACAGGAAACAAGGGATGAGCCTCTTCACCTGTTCAATAGATGTGGGTGGAGTGTGAACCGGGCGATAGTTTAGTCTATCTACTCCAATTGAAAAAAAAAATAAAATAATAAAGGAAAAGAGTGAAAAGATTGGAAAAGAGAAAACCGGAAACCGCATCCTAAACAGGAAACAAGGGATGAGCCTCTTCACCTGTTCAATAGATGTGGGTGGAGTGTGAACCGGGCGATAGTTTAGTCTATCTACTCCAATTGAAAAAAAAAATAAAATAATAAAGGAAAAGAGTGAAAAGATTGGAAAAGAGAAAACCGGAAACCGCATCCTAAACAGGAAACAAGGGATGAGCCTCTTCACCTGTTCAATAGATGTGGGTGGAGTGTGAACCGGGGATAGTTTAGTCTATCTACTCCAATTGAAAAAAAAAATAAAATAATAAAGGAAAAGAGTGAAAAGATTGGAAAAGAGAAAACCGGAAACCGCATCCTAAACAGGAAACAAGGGATGAGCCTCTTCACCTGTTCAATAGATGTGGGTGGAGTGTGAACCGGGCGATAGTTTAGTCTATCTACTCCAATTGAAAAAAAAATAAAATAATAAAGGAAAAGAGTGAAAAGATTGGAAAAGAGAAAACCGGAAACCGCATCCTAAACAGTAAACAAGGGATGAGCCTCTTCACCTGTTCAATAGATGTGGGTGGAGTGTGAACCAGGGCGATAGTTTAGTCTATCTACTCCAATTGAAAAAAAAAAATAAAATAATAAAGGAAAAGAGTGAAAAGATTGGAAAAGAGAAAACCGGAAACCGCATCCTAAACAGGAAACAAGGGATGAGCCTCTTCACCTGTTCAATAGATGTGGGTGGAGTGTGAACCGGGCGATAGTTTAGTCTAGATTGTATTTATTGAGACACTATCTCTAGGAAGGTTGCCATTTAAGGCTAAAGACCCAATTCTGCATATAAAGTTCTGAGAAAAAATGATTTGCTTTCTGTACAGGGTGCGATGGGTAAATTGTAGCCATTTTATTATTTTTAATTTTGGGCACGTGCATTGTTTGTTGTTGATTTTATCAAATGCACAGTATAGAAGAGCCAGCTGGGCACTGTCAGTGAGAAAAAACCACCATGACGCAATTCACCCTGCTAGAAATTTGGAAATGGTATGCTGTACTACTTGCCAGAAGCTCTAATACAAACATTTCAGTGTTTGGGTGTTAATCTGAAGACAGTGCAGAAGATTTAGAAATAGCTGAATCTAATGATGATTATAAAGATGTTTGGCATGATCACTAGTGATAGGGAACAGCATACCTCAACATGGAGGCCTAACATCAAGTGGTTTGAGAAGGTATTGCTGCCCTGGATCAAGAGAGTGTCTACTAGAAGAACCTATGTTTGGCAACAGGTCTCTGCACCATGCCACACAAGCATGGCTGTCAGACAATTTCTACATCTTACATCTGGCCAACTAACTCCCCAGACTGCAACTTCCTTGTTTATCATGTTGAGTGCTGTTGAGCAAGAGGCGAACAAAATACCTTGTAATATGAAAGATGAACTGAAAGCAAGGATTATAGGAGCATTCACTAATAAAGAGACCATCCAGAAGAGTTGCAAGGCGATTCCAAAGTTGTCTGTAGACAGTGGTTGAAGCCAATGACAATTTTATTGAATAAATTTACTGTTTAGTATGTCAAGATATTTTTTTGTAATTATGGTAAATGTATATGTTAAAATGAGATATCAGTGTTATTTTCACTTTTGCATAATTTAGATGAAAATTTATGCATCACACTCTGCATAAGCAATATTTAGAGTCTAAGAACATTTAAACTAAATAAAAGTTCTTTTGAATATTTAATATATTTCAAAATAATTTCAAAAATTATTTCAAAATAATTTCAAAATAAACCATTATTTTTCTTGTAGTAGAGATGAAAGGAATGCTGATTTGACTATGAGATTGACTATGATTTTAAAACCATGAATAAACAAAAAGGGTCTTTCTCTTACAAATTATTTCAATTGTTATACATTTAAAATTTTATGAAAATGACTGTTTCTGTAGAATTACTCACATGCATACAGCAAAAAAAAAAAAAAGCTATTTTTGTCTATGATTTGAATATTCAAATCTCAGTTTTCAAACTAATTACTTGACACCAGTCATTCCAAGGAAAACTATAAAATCATGGAATCATGTCAAGGCTAAAATGTTCCTAAAATAGGAAAATCAACCATAAATGAATAACTAATTTTCCATTTGTTTTTGTAAGCTTAAGATACAAAGACAATCGGGTAATTTTAAATGAACAGATATTTTATGAGAAACAAGCTAATCTCTCACTTACTCTTTCTCTCTTTTGTAAAGTAAACATTTTATTTTTCACCATTTAAAACACACAAATAATCAGAAAAGTTTTAAGATTAACAAAGTAGTGAAAATTTTTGTATGAAGTGCTTGGTTCTGTAGGACTTTAGCAGACTAAAGTGATGTTTACATGGATGTGATTACATATGCACATGAAGGAGAGGGGACACTAAAATTTTAAAATTATTTTTTTTAAATACATGTTTGGTATATAAGCTAGCCAATTTCATTTAGTTTCTTTTTCTTTATGTTTTTATCACTTTTTTTTATTAAATATTCCACACTGTAATAGAAGATCTGCTAAGAAAGGTAATGAATTTAATGTGGAGGATCTAGTTATTAAAGCAATTTCTATACATTTTCATCTCAGTATCTATCACAAGCTCAACTGAAATTTATTTAAACTTGACATAAAATTTGTTACAACTATTTATAAAACAGCAAAAAAAGACTTACTTGATACAAAATAAAATAATAATAGGCTAAAATTTTAAGAATGCATTTACTCTCTCAGCTGCAATAATTGCCACAAGTGATATATAGGAGAAACCTCAAGGAATCTAAATAAAAGATTATATGAACACAAAAGGGATCTTTTACAAAACAATACACTCAGTGCATTAGTTGCTCATTATAATGAGTTTGATGATAATTTTGATTTAAAAAATTTCAATATAATTTAAAGAGAAAGCAATTTAATGAGATGAAAATGTTTAGAAAGTGTTTAAATTGCTAGATCATCTACAGTTTTGACAACATTTTGCCTTTCTTCCCAAATCTTTGAATATCAGAATGTGGAATATTTAATAATAAAAGAGATAAAAACATAAGCAAAAAGAAAAAGGAAACTAAATGAAATGGGAGTAGACCATCTATTCAAAACCCATATTTGAAAAAAATAATTTAAAAATTTCAATTTAGAATTTCAGCATCTCCTTTTGTTGTAACCTAAGAAATTACTGAATGAGTAATAACCAAAAAGAGAAGTTGGATATAAATAGTAACATTTATAACATCATCAAATACAAAACTCACAAGCTGCATTGAGTAGATAACCACTGTTAGTAATGAAATATTAGACAGTGTAGGGGCCTCAGTGCTTGGTAAATTGGCCTTGTACCAAACACGTCCGAAGTCCCCACAATTTAAATTTCAGAAGGTTGAAGGTTGAATGTTGAAATGTGAAAGGATAAAATATCTTGTGTGTACATTAAGGCAAAGATTTATTTACAGAATGAAAAAAGTGTAAAAAGAAAAATATAAGTGAAATTTGTTAACTGAGCACTATAATATATTTGTGAAAAGATAAATGTTCTTTGAAAAAATGCATGCAGTTTTGTAGCTAAAATTGTTCATAGTAGTAACGTAAGTATTTGAAATGTCCGCAAAAGTTTAGAGTTCATGGTTGTGTAATAGCGGAATGTAAAGTCTTTGTTCCTTCCTTTTTTTGTTAGGTCACGACAGGTCGAGAGAAAGATAAGGCAAAACAAATAAAGAAGTGGTACTTAACAGGTGTCCATTTTGTCAGTTGTGTTGTTCTCTTTAGTGGCGTGAAAATGACGAATAGGACATTGGATAAGGAGAGGGCGAATGAAACTGTGATGTGCCCTTCGTCTGGGTTGGCTTCTTGAATTTTCTTTCATTACATTGCCACGAGGCAGCTAACTGCTCCCATGACTGCTTTTGACAGGTTAGTGTCATGTTTTTTATAGTCAAGTTTCTCATAATTCAGAATTATATTAGTATAATTACTATTGTAATAACAACTGAAAATTATTATTATATCATAAATTATGGAAATAGGATTATTACTGTCATAATAACTAAATAATTATTAACCAGCTATTGGTCAACTTTATTGTAAGAATTTCTTGCACTATACTAAATTTTTATAAATATTTTCATGGTAACAAACCAGAAAAAATAGAATGTGGGTGCAAAAAAGTTATTGTAAATCTTCTCACTGTTTTTCTTAGGTGAATATCATAAGATAAAATCAATCAATCAATAATTTACAGAAATTATTAGTGAAAATATATTCTTAGTATGGCAAGATTGAGCAACCTTGCCAGCAAATATATAAGAAGATTCTGTAATATTTTCAATCAATTTCATTTCAACATGGAATATGATTCCTTTCCAATCAAAAATTGATCAATGAAAAATATAAAGAGAAAATAAATTTGCTTGGAATTTTATGTTTCATGAAGCAGGAATTCTGTAAGTTTTAAAATCAATAACTCTTCTTTATAACTATTTTTGGCTTGCAACCAAGGCAGGTTTGAAACACAAGTTTTTAATTGATTACCAAAGTTAAGTAACAGTGACATTGATTATTATATTATAATATCATATTTAGGTACAGAGGCTCAATTTAATCTGATACAAGGTTATACTGAGGGAAAGAGTCAGGTGGTCTTCTTCTATGCATAATGTCATTTCTCCAAACTTCTGATCCTCAGTAGATCTTAGCAATATTTGTCTTTTTTTACTATCCCTCCCATTCCCTGTTTTACCAACAATTTATACAAGTTTGCTAGGTAGGCTATTTGCTGTTCCCTCTGCCCTTGACCTTCAACAAGCCTGTGACATGTCAAATTATTCAATCCCTCATTCTTCATCATATGTCCCAGAAATTTCAACTACCTCTTATTGATTCTAAGTATGTGCCTTTTTGTTTCATAAAACTTCTCTATTGTTCAGATGTTCTATCCATGGTATTCTCAGCTTCCTTCTGTAGAACCAACATCTCAGTTGGCTGAAGTTTACACTTCATCTGTGAGAAAACTGTCCAGTGTTCACTGCCAGATAAAAGGATTGATAATACATACTTGTCTAACACTCTCTTTGTTTTTAATAAAAATTTTTTTTAACCTTTTAGAAGGTATACTTGATCATTCCAACACACCTTTAAAATTCACTGTTGCATTTTCTATCATCTGTTAAGACATTTCCCAGATATTTAAATTGTTGTATTTGCTTGATTTTGATGTTTCCAATTTGTTGCTTTTATCTTAGGCTCTTCCTCTTGATAACAACCATAAATTCAGTTTTCTTAAATTGAGGGTTAATTTTTTCTTCTATGTTACTACTTTCTCTAAGAGTTGATTTAGTTTTCTTTCTATGTCTGATATCAACACACTATCATCTGCATTATATCAACCTTACAAATGATGAAGGTTTACTTACATTGAAAATCAGCATTTGCAATATAATAATAATATAGAAAAGATTGTCACTAAACTGATTTGTGTCACTTCCTGAAGTGAACCTTATCAGTTAATTGACAATTTTTTCTATATTAATTCTATTAATGCTCAATCGCCATTGCAAAGCCTGCTTTTCTTAAATGTCTTTCTATCAATAAATTACTGAAAGTCAGCAGTTCTGGCTTCAAACAGTCTTCCAATTCAATACTATATATATATAATTATTAACCAGTTATTGGACAGAGTCAATTTAGACAAGTAATACATATTTGAAGAAAAAATAAAAATGTAACATTTAGATGTTTTAAATATATATATATATATATATATAGAGAGAGAGAGAGAGAGAGAGTGAGAGAGAGTAAATTTATTTAATCAAATTGCTATTGACTTCAACCATGACCTCCAAAAGACTTTGGAATCTCCTGCAATTCTTCTGGACATTCTCCTTATTTAAGTTGATGAATGCTGCCATAATCCTTGCCTTCAGTTCATTTTTGGTATTACAAAGAGTTTTGTTCATCACTTGCTCAATTGTACCCTACACATAATAATGAAGAGGTTGCAGTCTGGGGAGTTTGTGGCCAAATATAAGGGTGATGTGGTTTCAGAAATTGTCTGACAGACATAACTGGGTTCTCCTCTTTGTGTGGAATGGTGCAGAATCCTGTTGCCAGACATTGGGTCTTCCAGCAGTCACCCTCTTGATCCAAGGTAGCTCTACCTCCTCAAGGCACTTGATATAGGCTTCTGTCATGAATCTGTGGCCCTGTGAGAAGACAAATAGAGGCATAACACATCACTCTAAATGCTTTGATAATCACCATTAAACTCATCCAGCTCCTTCCGAATCCTCTGCACTGTACTCTGATATTCAAACACTCTAAAATGTTTGTACTGGAGCTTCCAGTATGAATGCTAAGAATTACAGCATGCTGTTTCCAAATTTCTGGTGGAGTGAATTGTGTTATGGTGGTCTATTTCTTACAGATGGTACACAACTATACTGTGTAGTCGACAAAATAAAAAACAAACAACATGCATGTGCAAAATTATAAATATAAAATAGCTACAATTTACCCATCACACCCTCACTTTCTCTCTCTCTCTCTCTCTCTCTCTCTATATATATATATATATATATATATATATATAAAACTAACTTAGCCACAATATGGGCTAAAACTATTTAAAGTTTTTAGATAATTACTAGGATCAATTTAGACCAACACATGTTGAAATGGGAAGACTAGAGCATAAAATTGTTACACCAATCTTCCAGGTGGGATGGGTCAGTTTGTATTTAAATAAGTATTAGAAATTTTTGCTTTTACCTGAATATAAACACTGAAACACAGGTAGAAATATATAACACAGAAATATATAACTATCAAACAAGTCTGTATAGTTTTGTACATGTATACTTCCTTGTTATTCACATACTCAGTCCATTGTAATTCTCAGTATCTTTCTGTAGAACTACATTTATGTTGTCTCAAGTTTCTTCTTCGGCTGCAAATGAATTGTCCAGCATAATAGTAAATGCTGGAAATTTCTTTACAAATGAAGAAGAGACTTGAGGCAACAGAAATATGGTTCTACTGAAAGACACTGAGAAAACCATGGGCTCAACGTGAGGAAAAGTAAAGTTTTAAGATAAATGAAAAGAACAAGGACTTTTATAATTATAATTAGAAAGATATGAAAATTATAGGACACATAATGAAGAAAGAAGGTTTGGAGAATTTGACACTCAGAATATATATTGAAAGCAAGAGGGAAACAGTAGGTAACCTACTTAATGAGTTTTTGTAAATGGATGACTGAACAGGTACTGAGAGAGATAGTGAAAAGACAAATCTTAGTACAAACGACAGGACGTTGTGGAGAGCCATGATCACCAACATTCTGAATGAATATGCTGCAAAAAAGAAGAAAACACAAATGTATTAAAATGCATCTGCCTACCCCAGGTAATACAGTCAAAAATAAAAAAAATAAAAATAAAAAATAAAAATAAAAAATAAAAATAAAAGTGAAGGTTTTTTTCATGTTAGTAATAATTATCAGACAGCAGGTGCCAGAATCATCTTTTCTATCAAAAATGGATGCAAAGCAAGATACTTATTCTATCATTCTCACAAAACAAGGTAGAAACAAAAAGAGGAATAAAAATTTAATAAAAATTGAAGTTTGCAACTAGTTATATGAATATGCAAAGATGTTTACTTAAATATCTGTATAAGGTCTTAGAGAGTTACCAGGTATAGAAGAGAGTTTTGTAGTAGCTTCAAGCATACTCACTACTAGATAACAGATATAAACAAAGTGTTTTGAGAAATTCAGCATAAGAATCATATTAAACTAAAGAAGAGTTTTGTTTACAGGGATGTTCACTGAAATAAGGTAGGATGAAACTGTCCAGCACTTTTTCAGTTTACACTTAGTTCCTGTAAGTCATATTTGAAAAATGTAATATTTTCTGAAATAAATTTAAAAAGAAATATATAAAACAATATATAAAATATTTATGTACATAGACAAATCTTAGTTATTTGACTGCTAGTGTTTAGTAAAAAAAAAAACAACAACAACAAAAAGAAGATTATTAGAAGTGACAAACACCTGTAAAAGGCAGAAGAACCCAGTGGCTGAAACAGAGGGATCAAAATAACACAGATGAGGATGCTAGCTTGAATAATAAATCAAATAATGACAATACTTGATCTCAAATATTCAAACAACAAATATAAAATAACTTACATTTCTACATTAGCACCAAGAGGTTAACCTATTAATGCCAAAAATGGGATGCCAGGCATTAATTGGTTATAGTAGAAACCTATTATTAATACTGAATATTTATTTTAATAATACCAGATTTTAATTTGTAAGAAGCCTAAAATTAATACCAGATTTTTATTTTTATAATTAACACTGGTTTTATATTGGTCATTAATGAGTTAATGTTAAAATATTCTAATATATAGCATTTGATGGCACAATAAGTAATAAAATACAAGTTAATTACAAATATACTCAAATGGTAGCTAAAGTTAAGAATAACAATAGATTTGTTGAGAAAATATTTTCACTTTCACATAAACAGTTACTGTGAGAGAAAGGTGAGTCTTGATATAGTTTTTCTCATTACCTTGATTCATAAAAGGAACTCTAAGCAAATAATTAATATTAATTCAGAACTTTAGCATAACTACCATTCTTTTCATCAGACCGAATTTGATTCATAATTGTATAAACAGCTTTATTATTTGAATCAGTTAGCAAATAGAGTTTTTAGATACATTGGTTTGACAATAATTTCCTTAATTAGTAATTTTATAGCTCAACTGTTCTAGTCCCCAGGACATGCAGAACTACATTGATGATGACTTCTGGCAAATCTATAATTTGCTCATTCACATGCATATATAACCTATTTTAGACATGAGGTCACTTCTACAATGCGTGTATATTTTAATCAGTCTGAATTCTATCATCTGCCAAAAAATAAAATGCCAGAATGTAGCCAACCAAAATATTTTCTACTATACTGACAACATCCAGTTCTTAATAAAAGCTTAGGCAGTTGAAAGTCCTTGAATAAAACAGAGCAAAACATGGAAAAATTATCCACAAATTTAATTTAAATATATAGCATCCTACTTGAAAATTAGAAACATATAAAAGAATTAAATCAACAAATTTTGTTGGTTTCATTTAAATATACCATATATATATATATATATATATATATATATATATATAATGATAACCAAACACAACAAAAAAATACTTAATACAACCAACAACACAAACCAACAAGACAATATGAACAAATGCAACTATCAAAAGAAGGACAACTGCTTACTTAATAATAAACAGATTAAAAGATTTACATAAAAGTAACAGAAACATCATTTAAAGAAAGATTCAATAATCAGCTTTAAAAATTAAAGTAAAATACTAAACAAAAGAAACAAGATAATGTGAAAATTTAGACATGAAAATGAATACCTACTTTGCTACACAAACAACAATAAATAAAAAATCAAACAAAAACAAAACATACAAACAATAAAATTAAAAATTAAAGAAGTTAAAAAATAAAAATGTAAATATAAATATTCAAATACTCAATCACAATAATAAATAGAAACAACAAATAATATAAATATAAAAAATAAAAATATATGCAAACACACAACCACCAAACAAAAAAAAAATCACATAAAACCCACAAACACAAATATACACAAAGCATCAATGACCGAGAAAAAAATAAACTGTCATGCATAACAACACATTAAGAAAAATATACCAACATAATTAAGAAAAGGTCAAACTAATAAAATAAATCAATTAAAGAAACACCCATTTACAAATACACTAAAAAAAACAAGCAATAAAAATAAAAATAAATCAAACTGCAGAATGAAGATTAAAAGGAAAAAGAAAAAGAAAAATCAACCACTCATAAATAAAAAAAAAAATCAATGATCACAAACATGACCACCCCAACAAATATCCCACCATGTTCTTTGTAATAAGAAAACACCTAGGCCTACCAGCAAATAGCCTTGACAGTGTTCTCATGAAACTTTGAAGTCAAAGAAATTTACTCAGATAAAGAGACAAACTATTTGTACTTTTCAACATTCAATTTCCACCCCAACATCAAGCACTTTAGGATAAAAAACCTGCTTGCCAAATTATATTTTATCAGTAAAACCACTGAAAAAACAACACCCTTGACGCTAAACATTATTGTAATTAATATATATATGTGTGTGTGTGTGTGTGTTTGTGTGTGTGTGTGTACCTTAAGGTAGATATATATATAATGTACTTTTTGTATATATATATGAGAGTGTGTCAATACTTATTAGAATTTTTTTACTGTATGTTGTTCAATTCACATGATTAATATTCACTACTGAATTAAGTGCATTGACAAGGAAGAAGATTATGCTGAAAATTATTGTGTGAAGTAAATGCATTTTTCCTCATTATTAGGTTATAGCTTTACTGAATTACTTTTGAATAATATATATTACAAAAGAAACCAATCACTTGCAAATAAAACACACTACAAAAACATCAACACGACAAAAGAAATCAAAAGAAATTAGTCAGCTATAGAAACACTCACATACAAATATATTAAGCACCATATAAATAAAAAAAAAACAGGACACAACAGCAGATTGAAAAAAAGCGCTGAGGAGTGAGGATATCATAATGGTGCCTTCACAAAACATCAAAGTCGGTATGATTCTGCTCAGTTAAGTGGCAAACTTCTTCACATTAATCCTATATATCTACATATATAAAGAATTAATGGAATTTCATTTTTAATCCAGCATATTATTATTAACACAAACATTATTATTAGAGGATACTCATATTCTCTAACACATGTATTAAGGCAAATACAACCATTTTTGACTGCAAGGCTATCTGTAACTGAGTGGTCTAAAGTATAATGAATCAGTTGCTGGTTTATCCTACAAAATGGATTCAAGTTCAAATCCTGACAAAGGACAGATTTTCTTTATTAAATTTTATCAAATGCACTGACTGGAAGATGAAACAAATACTGTTTATCAAATGAGACATTCTACTCAAATATGGATATTCAATAAAAATAATGTGTGAAGCAATAAATACACACACACACACACTCATTAATGGATTTTAAAATCAAGCATTATTCCTCACTACTGTGTTATATTTAGTGACTACACATGTTTGAACAGACATTTGTTTTTTTTTATTCTCTTTTTTTTTTTAACTTTCAAAAACAAACTGGTAGATGCAATTATTTTGCTTAAAAAAATGAGATGTCTATTCAAACATATGTATCTACTAAATATAATGTAGGTAGTATTAAAAGTTATATTTTTTAAAGCTTGACTGAAAGAATTTAAAAGCCATATTGTAGTATGAACAATTTCTCCACATTAATGGACCTGTCTTGAATATATAGTCATGAGAACTCTGCTTGTATTTAGAGTTCATTAAAACTAACTTTAAGCCAGTGCAAATTGTCTCTAAAAATTCTACTACTCATCCTAGCAAATATTAAGGGCATCTGAAATTGTGATTCACTGGAAATGTAATGAGAGAAATAAAAGCCGAAATAAATTGTTATCTCTATTTGTCTGACATTTCACATTCTTAAAATAAAGTAATGATCCTAACTTACCTGAGACTGGGAATCTTTACTAAGATTAAATGGGAGAAATTTTGAAAAGCCAAGTTTAACTATATTTAGATAAGGTGTATAAAAGCATGACTTCAACTGTGTGTGTGCATGTATGTGAGTGAGTGTGTTTTCTGTGTAAACCATAGACGCTTTAGAATTATTGTTCAACATAGAAAACTACCTATAGATT
Organism: Ascarosepion bandense; assembly: GCA_037127315.1. NCBI lineage: Eukaryota > Metazoa > Mollusca > Cephalopoda > Sepiida > Sepiidae > Ascarosepion > Ascarosepion bandense. The sequence goes on along the minus strand of JBBBDQ010001668.1, from coordinate 620,107 downwards.
CTTCTTCTAATTTACTCCTTAATTTCTTTCGAAAATAATCTCAACCACAATGTAATGAAAGATTGATTTCAACTCATTAAAAAAAGATTGCTCTTCTGATTTGTGATAATTACTGAATGTACAGCAGATATAAACTCATACAAAAGGGATTGGAATGTTGTTGCTTTTTTTATACAATTTACAGCATTTACTTTATCAACAAGTGTTCAAATTATAAGCTGTAAATCACAAAGGTCTCAAGCAAAAAATGGATGCTGATTAGAAATCAAGGTTAAGGCTTAAAATAAAATAATGTTTTGTATTATACCATGAGAAACACTTTCATACTTCTACATCCCTGTACAAATTAATTGAAACAAAATAAATAAATTCTTCCTAGGATATTTCACACTTTCCTTGATCATGTATACGTTGTCTCTTGGCTTGTTTTTCTCTTTTGACCACATTTTCTTTTACATTTTTGGATTAATGGATCCAGTTTGTTTCTTCACCTTGTTGACACGACTGACAGTTGAAAGGCTGACATCAACAATATCTGTGATCTCTCTGTAAAGCTTGTCAGTGTGTTCATGCAGCATTACAATTTTTGTATACTTCCTTATAAAATGAATTCCAGAAAATAGCCATAGAACAGCTAATCAACAGTTGAGACAATAGTGCCAGGACAGGATAAAACTCTGATGCAATCATGGATGATTCAATATATTTCAAGGCCAAACAAATTTCACCATACACCCTGAAAAGAGATTCATATTACTGCACACTAGTGCAAAAGACCTAATCAGAGGTAAAATTAAAAATCAATTACACCCTGTCACTCCAATTGTTCTAAAACTGACCACATGGTGAAAGAAAGGAAACTAAAGCAGTTGTTTCAATTAATTTGCACAAGAGTATATCTAAATTCTAATCGAAAAGTAAAAAGAAAATATGAACCCACATTATCATGAAACAATAAAACTGAAGATTTAAGTTCTGAAAATGAATGTTGTAAATCTAAAAGGCCAGTCAAATAATTAGCAGACATTTGGCAAAAGCAAAAAGAAAATATACATTCAAAGAATATTGAAAGACTTAAAAGAGAATTATATACTATGAAGGTATTTTTATACTGGAATATAAATAGATATTATACAAGATGCTATGAAGATATATAGAATGTGTAGGTATTGCATTGATTTTTGGTACAGAAAGTGAAATTCAAATTCCTGTCTAATCTGTAGTATTCACTAATGCCCTTGAGAAAGTTATGAATCCATCTCTCCCTGGCCAAAGGTTAAATAGCAGAACAGAATTAGCTCTCTAGCTTTGTATGACACCCAGTCTAGGTGAAGGACTACTTTAAATTTATAACGATGGAGAATATAACAGGAAACCACTCCACTATCTTTCCAAAGAAGTCATGGAAATTCATAAATAATAAAGAAAAGGAATCTGTGGAGAGCTATAATCTGAAGAGATATGACATTAAAAAAAGCATACAGATATTTATAAAGCTTTATTCTGGTACAAAACCAAATGAGGGTAAAAAGAATATGTTGTACCAAATTTTCTATAAAAAAAGACCTACACACCCTGCTATCAGTATTTTAAATCTTGCCTTTTACTGGAATTAAAAGTCTAGTTTTTTAAGTGGATAAAACATAATCACTCTGGCTACAAAGCATATCTCAGAAAAAGTACAAATAATCACTAACTTTAGTTTAGTTTGGCACAAACATGAGTCAGATTATTATATTCCAAGTGGGTAGGCCTTGCTTACTACAGTAATCCCAAACTTGTCCTCAGAGAATATATTCCAAGACCTCCCAGTGGATGCTTAAGAATACAGCTACTTCAAAACATTTTGTACATATACTCATTTTTTTTATTGTACTTACATATTAGGCACAGTCTTGAAGTACCATTATATAGGGTTTTACAAACTATCTATGAACAAAATTATGTACTCTGAACTGAGGTTTAAGAATAAATATATTTTAACAAGAAAGAGCTAATGAGCCAGAATTTTTATTTTATATCAGTGAGTGAAATATAATTTTCTAATAAGACAAGCAAAATAGAAACAAAAATTAAAGCTTAAGCAAATGAAATCATTATGAAATATTTAAAACACAGCAGCTGATCAACATTGATTTTGCTGTTTGAACAATTATAAATCTCATATATGTATTGACATAAGTATTTTCATTGGTTTATATATATATATATATATATATATATATATAGGTATGGATATCAATAAATATACATATGGGCATACATGCAGGTACAAATGCATATATGAATATTTTTCTGATATCAATAGAACAGTGCTCAATGTAATATAACAGAGCTATTCAGTTCATAATACGCACTTGATGATTTCATAGAGCATGAAACTGAGTCACAGAATAGGCATAGGATAATAAGCATATTTATTAATATATATATATATATAGATAGATAATGACAAGAGACTGAATCTATAAGTTTCTAGCCTGATATAGTTATAAGTAGAATTTTGATCCCGAATTTTTATTGTATATGTGATCATTGTTATTCATAAAGAAATGTTGGTTTAAGTGCATTGACAAGGGAAATAATTATGTTAAATAAATATGTAAAATTTCAATTTTATCATATAGTTGTACATTTATTGATGCACCTACACATGCTAAATTTTTAGATTATTAAAGAATTGCATGCAGCAGCTTTTATGAACCATAGCAATAATCAGTAGTTCATACAGTGAATGTTTACATAAAAATAATTCTATATAATTCATATATATGATAATATAAAGTAATTTTATAACTCACATATACGATTCATTGCTAAAGAAGATGGAAAAAGGGTTACAAGCTTATCAAATAAGTAAGAAGACTTCCATTTTCACAGCTTTCCCAAAGAGCCACTGCTTTGTGGAACAGACTTCTGAGACAATTTTTCCTCATTCACTACAATCTCAACCTTTTCAACTCCAGGGTTAACTGTTATCTATCCTATATATCCTCATAATCTGTGCTTTCTTACAGACCTATCTTATTCCCATAAAAGACCCTCATTCTGCAACGCTCTACCTTGAGTGGTTTCTGGGTATTGTATTAGGTGAACAATCCTGTAAAAAAAAATATGGCGTCTATTACAATGTGATGATTAATACATTCATAGGAGGTTCAAAGTCACTAAAAATACAAATGCTAAATTCTTTCATACATTCATAGAAAAATATTTGCAAGTTTAATACCAAATTGTGTTACAATAGCAAATAGGGCCATATCTAAAAGAACACCAATTCTAATTTTGAATGAACTTTCTTCTCATTAGTAACCCAAGTAAACCTAGTTTATTTTAAAATATCACCCAAAAAGTCACAAGTAGTGAAGTTCAAACATTAGTAACAGTGAACTTTCAAAATTATCCTCATATATGGTTTAGATCCTTTATCTTTCACTTGGTTCCCCATAAGTAGAGTCTTGATCAGACTCAGCTCTGCTAAAGAATTAAAAGTGTGATTTTTTTTTTTACATACAATCTGATATTTTTTTATAATATTTTAAGGAAGAAAGGAATAATATTCCACCCTCAAAAGAAACATTTGAGTTACATAAAAGAAGATTGCTTCTTTTGACAAAAGTTATTTTAACAAAAAATAAAAGTTTATAAAAACTTTCTAAGGAGATTAAATTAAATAACAAAGAGGCATGTTGGGAATTTTTTTTTCTTTTTTCAGCTTTATTTTCCTTATTAATAAGGAGTTATCAAAAAAAGAAATTACAGGAAATACTGCCAGACACTGTGATTATTTCCCATAACTTTAAGTGAATTTCCTATTTGACATGAAGAAGGATCTTTGTTTCTTTTACTTTGTTTGTTTAAGGACTGACACTTGGCCTTTTGTTAACACCTTTGCTGACAGTTCCTGGCCAAGAATAAAACAATGGGGATTCTTCAAAGACTAAATATCATCTTTAGAAAGCAGGTATTAGTCACAGCAATGTGTAGAGGATAAAATAAAGACAACTCATGGCTTTTAAAAAAGGGTCATTATCTACTTAATAATATTTGACACTAAACAGATAAAGTGGGGAAAATGTTAATATTTCTGTCTTTTAATTGCCCAGTTCACACTCCACCCACATCTATTGAACAGGTGAAGAGGCTCATCCCTTGTTTCCTGTTTAGGATGTGGTTTCCGGTTTTCTCTTTTCCAATCTTTTCACTTTTTCTTTTTTTTTTTTTTCAATTGGAGTAGATAGACTAAACTATCGCCTGGTTCACACTCCACCCACGTCTATTGAACAGGTGAAGAGGCTCATTCCTTTGTTCCCTGTTTAGGATGTGATTTCCGGCTTTCCCTTTTCCAATCTATTCACTCTTACGTAGCCCCCTGTACACCAGTGGCTTTACCGCCTTGCTCGGGGTGATATGATTAAAAAAAAAAAAAAATTAAGAGAATGTGTTCTAACATGAAAGCCCTTTCCTCTTATTTTCTCTTACAAACATGGTGTTCTGAAATGGATAATAATCACAGTATAACCATGGCTATTATCTATTTGTGTTTTAACTAGTGATCTATTTGTAATTGTATTTATCTACTGATCTTTTAAAAGAATACACAGCATCAGCTACATTTAATTTTTTTTCTCTTTACATACACCCCTGATGATGACTCATGTGAGTTGAAAGCTTGGAGCTAATATTATTTTTCATATCTACAACAGCCTTTCTGCAAAAAAGCTATACAAATATTAGAAAAAAATGATTAATAAATCTAATAGACATAAAATGTTTATTCTTTTTAATTAGATGCATACAAATATATATTCAGGTTAAGATCATGATATGTCTACATTATTCAATGAAGATAAGTTACCTAAATTTATATATATGGGATGCAATGGATAAATTTTCATCTAAATTACGCACAAATGAAAAAAAAAAACACTGACATCTCATTTTAACAGATATATTTACCAAATTTACACAAAAATATCTTGAAATACATTTCCCAGGTATTTAAATTTTTGTATTTGTTTGATTTTCATGTGTCCAATTTGTTGCTTTCATCTTGGGCTTTTCCCCTTGATAACAAGCACACATTCAGTTTTCTTAAATTGAGGGTTAATCTTTTCTTTTCATTTTACTACTTTCTCTATGAGCTGATGTAGTTTTCTTTCTGTGTCTGGTATAAACACAATATCCTCTGCATTATATCGACCTTCCAAATGAAGAAGGTTTACCTGCATTGAAAATCAACATTTGCAATCTTCACTTTTAACTAAATTTGAACACTGACTACCAGCATTTATGGCATATATATATATATATATATATATATATATATATATTAGAAAATATAGAAAACTGATCAGTGTCACTTTCAGAAGTGAAAATGATCAGTTAAGTGACAATTTGTTTTTATATTAATTCTATTAATGCTCAATCTCCAACTCTGATATTGAGTACTTTATTATAAGGCCTGCTTGTCTTAAATGTCTTTCTACCAGTAAACTATTAAAAGTCAGCAGTTTTATATATGTGTGTGTTTATATATGGTGCGATTGATAAATTGTTGGCTCAACTCTGTAAAAATTAACATTGACATCTCATTTTAACAGATATATTTACCAAAATTACACAAAAATATCTTGAAATACTAGAGTAAATTTATTCAATAAAATTGCTTTTGGCTTTAACCACGGCATGCAGACAACTTAGTAATCTCCTGCCTATATTTTGGACATTCTTCTTGTTTAAAATGGTGAATGCTGCCATAATCCTTGCCTTCAGATCATCTTTAGTATTACAAGGAGTTTTATTAGTCTTTTGCTCAACTGCACCCTACACATAGTAATTAAGGAAGTTTCAATCTGAGGAATTAAGTGGCCAGATGTAAGGAGTGATGTGGTCACAGAAATTGTCTGACAGACATGATTAGGTTCTTCGGTTTGTGTGGCAGACATAGAGTACTCCAGCAGCCACCCTCTTGATCCAGGGTAACACTACCTCCCCAAGCCACTTGTATTGAATCTGAAGTCCTGTAGGAAGATCACCTTCATAATCACAATTAGACTCATCCAGCTCTTTCTGAATCTTCTGCTCTGTGCTCAGATTGACATCCAAACACTCTGAAATGTTTGTATTGGAACTTCTGGCACAAATTCCAAGCAGTACAGTATTTTGTTTCCAAATATTTAGCAGAGTGAATTGTGTCATGGTGCTCTTTTTCTTACAGATGATGCACAACTGACTTTTCTATACTGTACAGTAAAAAAATTAAAAACAAACAATAGAAAGCCTTTTTCACTATATATCACCATGCTATTCTTAACTTCCAAGATTTTTGATTCAAAAAGTATATTGTCATGTTGTTGTTTGCAAAAATGTCAATATGCAAAAAGATTGAATTCAATAATTTGTGGTCCCTGAACCTTTTAGTATAAAACTAAATCAAACTTAAAATTAATTTCCCACAACAATGTATAAAATGCTTTCTTTCCTGGTTGAGAACCACTGGTATAGACACAAGGAGCTGTTGAAAAATTCTAGGCTTGACTCACTTCTTCAAACCTGTTTTTTTCTGATGTTTGGTAACTGAAGAACTGTTTTTGGAAAATGGGTCAGTTCAAGAAAATTCTCTAAGTTATGATGAACAAAAACAAAGAGAGAGAAAATGATTGAAAGAGGGTCAAAGATGAAACTGTGATGTATAAAGAGAAAAGGACAGAGGTAGTTTGAATTTATAGTTCAATTTCAACCTATAACTTTTACATACATAAATAAAAAAAAACCAATGTAGCAAAAATAAAACCGTCTTATTGAAGTACTTAGTCTGTTGAGCCTTAGTTCTATATACTACTCTCCTTCACATTAAGTTCATGGGAACGGCCATGACACTAGATTGAGCAGCTTCCCCTGATGTTTTATTTTCTCTCAGGCATTGCTTCTAGATATCATGAACTAGACTCATGAAGATGAAGCAACCCATGCAATTCCATATTTATCATTTCAGATGATTTAATGCAAATCTGCAGAACATATTTACTATTTTCAGACTCTTATTCTTTTTCTCTTATTCACTTATTGATAAATTCTCTCTCTTACATCATTTGACAGTTTATCAGTAAGTCCATATTTCTGAATGCTTTCATATGATGTAATATAAATAATATAAAATGAACACTTTTTATTTATTAGGTTCCAGATTTATTGTGCTACCCATCTACCATACACACACATAAGTGTCTGCAGGGAAGGGTATTTTAAATCAAAGAGAACCCATTCCTAAAAGTTTGGGTGTAGAAGAATTAGAAAACAAACATTATTAAAGAATGAGAACAAAAGAAATATAACCAGGAGGACAGTAGCAAGTGATTGATATTAGATTTAAATTTTTGAAGACTAAAGTTGACTGGAAAGCATGGAGCCAGAAGAGAGTTTCACAAGTATAAATGGCTTCTGAACCCTTTGCAGGTTATTTAAAGCCATAAAATATTTTTCAATTGTAAGAATTTCTTTTGGAGATAATAATAATTTGGTGATACAAATTTTATAACCTGTAGCTGAAGGAGAAGGGTGTTTGCATGTAAGTGAAAATAACAAACCCAACTGAAATTGTAACTCAGCTCTCTGATTAACAATTTCAAGAGATTATCCATTAGACCACCTGCACATCTAAGCTTACAGTACAAGGTACTCTCAAGTCATCACCCATTTAAGTATTGACCAGGCTTGACATTGCTTAACTCTAGTGAACCTACAGGAACCAATATTTCAACATCATCTGGCTATAAGCGAGTCAAAAAAAGAAAGGGAAATATTTCTTGACTTGTTTTTAGGCAAAAATAAACAATTATGGGCAAATTTGTTTTCCAGAAATTCAGGGTGACAGGGTTAAAATGAAAACAATATAAATAATTAATAAAACTGCTACTAAGAAAGTTGGTTCACTGAGTTGTGATAGACAATTTTTCTCTCCAGAATTTATCTTACATATCTATAATTTACCATTCACCCATGCTTAAAATATTGTTGCCACATATGGTCTGGTGCTCCAGCTGTATATTTAGAAATTCTTGATAAAATCCAAAGAATCAGCAATATTATTAGTCCTGACCTGACATCTTGGCTTCAGTCACTTTCCCACTACTGTAAAGTTGCTTCCCTGTGCTTTTTCTATAAATACTTTCATGATAATTGCTGAGATGAGCTCTTTGCTATGGTACCTAGACTTTGTGAATTTAAGTGTAGTATGAGATTGGCAATAAGGTTTCATCAATTTACAATTAAATTGGCAAGATATAACAATAAGTTTTATGCTAAGAGTTTCTTTTCTCACATTTCTCACTTGTAGAACTCCCTTCTGGCTTCATGCTTTCCAGCCAACTTTGATCTTCAAAAATTTAAATACAATGTTATCTATTGCTTTCCTGATTACTTTTCTAATGTTCTTGCTCCTTAATAATGTTTCTGTTTTCTAATTCTTTCACACCAAGTAAACTCTTGTATCTTAGTTGCTTTACTGTCATTCTTGGGGTAAATTTGATTTTAACAGATTATACAGATATATACTGAACTTATCGGAGACTGATACATGGTGAAAGATTGTTGCATCAATTTTCCAAGTCAGGAGGTCAAACGTCTCTCCCTACTTGTCTTGAAAGTTAATATCTAATATACTGGCTTTTATTTAGGTTAAAATACTCACTACTGCTAACTATACATTAGGCTGAGCTTATTCTGGTTCAATGTCAAAGTTGCTGGATTCCTCATGAAAAGTCATTACATGAACAATGATTTGTAAGACTATTTTGCTAATTAACAAAATAGAAAACATACAAAATAGTTATTTACTAAGCATTTGAAACAAGGCCGTAAGTATGGGCATCTTACCGAGGATCAAACTAATTGTTCAGTTATGACTGATCTGTGAGACTAGCTTACTATTCATTATAATGGAGGGCTTTGGTTTGTGCATAAAAAATACAAGATATTTATTTTAATGTTGAAAGGACAAAATTAATAAATTAAACCATTTTTAAGACTGCAGTTTGAGATATTCCAATTTTTTACGTTAATAATGAACTATTTCTAGCATTTCAACATACAAAGATATTTATTAAATTAAATAAACTGAGAAAAAAAAATTAAATTAAAACAGATTAGTTTAATCTTTGGAAAAATAAAATATGAAGCAATGTTACCAGTCCTGGCCTAGTGTCTCAGGTTTAGTTACTTTCATACCATCATAATATAGATTCCCTTCACCTTTTCTATAAATATTTTCACAGTAATTGCTCTGATGTGATTTATTATTTGATACATCAACTTCACAAATTTAAGTGCAGTATTAGATTGGCAGCTAGGTCTCATAATTTCACTTTTAAAATTACTTGTCGTAACCTTAAGTAAGTTCCCCCACACTTCTCACTTGTAAAACTATCTTTTGTCTTTCTGCTTTCCTGTCAACTATGGTCTTTAAAATTTTAACTGAAATGTCAATCATCATTTTCTGTCTTCTTGAAATTTGTTCTTTTATTGTCTTTCACTCTACCCATCATATCTTAGTGACTTTTATTGCTTTGCTTGGGATGAAGTGATTAAAAAAAAAGTGGGGGGGATTTTTTTGTTTCATGGTATTCATAAATTTTAAAATTTTGTTTCCATTCAAATAAGAAATAATTAGTTTTTCCAGTATTTCTGAAAGGGCAACTGAGGAAATCTTCTGGATTTAAAGAATTTCTTATCACATTTATAGTCTTAAATTTATATTGAACTGATTATAGACAAGTGATGTTTTAAAGATACACAGTTGGGATCTGTAATTGATTATGAGTTTTCTTTTCTTAATGAATAAGTTATCAATATACAATGAACACCAAAGTTTAAAAGCTGAGCATTTCTGTATTTTTAACATTATTTCATTATAAACAAAGAAAAAAGTTCTGAACCATTATGTGACATTGCTACTGCTATATGACAGTGAAAGTGAGATCAGCTCATCACAGATGAAGAATAGGCATGAAGCAACAGAAATTTGATTTTTTAGAAGGATGCTGAGAATACTATGGACTGAATATATAAACAACAACAAAGTTCTAGAGAGAATAGGAACAAAAAGGGCACTTATGCATAGACAACTAAAATTTCTCGGGTCCATAATGAGGAAAGAGGGCTTTGATGCTCACAAAATATATTGAAGTCAAAAGGGAAAAAGAAAATAGTGTCTAACCTACCTAACGAGCTTGTGTAAATAGTTGACAGAACAAAGACTAGGAGAAAAAAGACAACATTTACTAAGAGATACAAAGAACAGGAGGTTGTGGAGAGTCATGATCACCACCATACATAGGAGAAGAATATTTTTATAACCAGTGTGTGTTGTATTTCTCCCACCATCTTCTTCCTTTTTACAAACAAAACTGATTCTATCAATAAAATATTTGTATAAAGAAATTTCTTCTTAGAAGGAAATGCTCACTAATAAATTTTTTCATTTTCTTATTCACCTGCTCACTATTATTCATGTATATACCTTTTTACATGTATTTTGTTCTTTACTATCAATTTAAAAAATTATTTGCATATTAGGTCGTTGCTAAAAACCCACTTCCAAAAATCTGACCAAATACCAAAAGTTTTTTTCTAGACATTTGTCGGTCAGGTGAAAATCTTTTCAGAGCTTCCACTTGTATACCTACAATATATATATATATATATATATATCATGGCTTGCATTGATTTCATAAAATAGGAAATTGTATTAATTATTACCATTCATACAAATTGAATAAAATGATCAAAAACTGAAGACAAAATGTCACTGTATTTATGGAAAGTTACCAAATTTAATATCTTCATTTTATATTTAAAGAAATGAAAATAATTTTAACAATTGTTCAATTGATTCTTCATTTTGTTTATTCATTTTTTTGGTATATTACATTCAATATATATATAGATATAAGAAAGTGAACAAAATTTCAAACAAAATCATATGATCGTAATCAATGTATATGTTTGTCATATATATTCAACAATTATGGATGTAAAGGTGTATTCTGTACTGAAAAGCTTAACATAATTCTTTATTGAGGTTTATAATATATTTACAGTTAGTGAATTTTTATCTTTGTATATGTTTATATATACAATAGTGACACATAAACATTTCAATAGACAAGTCATTGACAAAAAACTCATCAAACCAAGCTTGTATTTTTAAAGATAAATTTGATTTATGTTTAATACCATAACCAAAATCAATGTATATGTTTGTCATATATATTCAACAATTATGGATGTAAAGGTGTATTCTGTACTGAAAAGCTTAACATAATTTTTTATTGAGGTTTATAATATATTTACAGTTAGTGAATTTTTATCTTTGTATATGTTTATATATACAATAGTGACACACAAACATTTCAATAGACAAGTCATTGACAAAAAAACTCATCAAACCAAGCTTGTATTTTTAAAGATAAATTTGATTTATGTTTAATACCATAACCAAAATTTGAATGAAACACCTCATTTAGTATATAAAAATAATACTAATTCTTTGAAATCTTTGATAAGTGTTTTCAAATATTTTTTTTCACTAATATAGAGAATATTTGTGCATTTTTTAACAGTTCGCCATGTCTATTCAGTTATTTCATTTGATAAAGCAAATTATATAAAACAGAATAAAATACCTTTTTAAACCTCATGTTATATTTTTAAATTAAAATTTGAACCATTCAATTCTATGATTCTTTTCCAGTGAATTTGTAATAAAAACATTTCATCTTTATAAAACTTGCTACTTTCAGAAGTGAGAATGTCTTCAAAAAGACAAAATAATAACCATCTGATTTTTGAACATATTTAAACCTAGATGAAAAACTCAAAATGTTTGAAAAGATGCTTTCCAGGTAAAGATAGGTCAAATAATTATGCTCTGAAATTTCATGTCCTAAATGTCTCAATTTCCTTTCAGTGATCCATGAGCTATGTAGTCTGGATTTATCATAAAACAAAATTGATCTATCCCTGTTTTCAAACTCTACAATACATTAATTAAACTGAATAAATTTTGATTAAAAATGTGTGTTTAAAGATAGATAAATTTTTTTATTCTTAATTGGTGATTTTATGTGAAGCAAGTGAATATATTAAAAGTTTTAAAAGAAAATAGATATATATTTTAGAAGATCAAAATGTGGAAATGTAAGTCTTTACTTGTATGTGTCTATTTTTTTATAAACTTTTGAAAAAACACATCCATCCAGTTCCAGATCACACAAATAACTGTAAATTTTCTAGAGAAAATATTTTAATTACTGATCATCATCATTTATTCAGTTAGCAAATTTTGTGCCACTGTGGTCACCACTCTCCTCCATCTCACAATTGTGGTTCATGGTGACATTCAAGACAGAATAGTGCAATGGCTTTCTGGTTTCTTTTGTACCAGTGGTTGAGGTTACCCTGTTCCTTTTCTCAGAAATGAAAGAGGCAAGACCTACAAGACAGTTCTAAATTCAGGATTTTCCTTCTTCTAGACTGGTTGTCAACCAAAGCTATAGGGCTAAGTCTATCCTACTATATATTGATAGTGGGGGGGGGAATAGATTCATATGTTTTGCAATGATATTAGTATGTTCTGAATGTAATGAACTTAACTGGAATTTGAACTCAGCTCTCCAATTACTCAATCTATTTGTTGATTCATTATTTGTATTATCTGCTTAACTAAAGAGATTCTGGAATTATTTAGATCAAACAAAAAGACATGCATCTGTTTCACAAAAAATGTAGGAAGTTTTATAAAGGTAAGATATCTTCATTATAAACTCATTAGAAAGAATCAAAGAACCAAATATAATATATTCTAAAATATACAAATACAATTACTCTACTATTCTTACAGATACACTAGAAAATACAGAAGTTACAGAAATTTTTATTAAAAAAAATGTGACATAGTGCTAAAATATGTAGTATATGCACTAGTTTTGCAGTAATATCTTGTTTTAATTGAAAAATTAATTACACTTTTTTTCACATTGACAATTTGTTTGGTTTTTATTTATGCATGGATCAGCACAAATCCTGTCATCCAAACTCTAGTTATCTAATTTTCTTTTCAAACTGACTAAAACATGATTAAAACTTGCACTGTTTGTTTATGCTTCTATCAAACCACAGTACTTAAACGACATGGTAAGTATATAATAATTGGGTCAAAAGGATTTCATAGAATTGCTGTTGTATAATCTAAATCTATGAACTATGACATATCCAAACTGATTTTGGAACTATTTAGGTTGAACAAGAAGACATGCATCTGTTTCACCAAAAGACTAGTGAGTTTTATAAAGATAAGATATTTTAATTATAAACTCATTGGGAAAGAATCATAGAACCAAATGTTTTGATTAAAAATGTAATATATTTAAAATATACAAATACTTAATCTCTTATCCAAAATTTTAAAAATCCTCTGAAAACTGAAAATTCTAAAATCACTCTATAGCCTGAAAATTTTTCCATGAAAAAAAAAAAAAGTTTGGTTTTTGTAGCATTTAATTAACCAAAAAATAGGTAAATAATTTTATAGTTTGTCTTTATCTCATTTCATTCATCACTGTACAAATAAAATAAAACATTATTTATAGTTTTAATTCAGTGTGAATATTTACAAGGTCCATAGATTAACAATTGACATTTACCATTACAAAATCAGAAAGTTTGTGAAAAGTTTCTTATCCCAAGCAGTTTGAATAAGAAATTGAAAACATTTTGTACTTTATTTTCCTACTCATAATCTAAAATACCATATGATACAAACTAATATATTCATCAAAAACAGTTTAGTTACACATTTAACTACTAAAATTTACTAAAACACATGTAGCCACTAAATATAATGTTAATAATAACATAATAATAATATTAATTAATAATAATAGTAATAAGAATTAATGTCAAATTAAAAATCCATTAATTCCTTAGAAATTATTTTGTTTATGTTTTGGATATGAACATTAAGTTGGCAGATACGGATTTTAAAATATCTAAACAAGAGATGTATTTCCATTTGTAAGGGTAAGTCCTTCATAGCTGAATAGTCTACAGAATATGCTGGGCTATATGATGGTTCCCCCCACCCCTGTATAAGAGGATATAAGTTCAAACCCTACCAAAAGGTACATTTTCTTTATCACAGACATGCAAAAACATGTTGGTAAATATCAATTACTCTGTTTAAAAAAAAATAACTGTCTATTTAAATGTACACCCATGTACTAATTAATTGAAACAATTGCTTTAATTTCTTTTCTTTTAACATATGTTCAATTTTAGAACCAGTGGAATTAAAGAGTGTAATCGATTTCTATTTTTTCCTCAGATTAGGTAATTTGCAGTGGTGTTCAGTAATATGAATCTATTTTCAAAGTGTATAAGTAAATTTGTTTGGTTTTGAAAAATATTGCACCATCTGTGATTGCATCAGATTTTTTTCATGCCCAGACACTATTGCTTTGACTGCTGATTAGTTATCCTACGACCATTGTCTGCTATGGACATTATCCCAAGTAAGCATAAGAAAATTGTAATGCTGCACAAACACACTGGCAAGTCTTACATAGAGATTACAGATATTGTTGATGTCAGCCTTTCAACTGTCAGTCATGTCATCAAGGCAATGAAACAAACTGGATCCATCAGTCCAAAATGTAAAGGAAAATGTGATCGGATGAGAAAAACAACACAAAAAGACAACATATACATGATCAGGGAAAGTGTGAGAGATTCGAGGAAAACATTATTTTTGTTTCAATTAATTTGCACAAGAGTATATATTTTTTAAATATAATATTTATAGTAATTGGTATAATCCCAGATCCTTCTTCTTCTATGTTTCATGTTCCTTCAGGATGTGAGCTATCAAAGCTCTCCACAATTTCCTGTCTTTTATAGCTCTTAATAAGTTTGGTATTTTTGTTATCTCTCCTAACCACTGTTCTGCCATCCATTTAGACAAGCTCACTTTTTTTCTTCTGTCTCTCTTGCCTTCAAAATGTCTTGTGGGTATCAAATTTTCCAAGCCCTTTTCTTCATTATGCGCCCTAGAAATTTCAACTTTCTCTTTCTGATGTTAGGTATAAGTGTCCTTTTTGTTTTCATTACCTCTAAAACTTTGTTGTTGATCACATGTTCAGTCTATGGTATTCTCAGCATCCTTCTCTAGAAGTACATTTCTGTTGATTTATGCTTGCATGAAACTTGAGTAGCGATTTGAACTGAGTTTCTTTTTCTGAAGTGTTGCTGGTCAGTAGTTTGTTCTGTAATAAGAAGTTGTGTTTGAAATTATTTCTGTTTATAATTACAACCACATCCAAAACTATTATGGATATGATAAGAACCAGTAATATCCTTAATAATACTAATTCTAAAGCAGTTATATATAAAATAAATTGTGAAAACTTCTCCTTACGATATATTGGGGGAAATTCACAGAAATTTACAAATGTATAATCATGAACATAAGAAAGATCTCCTGCATAACAATTAATCCATTAGTTATATACACAAATAATTTAAACCACAATTCTGATCTGAAGAATGCTATAATTATTAAAAGAGAAAATAACTTATTTAAATTAAAATTCTTGAGAGTGTAATTATGGTTTCTTGACAAAATGTTAACTTATGTCCTAGATTTTCAGCTATGTTTTTTCTTAAAGAAAATACTTTTTCCCAAGTCAACATACATTACCAAAACGCTTCTTCAAAATTTAAAAAAAATGGTTAACTCAAGTTCTTCAATTATTTAAAATAAATAAATATGTAAATAATTAAAAAAATTCAATTAAAATAATAAATAAAAACTGAATTTAAAAAGAAAAAATATTCAATAACATTTACTCACTTTCATTTATTGAGCAATAAATGACATCCATAGCTCACCTTTTCTTACATAACTTGTTTTAAGAATATTTTAAAGTGTTCTCAATTTAAAATTTAAAAACTTAACAATACTTTTTCTCCACTTCAATACAAATTATGAACTAAAAATTTCAACATTTACCATGATGATCACACACACACACACACAAATTGCTGATACCTCCTGAAGCATGGATAGAGAAATTACTAAAAGGCCCATCTACAAAAATATGGAAGCAACATGCTGAATATAGAATCAATCAACAAATTAACATTTGTATGATTTCATCCTCTCTCTCTCTATCTATCTATCTATCTATCTATATATATATATATAGTGCGATAGATAAATTGTTGTCTAAATTATGCATCACTCCAAACACAAAATCAAAACTAGACTCATCCAACTCTTTCCAAATTCTCTCCAATGTCCTTATATTGACACCCAAACACTCAGAATTTTACATTGGAGCCTCATGTACAAATAGCAAGTAGTACAGCATGCTATTTCCAAATTTCTGGCAAAATGAATTGCATCATGATGCTTTTTTTCTTACAGATGGTGCCCAACTGATCTAGTATACTGTGAAGTTGACAAAATAAAAAACAAACACACAAGTGCAAAATTAAAAATATAGAATGGGGATAATTTACCTACCTACTTCACCCTATATATATATATATATATATATATATATATTTGTGTATTTAGGCAGCAAATTTTCTTTTAGACATGTAAGATTAAATAAATTGCAAACACTATGTTTGTTTATTTTTAATAAAATCTGTTCATACTCATGGATTCATGGTATGTGAAAGATTATCTGTGAGGATGAATGGATTTTATTAAAAATAAGCAAACATGGTGTTTGCAATTTATTTAATCTGATATATATATATATATATATATATATATATATATAACGACCTTAGCCACAATGTAGCCCTAAAGCTATTTAAAGTTTCTAGATATATACTAAGATCAATTTAGCCAGACACAGGTTGAAATGGTAAGGATAAATTATAACACTGTTGTACCAAGCTGTAAACATTGAACACAAGCAGAAATATATAACTAACAAGCAAACCTGCATATTTTTGTACATATATACTTCCTTGTTATTCACATGCTCAGTTTGTGGTAATGAAGTTTAGAGAATATGATCCCCACTGGCATGGGGTGGTAGAGGGCAAAACTATATAGATATGTTGAGGTTTCAAAAGAGTTACAAGTGTAATGTATTCTTTGGGTGTTCTACTTTTCACATTTCACCCTCAGGGTAAACAGAGAAATTATGCAGTATTGGTGTTGAAGAGGGATACACAATCCAATCATCTCCCACCCACATCTTCCTGACTGGCACCCTTAGCAAGCTTTACAGCACTTCTGAGGAAAAGTATCTGGGTGGTAGGGAAAATCATTGTAGGGCAGAAAAGGGCAGAAATGCCAACATAGTTTGACAATGGTTGTGCATGGTGTGGGAGAATGTAGCAGAACTTCAACACATGTAGAGAACCCAGTTAGATTGTCCTTAGTTCCGATTGGGACAAAAGTTAAGTGAAAGCACCTGTCATTCTTTGAAGGTTGTTTGCTACTAAAATTTTATTTAGGTTTTGGGATATGTTTTTCATCTTTGCTATTTTAACCTTGATTTTTTTTTTGTCTCCAAAAATGTCTAGTGTCATGTACATGCCAATGAGTAACATGGGAGATGTCATTTGAAGTAAAACATCAACATCTCAATGCAGGGGGAAGAGGGGGTGGAAATGCTTAAGTTAACCAAAAGAAACAGAGATTCTTTGTTTTGGGGGAGAATTCTTAGAAAAGCAAAAAAAATATTTTCTGATACTACGATTTCTTTTGCTATTCTTTCAGAATATCTTAATCTTTGTTGTTTTTATCATAATGTTGTTGATAATGCACTCTCCAGTCTTTCTCAGGTATGTATCGCATCTAGTTTAACCGTACAAAAATTTGAACAAAAAAGCTACAATGGATAGAAAATTGTAGAAAGCAATGATTACCAATGACCTAAAAGTAAACGGCTCATAGAAGAAATTTATGCATGCCATAAAAAAATGACAGCATCCTATGTTAAGTCCTTACTATTAATATTTTCTTAATTATATAAATATATAAATGTATTGTCAATGAATCAAGACATAAAATATAATTATGGTATAGCAAAGGCAGTCACAAAGTTGTATTGTATGGTAAAATTAAGAAAGTGTTTATAAAATGTGTTTATAACTACAATGTATGACCTTTAGAAACACTAAATAATGATGCTGATATTTTTCTTCTTTACTTATTATCAATCCATCAACACACACACACACACACACACACACACACACACACACACACACACACACACACACATATATATATATATATATTGTTGTAGTGGAATATCCTGCTACCCTTCTGGTACAATAGGATATATGAGTCCAGCTGTTATATGAGAGTCATAGCTACTGGTTAGCGAGTAGTGAATATGATAGTATATATTGCAGTAGACTAATATTAAAAATATCACCAAACCTGTTTCAACAAGTGATGGACATTATGTTGGCTGATTTAAATTTTGCAACAGCCTATTTAGATGATATTCTAGTAAGAAGCCAGAATGTAAAAGAATATGTCAAGCACGTTAGAGTAGTGTTCAGAAGGATTCCAGAGTATGGCTTTAGGTTGAGCATTCGTAAATGCAAATTTTTTATGTGGCAAATTAAATATTTGGGTCAGATTATTGGTCAGCATGGTAGAAGACCAGACCTGGAAAGAGCAGAAGCAATCAAGAATATGCTGCAATCAACAAGCATAAATGAGTTACAGGCATTTCTTGGGCTAGCAAACTATTATGGTATTTACATCTCTTGATTGTATGACCTAACAGCTCCATAAAATGAATTGCTAAAGAAAAAAAATTAGATGGTATTGGTGTGAAAAATGTGAAAAAACATTACATGAAATTAAGGAATGTTTATTGGTGGACTTGTCGTTAGCAAATTTTGATCTAGAAAAGAAGATTATCGTAGCATCTGACACAAGTGACTATGGCATCAGGGCTGTAATCTTGCATAGGTTCAAGGATGGATTGACAAAACTGATAGCGCAAGCATCTAGAACACTGTTATCGGGGGGAAAAAATTACAGCCAGATCAAGAAGAAATCTCTAGTGGTGATTTATGCTGTGAAAAAGTTTCACTGGTCATGGTAGAAAATTTGTGCTTCAAGTAGATCACAAACTTGTTAGTAATTTTTGGTTCAAAAAAAGGTATACCAATGCATGCAGCAAATAGATTGCAGTATTGGGGCATAATTCTGACTAATTATGATTTCAAAATTGAATTCTTGTCTTCAAAACAATTAGCGGATGCCAACGGTCTTTCAAGGTTGATACCTAAATGTTCAGAGCCATTGAAAGAGACTGTTATTAAGGCATTGCAAGAAGAGAAAAAATATTTCAGTGTTATTGTGTAATACAATTTGAGAGTTACTGAAATACTGGAAGATATAAGGAAGGTCACTGAGAACATTGCTTTTATTAACAAGACAAAGAAGCAGTTATGGAAAAACAGGAATAACAAAAAAGAAGTGAAAATATCTCCATTTTCAATGAGTAGACAAATACTATTGTATGGAGACAGAGTTGTAATATCTCAAATTTTACAAAAGAAAATTCTTAAGGAATTTCATGTAAGCCATTTAGGTATTTCAAAAATGCGCAGATTTACATATTGGCCAAATATGAACAGAAATATTGAACATACAATTAAACAGTGTAGAGGATGTCAACTGGCAGCAAAGGCACCAGCTATTAAAATACAATCATGGCTGAAAATGGATATGCTGTGGGCAAGGCTATATGTTGACTATACAGGAACTATTAATGGATAATGCTACCTCAGTGGACAGCTTCTCAAAGTGACCTGAAGTGGTAAAATGTAAACATCCAACAGAAGCTACCACAATAAATGTGCTGAATGAACTATTTTCTAGATTTAGGGTTCCAGAAACTCTGGTTGCCAGTAATGGTACACAGTTCACTGGACGTGAATTCAAGATTTTCTGTACATTCTTGGCAATAAATCATGTAACTACTCCTGTATATATTTTTAGAATGCACAACTGGAAGTTGAAAATAATTAGAAGTTCAAAATAAGAGAGGAGCTGGTTAAGAAGATAAACACTTTCATCTGGATTTGTATGATTCTAAAATATATTTTTGAGGTGTTTACATCCAGTTAGACCTTTCATTTAGTAACCTTTCTTGCTCTGGAAATAATTTTTAGCTAACTTCTTTTCTTAGCACAATCTGCAAACATAACCGCCATTGTATGTCTGGCTTTTTTAATATGTTCCATGTTATATCAGTCTTGCTGTTTTTTCCTTTTAATTTACACACATGATTAGGTAGTTTGGTACGATCTTTAAGGCTTTTTAGCTTGAATGTAGATTTGGGATTATACCAACAGTTTTTAAAATTTCCCTCAGTACATCCTAGTTATATTTTTCTCTGTCCATTTGTTTCCTGTACTTCTGCTTTGTATATAATTTCTTCTGTTTTACAAACTTTGTTAAGTGAGCATTTGTTTTTGACTCTGCAGTTACATTTTTCATTAATGACATTTTACTGCGTGTTATATTTTAAATTCTTGGTATTTATTTTAAATTTTAATTTGTGCATTCTGAAAGTTCTTGTATGTTTGAAAAAATGGTTGGAGAATCAGCTGATTATAAAATGTCTGAACATATCGAAAGGTTGAAACGCAGGTTGCATAATCAACTGACTTCTAAATAAAAATATTTAAAATCTCATCATTATATATGCATTGAGCACTTTTTAATACAACTGTATACTGGTCTAATTTAATTCTGACCAATGACTGGTTAATAATTATACATACATATATATATATATATATAGAGAGAGAGAGAGGGGGGAAGAGAAAGAGAGACAAAAATAAGAAAGAGAGAGCAAGAAAGTAAGAGATAATAATATCAATATTTAGTTTAGACTAATTAAAACAATGACACATGAAGTGGGGAATATTTTCTGTGACAACTGTCCAAAAAGGAAGGGTCTGCTTTGAAAATAAGGTATCTATCATGACTTGAATATCAATACTTTGGAAATATGTAACTATCTTATACATGACACAAGCTTACATAGATTATTATAAAGATTAGTTGATTTGAAGCCAAAAATAAATGGATAAAAATTAGGGTCAAGATACCACACCAATTATCAAGAAAGGAATAGCAATCTTGCCTTGAAAATCAGCATTTGAACTCTTAGCTTTCACCTTGATGCAGTTACTGAAGAAGAAGCAGAAACTGAAAATACTTAAAAGCCTAATGTATATATATATATATATAAAGAGAGAGAGAGAGAAAGAGAGGGGGAGTGAGAGACACACACTCACACACACAATGTTTGAACCTTTGAACCTCTACTAGAGTTTTACGCTAATGCGATCATCAGGCAACCAGAACAGTCTGGTTGCCTGACAATTGTGATAGCATGAAACTATTGTGAAAAATATATAGCTTGGGTTTTTGAATGAAGATTTGACAAGGTCTTCCATATCTTTTGCATACTCTTAGATGTTCAGCAAAGCCTATCCTCTTCTTCTATGTGACATGGCTCTTCAAGGTTGTGGCAGTACTGATGTTTTTTCCACATAGACTTTCTTTCTTCTACTAAATCTTGTGCAAAGGTGGTTGCCTAATAGATCTGGTGCCTCCCTTTCACCCCTGTGGATTCTTCTGCTTCTAACTGACGGTGGCTGAATTCGCAAGAGATGGAGGCTCCTTTTCAAGGAATCCGTAAATCTTTTCAGTCATGCTCCATGTCTCTGTTGGCCAGCAGTTAGTTCCTTGAAGACAATTCTCTTCATTCTTGTCTTGGGGTCTGCCCACTGCAGTTATGACTTTAATAGCAATATTTCTAAATATTTCTAAAGTTTCCTTTTTGCAACAAAAAAAAAAACTGTTAGAACACTGAAAAAATTAATATCCTGGCTGGCTGCTTATACATAAAATAGGGAGTTACTTTTCCGTGCTCCTGTGTATATACATATACATATACATAAGATGGGGAGATCAGCTAATAACATTACCATGGTTTCAACCTTTTCAGTTCCGCTAGGCAACTGACTGTTTGGTTAGCGCTTTTATAGGTTCATCGCCAGAAGTTCAAAATAAGAGAGTGGTTTATTATTGGGGTTTCTTTCATCCACATTTGTGTGAGTCTAAAAAATATTTTCTAATGTGTTTACATCTATAATTAAGATGTATTAAGCATAAAGCATTAATTAAGCATTAAGCATTAAACAATCAGTCAATAGAAATCATCTGATGAAACTGAAAAAGATGAAACCATGGTAGCATAATCAGCTAATCTCCCTAACTTAAATATCTACAATCCCTACATGTTAAAGTTTCATTTCCCTTCAAACATGTATTGAGCAATTTCTAGTATAACTGTTTACTAGTCTAATCTAAATCTAGTTTAAATTTGACCTATAACCATTTAGTATATATATATATATATATATATATGTAAACTCAATATTTTACATTTGTGAAATAGCCATTACTACAGGCACTTAGAGAGAGCTCACTTTCTCAACTTCAGCTGGACGATTATTCTTGTTAGTGAAGGAATATGGAATTAAAAGCTGCAATTCCTTGATATAGTTTCTTTTTTATCTCAGAGATTTCAATCAATAAAAAAATCATGTTCACTTTCAATCTATTTTTATTGAATGTCAAATATTTCAGACTTGTCAGATAACTGAAAACAACCAATGACACCTTCATTTTTTACTTACATTTCAATTTTCTAGATTTCATGATTGTTATTTTTATTTTTTTTTAGTAAATATTAGTGGGAAAATGTTGGAAATCTTTCAATTTGTATAAGCAATTCAGTGCTAAAAATTTAAATGAATATATTTTAGTGGAAAACACAATACATAATTGTAGACACAATCTTACCAACCAAAAAATATTTTCTAATAATGGCTTATGAAAGCCAAAAGTACTCAGAAGACAATGAACAATTAATGTTCAAACTCTCCCCAGAAACCAGAAAATGGTTTGAATTAAAGAAAAAAATTATCCTCTTAAACAAAGAACTTTTCATGCTTTTCAATCAAACTTGTATAAATGAGAAATTGATGGCATGCAATATATTAGTTTGAGTTTTGTTTAATGGCATATCAACCTCTGTAGGTTATTTAATGCCAAAAAGGTTGGGTTTTAAGGTATTTTCTTTTGATTTTCAGTTATAGCGAGAAGGTTGATTTAGTCAGATTTTGATGAAAAAATTTTTTAAAAAAATTCTTTTTAAGAAAACTGAAAATGCCCTCTAGTTTTGTATTCAAAAATGTATTGCTGGTAATAATTTTTTTTCCTTCAAAAATGTATTATGGCAATAAAATGTTTCTTCCTTCAAAAATGTGTTATGGTAATAATTTTTTTTCCTTCAAACCTATATTATTGGTAATATTTTTCTTTTAAAAATATACATTTTTCTATAAAAGTCTATTTTTTTGTATATATTTCTATAGTGTTTTGACCCCAGTTTTGAGGAGTTAACTATTTTCCCATAGCTGGGACCCTAACAGGTGCTACCAATCTGGGTCAGTGTAGACCTGGGAACAACAGGCAATTAAGAGGTGGTTTTATGCTCCTCACAACCTCTCAATCAGAGGCCTTGCTGCCAGATGCAGTTTAGTGTCATACCCAGGATCAGTATTAGATTGAGTCATAAATAAGTTGTTTTTGTTTATCAACTTTATTTTTCAAAGTATTACAATTGGTTCCCCAAAACAGAAATTACTTATGACTCAGATTTATATATATGTAATACAATATATATATATATATATAATATACTGAATAGTAAATATATACAATCATAATCAGCATATCTATGTAATACAGGAAAATATACAAAAACAATCATGGTTCAACCTATTTTCCAAAATTTAAATAAACATCAGAACTTTTTTTAATCCTCTTTAGAGAACATTTCAGTACCCATTCATAAATTGATATACATAATATAATAGGTATTCCAAAAATGACTTTCTATTTGTGTGCATGGATAATTTCTAAAGGAGAATTCAATGAAATGGTGAATATATAAGACAATTTGTGAAAATTTTTATTTGAACTGGTTTCATCAATCCATTTTTTTTTCTGATGATGCCAATTAATTGTTGAAATATGTTAAAACATGTGTATATATATAGGAGAGAATGGCAGACCTGTAGATGGAGAGGATAATCCAACAGATTTTATCTAATTAATATAAATTAATAATTAGATAAAAATAGTGAGCTTGATGGATGTTAGCAAGAGCATCATTGTATATATATTAGATCATTATTGTATATGTATTAGATCATTATTGTATATGTATTAGATCATTATTGTATATGTATTAGATCATTATTGTATATATATTAGATCATTATTGTATATGTATTAGATCATTATTGTATATGTATTAGATCATTATTGTATATATATTAGATCATTATTGTATATGTATTAGATCATTATTGTATATGTATTAGATCACTGGTTCTCAGCATTCTAGTTTACGTTCTTCTTGTAAATTCTTATTTCCTCATTTTCTCTTTCATTCAAAACTATCTGATAATTTTTCATAATTATACTTATGACTTCATTTTTATTCTCAAAAAATGTCAATGTAATGTTCACTTGCAAAAAAAAAAAAGAATTATTCTTATAATCCAAAATATTTTTCAGCTTTAAATAACATACAAAAGACTGATAATCGATTAAAAATATATAATATCAAATCAAATTATACTTATGACTGACATTACACACCAATCCTAACCTTGACTAAAATTCCTACACTTAAGTTTTCCACCTGAGTGCCAAGTGCCACATGTTTTAAAAGTATTGGTGTAGATAGAACTAACAGAAAAATCAATATATATGCATGTACAAGTAGGTAGCAAAAAGTTCTCAGTTTGGGTTTTTCTTCCAAATCTGGTCTTTGGGCAGATTTTGTGAAACAGTTTGAACTGAAAAGTATATTAGGTGATATATATATATATATATATATATATATATATATATATATATATGAATTGTTTGAACATTATTTTTTTTTATTGATACTCGTATTTAAGTAGATATTCTGTTTTTAATTAAACAGAATTATATATTTATATCTACTAGCTTGATTATTTACGATAAATTTTTATTACGAAAATGTGTGTCATTTGGCAGGATTTGAACCTGCGACCCCTATCTACATAGATTCAAATCCTGCCAAATGACACACATTTTTGTAATAAAAATTTTTCATAAATAATCAGGCCAGTAGATATAAATATATAATACTGTTTAATTAAAAACAAAATATCTACTTAAATACAAGTATTGATAAAAAAAATAAAAAAATAATGTTCAAACAATTCATTTCAAATTGTCAGTTGTTTATAACCAAGTTTCGTTCAAATTTGTTAATTTCCGTAACATATATATATATAAAGTAATATAATTAATACAGTAATATAAAAATGTTTGACCCAGAGTTTTATGTAAAGCAGCTTTTAAATTAACTGTAGACATAAATTATTGTTATATTTTTTTTCTATGTTTTGTGTCCCTTCAAGACATTACCAGACATAGCTCTGCACAATTTCTTGTCCTTTATAGTACTTAATCAATTTTGTATTTTTGTTATCTAAGATCTTGCTCTGCCATCCACTTACTCAAGGTTGCGAGGGAGGTTATACATCGATTTACTCTCATTAATAAGTCAAATTTAAAAACTAGATTTTTGGCCAAAAATTTGTTTAGGATGGAGTGAGGGAGTCTATAAATAGGTAATAGTTTAGTTATGTTTAAATCAGCTCATAATGGAAAAAAGTTGAAGGAAACTTTAGTTTCACACATGAATAATATTTGCCAGTAACTATCTGTTTTTGAGAGATAGAATAAGAATCAGTAATGAAAAGTTATGCAGATTAAACTTACCTTATTACAGGCTAACATAACATTCAATTGTTTTTCAGAAGTTGACATAGTTTATCTTATTATATATGGAATCATAGCAATCAGAGATCATTAGAGAATAATTCGCATTCTTATATATTCTCTTTATATTACAATAAACATCAGGTTCATATTAGAATTCACACTAATACACAATGAACCAGCAGCTGTTGACAACTGACTCTCTTGCCAGTACAAACATTTTACCTCATATAAACAAACTCAAAACATCCCCAAATTATGATAATTCATATTATAACACAAGACACTATAAAGACAAATTTAGTGAGATTTCTTAAATGTGTTCAATACATTATGATATATTGCTTCATTAATGTCAATAACTGAATCAACCTATACGCAAAGCAAACCATAAATTAATGATTTATTTGCAATGAATTCAGTTTATTTACTTCTATGCATACAAACTGGACAGAGCATGTAACAAATAAGTTCTAAAGAGATAAGGAATAATAAAAAAAAAGTAACTGTTGATAATTATCAAAGAGTGGCAGGTTAAATTTTAATGACATAAGGCATGAAAAATTTAACACTCAAAGGACATGTTAGAAGATAGAAAAGTAGTTTGTGCAAATGGATGAAGAAACAAGAGAACAATGATTCATAAAGGGGAAAGTATTGATGAAAGTAACAAAGGACAGGAAGCTGTAAAGAGTCATGATTTCCCATGACCTGAAGAGACATAGCACATAGTGAAAGCAGTACAATAATTATAAATGAAATCATTTTATGCATGAATATATATAGTAATTAAATTTAGTTTTTCCATAATAGAGATCATGAAATGTTCTATTTGGAGAGTAACACATGAGAGTAAAAAAAATTGTAAATAAAAAATGCAAAAACTATGAAAAAATCCAATTAACAAATAAAGCTTATCTGGAAAACAAAGTCTAATGTAATAATGGCAAATATCTACAGTTCAAATAAATTAAAAATCAGATAAAAAGAAATATGTTACCAAGCTACAAAACAGGACACAAATAACAAACATTGGGTGTAGTAATTATATTTTAAAAATTCAACTAAATCTGAAATACTGCTTAGGCATCTTAGGGTTTATGATGACACAGCCACAGCTCTGAAACCAAGTTTTATGTCAGGGTCATCATCCAGAGCAGAGTATTAGAAGCACTACAGGAAATGCTCTTCAACAGTGCTCATAAATCTGTATAAAATACTAGTGTAAATAAATAAAAGTACCATCAAATAATATTAGATATCTATCTTTCTCCATTTCTTTTTAATAAAGACAACTAACAAGGCATTGTGATTAAGCTTTTTACTTAATTTTACCTATGTCCATATGAGTGTTTTCTTTTCTGGATATAAAGTATGTAAATATTGTTCAAGTGTTTTAAATATCCAAGTTCTTTTAGCTATTCTATTAACCATTATCAAGGATAATTTTTATTTTTAACTGAATGCATAGATTTTTGTACATGTTTCTAGATTGATGAGAATGTTTTTTTTTATTTTCCAAACAGAGCCAGCACATTGTAGCCATGTTCATGTTGATGTTATTAAGTACTGGCTTTTACTTTTTAGTCCTTCTATTATTCTATTATAGTCCTTCTATTATTTTAGTCATTTTTTTTTACATGTGGATGAGGCTAGTATACTTGTACTTTCTACAGCTATGTTGTGTATGGAGTTTGGTAGGTTTCTTAATTAAGCTATGGTCAGAGAGGTTTGACATGAGTTTTCTTGAAAGACATGTAGTGGTATGCCCAATATAATCATCATGAATCTGGTTTGTTAACATATGCAGTTCTTTAAGGAACATGGGAATTTATAAATAATATTGATTCTATAAATTTTTATGATTCTATAATTTTTTATTGAATTTATAAATAATATTAATAATATTGATTATATATATATATATATATATATATATATATATATATATATATAACTGTAACAAAGTTCTATACTAACAGTTTCTTCTCTCACTTCTCACTTGTGGAATTCCCTTTCAGCTTCTTGCTTCCCAGATTCAGATTAACAAAATACTAGGAAAATAACACCAGAAATTACAAACTGAATATCACTTAAGGATCTATTAGGGTAGACATTTTGCTAGTAAGTATAAAAGTTGATTGTTGATATTACTTTGATCTTAAAAAATTTAGATGCAATGTAAACTGTTATTTTCTGTTTTCTTAATTCCTGTTCTTTTATTGTTCTCTCTCGTTAATAGTGTTTTTTCTCTTAAATTTTTTTATACTCAGTACCCCTTTGCATCTTAATAACTTATATATGTGGGTGTGTTTAGTCACACTGATGAGCTGTGATACAGCGAAACAGGTTGTATGTGGATGACTAATTGTTGGGGTGCTCTCCACCTTTCCACTGAAATGGACTATTCAAATCACTATATAAAATAGTAGTGATTATACCTCGGAGAAGGAAGTCGAGTGAGCGAGTCCGTCATGTATTTCCAGTATTGCACCGGAAGTGTTCTACTCGTCAATCTATCACGTCTCTATGACGATACTGTATACTAATTACCTTGTTCTGTATTCTACTAATCTTCACCTCTTGTAAATACTTCTCTTTCCTGTCAATACACCTACTTTTATACTATTACGTTGTTTTGTATTATTTCACATAATTATGTTACCCGATGTAACACTAATATATATATATACATTTTTCAAGAACTAATATATTTATTTTTAATCTGATATTTTATTACTTCAAATGTTATTTTTAGTGGATACTCTCTCTCTCTCTCTCTCGATATATATATATATATATTAGTCATCCACATTCAAGCCTGTTTTGCTGTATCACAGCTCATCAGTGTGGCTAGATGAATCCACTTGCTTCTGGCCAGGATCAAAACTCGACCGATTTGGTGTTAGTTGGAGTCGCTACTCTCTAAGCCATAGGCACATGAAATCAGAGAAGGGAAATTTTAACATGTTGCATATAAGCAGTGTATACACATGCCAGTCACCGGAAGACCTCAATTCATTTCTGAAGAATCATGCATATACTGCAGAAGTGGAAACTGTTTTTAAGTGTATCCAAAATGTAAACAAAGCAATTTCTCAAGAACTAATGTATTTATTTTTAATCTGACATTTTTATCACTTCAAATGTTATTTTTAGTGGATACTTATGTTTGAAATAGATGCCCTGTTATTTTTAATATTTTAAACTGTGTATTATGTCTACTGGTCTGTGTGCTCAAGAAAACTAAATAAAGAAAATGGGCTCTTTAACAGGGTTCATTGCCAAACAAGATTTTATTTATGTGCATTCTTTAAAAGGGTAACTAGAATATTTCTAGGCTGTAATGCTCTCTTTAGATGAGCATTCTATAGGACACTGTATCAAGTGATTAAGAATTGTCTGTCTTGAAAATGAGCACTTGAAATTCTATCGTTTATTTGAACTTGGATCCATACCACTTAATGAAAGATGGAAATAGCCACAAACCAACTCTCACTCATCATAGTGGATAAAAAATTGACCATGAGCACTTTTTACTTAAGCTACTGATGTACATTTACTATATTCTTACATAATATCAGCATCCAACTTTTATTCTTACTTGCAAAATGTCTACCCAAATAAATACTTTTAAAAACTTGTCTCAAGTGATATTCAGCCTGTAATTTCCGGTGTTATTTTCCTGATCTTTTGTTAATCTAAAATGACTTGCTCCTTATAAATATTTTTGCCTATATTAATTTGAAGTCTACTGTTACTGTATGTGAGTATGTGGTTACTAAACTCTCAACTTCCTTGACTGAATAATCACTGCTATAATAGCCAACTGACATAGCAAGAATGCTGCTTGACTTTTTTCTAAAGGCAATTTTAATAGGTTTCTTATTTTCTAAACTAATTTTTATGGCATTTATAGTTGTAGGCTTTGAAAAAGATCCATCTCAATTATATCTAAATATACAAATGACTCAAGACCTCAGAACCTATAGTTAACGGTGAATGTTTTATGCAATAAATTATCATGATTAGTATTAGTGTGTTCAGAAAGTTATGATATATTTTATTGCTATAAGTTATGAGTCAAGCAACTAAAACAGAGCAAATGTTGAGTGGTAAGGAATTGCATCAAGTTTTAGTTTATTGTCTCTTCTATCTGATACGCTATTATTTATAGTGCATTTCAGAATTGAATTGGAAAAGCCAGCAAAGGGGGAATTTTTTTTTTCATGAACTTTCACTTGAGAACCAAGCACAATTTACAACTATCTGCAATATTCTTTTAATCAAGAAAGCCAACTTTTCATTTTTGCTTTGAGCTGAAAACAGGAGAGCCAAGTTCAAATTCTAGTTGAATTTGTTGCATTCACTTATTCACTTATGCACAAATATCTCTGTGAAAGGTATTAATCTATTGTTTCTTCCTCCAGATATGGGTTAAATAGCAGGACAGATTGGATACTATAGCCTTGGTTGGCAATCAATCTACTGCAGATAGTAATGGCAACCTACTGCAAAAAATCTTCTGCCCAGTCAGTCATGTCTCTTTTGAAACATGATCACCCAAGCGTGTATCACGTATGACACTTAACTGACTGTAATCAGGTGATGAAATATGGGTTTTATACATCAGTATACAATGAAAAAGACAGTGGTTATCACAAGATGGGAAACTAGTGTCAGCACTAAAACAGTAACTCCATCTACAGAAGTCCTTTCTTTGTATCTGGCGGAATATTAAAGGTGTTATCTATTACAAGGCACGGGAAGGAAACATCACTGCAGATGTTTATTGCTAGCAACTTCATCAGGTAAACAAAGTATTACATCAAAAGTGTTCCACTTTGATAAATTGAACTTGACAATCCAAGCGTAGACTCTACAAAGCAAACACAATAAAACATAAGATCATCATAATGCAAAGTTCTTCTATATTCTATATAATCATCAGATTTAGCACCTATACATTTTCATTTCTTTTGATCACTAGTATATTTCATAAGTAGCAGAACATACAGAAATAGAAATGAAGTTGAAAACAATCTTTCAAACAGATTTCTTTAAACATGGAGACAACATGTGTCTTCCTATTGGGCTGCAGTCATTGAAAATGAAATTGATTACGTTTTTGATAAATAATATTAAAATAATTTTGATTTACATTTGTTTTCATATATTTTCTGGTAAAATATCATTACTTTCCAAACACACTAATATTTTCATCTCTATTTTTCTTTTTTATTTCTCAATATTCCAATTGAATTATTCTACAAGCTTTTTCAGGTACAGTTTGTAGCTGGTAATCTTTAATTTTCTTTTTCTTTTCTAAATCTCAGCACCCTCAATTGGAACAATTGTCAAATCTTAACATCAAAGATTTGCACAGTAAAACTCATTTTAAAAAATATACAAATTATAGATATAAATTTTTCTCCTTCCTCTCTCTTTGATTGGAACAATTCCAGGATCATTGCATCAAAGCTTTGTGTTAACAGACACACATAAACTGCACTGTTCATATATCTGTCAAAGAACATGGCTCAAATAAAAAAATTCACAGGTCATACTGACAAAAAAAAAATGCAAATAAAAAAATCAACATAATCTTTGATGTTTAGATCTGTTCACTGTTCATATTAAAGAAGTTCGAAAAGTACTGGTTGACACTCAAGGACAACAAAATGCAATATACAGAAGAAGGATAAAAAAATATCAATTGAAACACTGCGATAAAAAATAAGTTGTGTATCTTTATCCAAATAATTAATTTAAAGATGAATATAATTTTTCACAGTGCATATAAAAATTAAAAATTTTCAAAATAAAAAAAAAATATCAAAATTTCCTCATCTAGCAGTTTCAAAAGTAACCACTGTGAATTTTCAAAATCAGACTTAGAAGAAAGACTTCTTGGTCAAGATGAGAAATGTTCAGTTCTCATTCTTGTATATAAACATATATATTTATCAGAACATACTCTATTAAGGTATGAATTGAAAACTGACCATTGTAAAATTTCAATATTTATAACCTACTGCTAAGATAGTGGAGCAGTCTATTTACTTAAGTATATGTATGTGTGTGCATAAAAATGGATATAAAAAGCAAATAAATCTAAAAAAAAAACACTTTCATACACCCAATTACAAACAGATATATACATATTTGCCACACAACAAATGTGGTGATGAACAAAATGTATTTTATATATATATATATATATATATTAGGAAAAATTAAAACACCAGACACAAAAACACACTTGAAAATGGCTACAGAAGTGGCTGGAAGCACTTGGAATGATAAAAATTATGGACAATTTTTATATTCCTCAATTTTAACAAATTGTAAAAATGTTAAGATGGTGGAAAAACAATAAAAAATTAATTAAATATTTTTTGTCAGCCTTATTTAATAAAATATGTTTGAAATAAAGGTTGCTGCTCAAATATACATTATATATATGAGAAAGTGAAAGAACAGGTAGATTAAAACCTACTATTCAAGCATTTACTTTTATAAAGAGTGGTCGATACAAAGTAGAGATAAAATACAGTGTATTCAGATCATGTGACTTCGATTCAAAGATGAGGTGCATTCAAAGTAAGCAACCACCATCAAAATAGAAAACAATTGGGAAACATTTAGCAACTCATACATGAAAACCAACACTAATAAATCTTTCAGTTCTGTCTCGTGGTTGATCCTTATTACCAATTAGTTAGTTCAATCTTCACTAGTTGCTCTATACAGAATTTGACATGAGATAATCCAAGAAAGATTAAGGTAAGAATCAATGAATCTAAAATAGATATCATGTCTAATACAAGAACCTGGAATAAGAATCAGACTTGTTCTAAGGAAGTGTTAATATGAGAGACAAAATATACAAGACCAATTTCACCCTTTAAACTAAGGTTTTACAAACTATGAGTAATTAAGACAAGATGATTGGGATTCAAATACTAGCATAATAAGTTTTCTGCTGGAGTTTTCTTGTTCAAGATAGATGATGAAACTGGTGATGTTTTGATAGCATGGCTGGTTTATGTAGATCAAAGTTTATATCTGAGAACTGCCATAGAAGTTTATATTGAAATTTTAATGAAAGTGGAATATACACACATACAAAATGTATTTACACACACACACACACACACACACACACACACACACACACACACACACACACACATATAGTCATCCACAGACAGACCTGTTTTGCTGTATCACAACTCATCATTATGGTTAGACATCTGATTGCTTCTAGCCAGGATTGAAGCACCACCAAATTGACATCAGTTGGCAATTGTACCTCTGAACTATGGGTGCTCAGTAGAGAAAGGTGGACTTTTAGCATGTTATATACAATGTACACACATACCAGTAGCCGAAAGTGTTCAAATTCATTACTGAATGAATGATGCATAAATGCATGAATAGTTCCTGTTTTTTGTTAAATCTACCATTCCTCGATAATGCTCACTCTCTCTATCTCTCTTTATATATATATATATATATATATATATATATATATATATATATATATATATATATATAGTTAGGATTAAATATAGATCAGAATTTGACAGAATGATAGGATAAAGAATAAGCAGGAAATTTTTATCAATCTGTTTTGATTGATAAACATTTTCTTTGTTCTTATATATATATATACACGCACATTTTTCTTCTATTGACATGATTAACAGTTCATATATAATGTTTTTTTGCAAAAAAAGGGTGCATCTGCTTCAAATATGAGTATCCATAATGATATCTGAAATAATAAGAAACAGTATAACTTCAAAATTAAGTCAATGAAGCAGCATAAAGATATATATTCTTTCTTTTCTATTTTTCTCAATTTCATTATTCTTGCAATCAGAACTTTCTTTTTCTTCTCCTATTACAACAACAGCAATAATAATAATAGAATTAATTTTCAATTTTACATTTCTACTGTTGCTGCTAACAAACTATCACCAATCAGTTTAGCCTAATTTGACTGGCTGCAATCTGCCAAATGGCTAAATGTCAAACTTTCTCACTGATTCACTAATGTGACCAAATGTCTTCTTTATATGTACTCAACATCAAAAACACTTAATTACATATATATGCAAATTCATGGAACCTTGCTCCCACTGGGTCACATTCAACATTGATATGTTAGATCAATATGAAACATGAACTTCTAAGGTCAAGCTCACTACTTAACTGATTAAAAGATATACAACTATTTACTTGTATCATAATTGTGATTCTCAATGGACACTCCACAATTACAAGTGTGTGCTAAACTAAAGATTAGTAAATAGTTTCACTTTATACTCTATTATTTTAAAATTAATACTGTATCAATTATATAGAGAAAACAAAACTTCCTTCGAACATCTATTGATTCACTCACTAAGTAATTAAAGTTCTTCTCCCTTTTTCTTCTTCTTTATGTACTGTGTCCTTTCAGAGCATAGGTGATTATGGATTTCTACTTGTCCCTATCTCTTGTTGCTCTTAGTATCTTTTTCCTTGGTATATCTCCCAGCTTCCCCCATTTCTCCTTCCCCTTATCCATCTCATGAGCATCAGGTTCTTTAAGCCCTCCTTCTTCATTCAGTCAGTTAAGTGTCATACATGATACATGCTTTGGGTGATCATGTCTCGAATAGGCAGATTATCCTCCAGTAGGTTGCCATTGCTTTCTGCGGTAGACTGGTTGCTAGCCAAGACTATAAAACCCAATCTGTCCTATTATTTAACCCATAACTGGAGGGAAGAGATAGATTAATACCTTTCCCAAGGGTATTTGTGCATCAGCAAATGCAAGGAATTCAACTGGAATTCAAACTCGGCTCCCTGATTTGTCATTGCGAGTGAATTTCCACTGCACCATAATGCACATCCTTCTTCATTCTTCTTCTTTTATGTGCCCTGTCCTTTCAGGACGTAGGCGATCATAGCTTTCTACATCTCCCTATCACTAGTCGCTCTTAGCATGCCTTCTCTGTTACACCATGCCACCCTCATTCCATCATCCACCTGATTAGGTCCTTCAAATATGTTATCCGCTGCTTTCCCCTGTCTCTTTTTCCCTCTATCTTGCCTGTTAGTATCAGGTTCTCCAAGCTCC
The DNA here is from genome assembly GCA_037127315.1 of Ascarosepion bandense. Lineage (NCBI taxonomy): Eukaryota > Metazoa > Mollusca > Cephalopoda > Sepiida > Sepiidae > Ascarosepion > Ascarosepion bandense. Next base: position 585,011 of record JBBBDQ010001668.1, on the reverse strand, counting down.
CTTTCCTCATTGCATGTCCCAGGAACTTCAGCTGTCTCTTCCTGATGCTCAGTATTAATTTCCTTTTTGTTTCCATCATTTCCAAAACCTCATCATTGCTCACATGCTTGATCCATGATATTCACAGCATCCTTCTTTAGAACCACATTTCAGTTGCTTCAAGTTTTTCCTTCATCTTCAAAGATATTGTCTAGCATTCACTGTCATATTGAAGAACTGACATCACATAGTAATCCAATACTCTCTTCTTTGTTTCTAGCAAAATTGTCCTGTTTCTTAATACTTTACTCAACTTCTGGAATGCTTCCTTCATGATGCCAATTCGCCTTTGGATCTCTGTGTTGCACTTTCCGTCTTCTGTTATAACGCTTCCCAGGTATTTAAATTTTTGTACCTGCTTGATTTTAGTATCCCTGCCCTGTATTTGGTATATTGGGCTGCGCTTTTTACTGATGATCATGCATTCAATTTTCTTGCAGTTTATATGTAGTCCTTTCTTGTCACTCTCTTCAGCTACCTCTGTAGGTGGTCTTGTAGTTTCCTTCATGTGTCTTCTATCAGCACTGTATTATCTGCGTACCATAGGTTGTTTAAATTGTGGCCTCTGATGACAAATCCAGGCATAACTTCTAGGGTCCTCAAATATTCTCGCTGTACAAGTTGAACAGATCCGGTAAAAAGACACATCCTTGTCTTACGCTCCTTTCTTTCTTTGTATATCTGCTGAATTTGTTACCTGTCCATATACAAGTGGTTTGCTGCCAGTAAAGATTTTTGATTACTCTTAAGTCTTTTCCAAATATGTCAAGGCTGCCAAGCATCTCCATCAATTCTTTGTGGTGTATTTTGTCAAACGCCTTCACATAATCAATAAAGCACAGGTACAAGTCCTTCTTCATTTGTATTGCCCTTTCAGAGAGCATCCTAATCATAAATATGACATTCCTTATTCCAGTGTCTTTGACAAAACTGCACTGTTCTTGTCCTATCTCTGGCCTGATTCTGCTTCTCGCTCTATTCATCAGGATTCAGATGATCAGTTTTGTTATATGGCTCATTAAACTGATGGTTCTGTTGAGTTCGCACTCGTTTGCTCCTGGCTTCTTAGGCAGTGCTATGAAGATCGACTTGCTGAGGTCATCTGGTATTACACCATTATTATAAATTTCATTTATTATTTCTGTAATTTTCTCTATGCCAAATTCTTCCAGGGCTATCAGCAGCTCTATGACTATGCTGTCTGGTCCAGCTGCTTTGTTTCTATTCAGTTTGGCTATTGCAGATTCCACTTCAGACTTTAATATTTCCAGACTATCTTCATCTTTGTGTATTATCGGCTGCTCTCTCTTGTCATGGAAAAGATCTTTTATATATTCTTCCCATTGTTGGAGCATTTCCTCTTTCTCCAATATGATTGTTCTATCCTTGAATTTTTTGCTGCCATATAGGAGGGCAGATACCATATTATAGTCCAGTACTCTTTTCTTTGTCTTCAGCAAAATCTTCCTGTCTCTCAATACTCTGTTCAGCTTTTGAAATGCATCTTTGGCCATGCCAATTCGTCTTCAGATCTCAGTGCTGCACTTTTCATCCTGTTAGAAAGCTTCTTAGGTATTTAAACTTCTGTACCTGTTTGATTCTAATGTCCCCAACATTTAGTTGAAATTTTGTGGACCTCTTTTTGCTGATGACCATGCATTCGGCTTTCTTGATGTTTATATTCAGCACTTTCGCCTCCTTGTTATCTGCTGTAGGAGATGTATTTTTTTCCATGTCTGCTATCAGCACTGTATTGTCTGCATATATTACATTGTAAAGATTGTGGCCAACAATGATGAATCCTGCGAGGACCACTAACTCTCTCAGAATAGTCTCACTGTACAGATTGAATAGATCCAGTAATAAGACACATCCTTGTCTTACATCCCTTTCTATTTTTGTATATGGGCTGAATTCATTTAATGTCTGTATGCAGGTGGTTTACTGCCAGTATAAATTCTTGATAACACTTATGTCTTTTCTTTGATATGTCAAGGTTGTTGAACATCTCTAACAAGTTTTTGTGGTGTACTCTGTCAAATGCCTTTGCATAATCTGTAAAACACAGGTATGCATCCTTCTGCATTTGTATTGCTCTTTCAGATAACATTCTGAACATTAATATCATGTTCCTTGTTCCAGCATCTTTAACAAACTCACACTGTTCATTGTTTTTGTCCTATCTCTGGTCCAATTCTGCTGCACGCTCTTTTCATCAGAATCCAAAAGATGAGTTTTGTTATGTGGCTCATCAAGCTGATTGTTCAGTGGAGTTCACATTCCTTTGCATCTGGCTTCTTAGGTAGTGACATAAAAATTGATCTGCTTAGGTCTTCTGGTATATCGCTGCTGTTGTATATTTCGTTTATTATTTCTAAAATCCTGTGTATGCCGTATTCATCTAAAGCTGTCAGCATCTCTATTACAATACTGTCTGGGCTAGCTGCTTTGTTTCTTCTCAGTTTGGTCAGTGCAGCTTCCACTTTGGATTTTAATATTCCTGATCCATCAGTCTTTCTATGTATTGCTGGTTTTTCTCTCTTGTCATGGAAGAGATCTCCAATATATTCCTTCCATCTCTGGAGTATTTTTTCTTTCTCTAATATTCTTGTTCTCTCCTTGGCTTTTATGCATCTTGATGCTGAGCATGTCTTTTGACTTGTTAGTTCCCTTATTTTCTTATGCATATCTCATTTATTTGTTGCACCCAACTCTCTATTTCTGCATACTTGTCATTGAGCTAGTTTTCTTTAGCCTGTCTGCATTTGTTCCTTATTTTCTTATGCAGTTACTTATATTCCATTCCATAACTTGGCATTGTTTTCTGTCTCCTTTGCATATTTTAATTAAATCACAAGTTCTATTTACAAATTAATATCAGCAACATCTCACAGATGTTATCACTCAGTAACCATGTTTTTTCCAGAAAAACAGCTCAGTAGAAATTATCATTGACATTTACAATTTAAACTAATGGTTAATTAAAGAAAACAAAATGAGAAATTCCAAATTACTATATCCTAGAAAAGTACTAAAAATCAAAAGTTTGTTTCTTTATGGGCTGTATTTTTTTTATTTCAAAAGTTTCAATCAATAAAAATTAGTTTGTAGAAAGAGCTGTATTTTTTCCTTGTGCAGCAACAATAAAAATAAAATAATTTTATAATTAGACCTTGGCTAAAAAAGACTAAAATTATTCTTTAAGATTTAGCCTTCCAACAGTATATTAGAAATATGTTTAAGATTTTTATTCAGTTTGTCTTTTCTACAGAATTTTAAGTGTTTCTGATATAATTTTGCTTAATCTTCAAAGTAGAAATCATCTTTCAACTTTTACTCATTTTGATTTGTCAATATTTTATATACATTAAATATTCACTTGAGAAAATGGCACAAAAGCTTTTAATTAACTACAGTCATCAGAATTTTTTCTGGCTCTTTTTATAAATAAAGAATGAAGAACAATTTGTATAGAAAATAGAGTCATCATGAAGATGATATAAGAGAAAAACTTAAAGCAACCTTTTCTGTGTGTGACTTAGTTGTCCGAAATTTAAGTAATGTCAAGCAAGCAAACAATTCAATTAATCTGATCAGGTTCACAAAACAAATGATTCTTAGGTTACTCCTAATAATCTTCAGTTTGTTGGCTCTTTATCATGGAGTATCACTCAGGTCTTTTTCTAATTGACTGTGTTAAGACCTTCTGATATTTTAAGATCACTGTTTGATGCAGACTAATAAAGATACATTTCATTCATTAACAAAAATAAAATCTTTGATAACCACAAATTATATGAGTGTCCAAGTCATCTTTTTTAGAATGTTGAAGATTCAGGCTGACATTCAGTCATCAGTGCTCATTCTGTACAGTTTTTCTTTTTCTCATTTATTTTGTTTGGCTTTTCAGACACTTTCCCAACACTGTAATATACATTCTATAAATGTTTTCATAGTTATTGTTTCTTTGGTACCTAAACTCTATGAATTTAACCACAGTAGTAAATTAACAGCTAGATCTTATATTTTACAGTTGAAATTGCTAGATGTAACCAAGTTCTATGTTAAGAATTTCTCCTCTTATAATGTTCGCTTGCAGAACTTTCTTCTAGCTTCTTGCTTTCCAGACAATTTTGATCTTGAAAGCTATAACTGCAATGTCTATTGGTGTTTTCTTTGCCTTTCATTTTTCTTATATTCTTTCACAGTCAATAACCTCTTATAGCTTAGTAATTTCATTATGTTGCTTGAAGTAAAATGATTAAAAATACAGCTAAAATGGCAAAAACAGTTGAAATCAACCAAGTTATTTTTATATCCCAAATGAGCAAAAATTACTATTCCAAAAAAGTAGAATCCAAATAGAAAAGATATTTTGAATACCAAGAATAAAAATAAAATCTCATGACCAATCAACAGGAACAAAACATTTTTCACCCAATAAAAATCAAGAAACAAGACTAAAAATAATTTTGAGAATTGCTAAAAAGCTATAAAAATGAATTCTGAACCTTGTTAGTCATTAGGAATTTGAATATCAACTTTACACAGTATAAAAGAGGTATTCATTCTGTTTATCTATCACACATATCAAACATATCAAACATTTCCTAAAACACAATCAAGCTTCAGCTTCTTTTCTCACACTTCCAACTGGTGGAATTCCCTTCTGTATACTTGCTTCCCTGATAGCTACAATCAATGAGAATTTAAATGCAATATCAATTACAATCTCTTATCTCCTTGACTCTTATTCTTTCCCTGACAACCCTTGTATCATGTTCTTCTCCCTTTCCACTCTACACTCACGCAGCTCTCTTCACATTAGTGTTCTCATCCTTTCCTTACCTATTCTCTGACTCCCCCTGTAACTTGTTTCTCTTTCTCATCACTCTCCTCGTATGTAACCCCTTGCACACTAGTGGCAGTACTGCCTTGCTTGGGGTGAAATGATTATAAAAAAAAGCATTTGTGCAATTTCAAACTTTGATACATTTTGTAAGACAAAATTTAATGTTAAAACATTAGGTCTGCATTTACACACTTTCTAAAAATCTCAATATATGCATATAATTTTTTTTTACTATCATTAAAAAACAATTGTTTTCAAGCATTTACCTATCATTTGTTATCGACTATTGTTTTTATGAGTTACTACTATGAAAAGAGGAATGCTAAAAGAACAATACCTAAACTTTCTCTTATGCACTTTCAGCTTACTACTTTATCAAAGAGACAAGTTATTGCTGATTGAGCCTGACTGCTTTCAATATTTTTTCACCCTTACAAATAGTGAGCTTGAAAATATTAAGTTGTAGAGTGAGATATTTTATTGATTAGAACCTCGGAAGAATCAATTAAATATCTATGTATCATATCTATGTATGAGAAAGTCATGCAATGTCTGTATTGATGAATAAATATTTACTAAGATTAGCTTAGTCTGGTACAGGGCTACAATATTGGGGCACCAAGTGACTTAACTAGAGAACAGTTTGAGAAATTAGCTTCTTAAATATAACTCTTAGGCAAATAGCTATTTAGATGTGTATGTATAAATAAATAATTTTCACACAATAGCAATATAAATGAAAGTATTTGAAAATTTTTAAATGTTAAGAAAACACTAAATTTCATTGTCTTCCTATTTTAATATTCTGATGAATCTTGATTCTTAAGTTAATGATCGAATAAGCTCATGGTGAGTTCTACACATCATTAAATATTTGAACTTAACAATTTAGACAAAATATTACAATAACAATCAAAGATATGAATGTTGTTTGCTATTTTAAAAAATTGATAAAAATGAGAAGGTTTTAAATTGATAACTGTTCCCATTTCACTGAAATAGCCATTAAACATTTTCTATCTTGCCTTTTTTCTTTCATTTTCATTTTTTTTATCAAGTAGTCTCTGTTCCCCTCTTTCCACATGATCAAAATGGAATAGTCCATTATTTATGAGATGTTGGCAGTACATGACGTTAGAAAGCTGAAAAATATCCTTATGGAAAGGACATATCAAAATAATAAAGATAAAAATAACCATTAAAAGACTATATGGTATAATACAAATACAAGCTATAAAGGTGGTCTCAACTTGAAGAAAAAAAATGAACAAAAATTGAAATTTCTGTTGTTTTAAGCTACTATATTTCATAATGCAAATTAAGAAAATTCATTAATTCAATATTCAGCTTAAAATATACTAATCTTTTAATTATATTATTGATTTGAAAAATTTTAGTCAAATCCACTAAACATCTATGGCTACTTGAATGTAAAATTGTCCCATTGAAAATCTCAACAAAAGCAGTTGCAGAAAATAATTTAAAAAAATTTGTTAAATGTCTGCTGACTTTAATCATATTATAAAGGAATGCCAATAACCTACAACACATTTAACAGAATTTAAGGTATTTAGTTGCAATCAAAAGCTGACTCTATCACAGAAGAGTTACAAGCAAGGGAGAAAAAATGTGTGGTATGCATATTTCTTTTCTTTTAGGCTCCATGATTGATGGGCTGAATTTCCTTCCTGTTTCACAATTGAATTCCTTAAAGATATTTATCAATAGTTAACATGCAACTAGACTTGATACTGATATTCATATTACTTGAATATTGTCTGTATTGCAAGTGCAAGACTGACCACAACTGTACAATGTTTTGGCACAATCTTTTAATGGATTCCTTTCTAATATTTTCTCAATCCTTATTTATTCATGCCTCTATTTTTTTTTTTTTTATATGTGAATTTGAAATTCAACCGAGTTTGTTACATTCACCACTTGGGAAAGGTATGACTCAATACCTTCTCCTCCCAGCTATGGATTGAATAGCAGGACAGACAGGGTTCTATAGCCTTGGTTGTTAAGCAGTATACTGCAGAATGAAATAGTTGCCTTCTCTGGGAAAAGCTTCTGCCTAGTTAGTCATGAATCAAAAGTGATATTATAGCCCAAGCATGTATCATGTATCATAGTGCTACAAAATTGCAAAGAACTGTACCAGATAACAGAAACCAGACCACTTTATGACTTTCAACAACAGCAACAACTAAAATGGATATTGAATGTAACTTAAAGAGACAATAATGATTTTGACATTCCATGCAACTTCAAATAAAAAGTTAGGAAGAACCCCCCCCCCCCCATTAATACTGGAAAGATCTATAACAGCTACTGGACTTGCAAAATCTATTTTCCTGAAAGATTATTTTAAAAGAAAGATTTTATAAATTTCAACTGAAATTAGTACAAACTACTCAGTCGATAAATACCAAATGTTTTCTAAAAAGGAAATGGCTAATATTACCATTACCATGATTGCTGAAACTGCACTGGGTAAGACTGGGGAAGCACTTTCAATTTTAACCTCATGCTCTACTTGCTCTTCCATCTGAGACAAGAAGTGTATTGAATAATGTATATTAGCAGTAAGGTTTTTGTGTATATGTGTGGCTATCAGAAACATTTTTGCTTAACTTTCTGTGGTAAGTCTAATATTTAAAATCTGGTATGCACTCTCCTATCTTACTTTACTAATCTATTATAGTATAACATCTATTTCTTTGATTTTTAAACTTACTTGGTATGAGATAGTCACTTTTAAGCTTAGTCAATTTAAGTTGATTCCATGTGAATGTTATAACAGTAATTTCTATTTCTCAGAAAGAGGTTTCTAACTAGTTGTAATTTGCAGCATCAGATGTTTTAAAAACCTCTTAATATGGTTATTGTTATTTATTTTCTTATCAAGAATAAAATAAATGATCTCAAAGTAACTCTGCCTTTTTGCAGATGAATTCAAACTTAATATCATGCATTGAATATGTCAAGTGTCATACACAATACACACTTGGGCTATCATGTCGCTTTTGATTCATGACTGATTAAACAGAAAATTTCCTGCAGTAAGCTGCCATTTCTTTTTGCAGTATACTGATAGTCAACCAAGGTTATAGGATCCAGTCTGTCTTGCAATTCAACCCATAGCTTGTATGAGAAGTGATGGATTCATACCTTTCCCAAGTGTATCTTTGAATAAGTGAATGTAATGAACCTAACTGGAATTCAAACTTGGCTCTCTGATTTCTCATTCCAGCTATTATTCATTACACCACACTTCCCGCATGCATAAAAGACACGTATCTTTACTGTTACATTAAAAACAACTTGGTTAGATTATTGACTTTTGTTATAATAACTTAAACTCACCATGTCAGAGTTTGCAATAGTGTAATGCTTGGCAAGTTAATCTTATATATTAAGATCAATTGGGGTATTTACTATTCAAGTCTATAATATAACTGTTATATTTTTCCTGACTTCAAAGGTAAGGTTATAAATATTAAAAGATAAATTATCAGACTTGTCTTTCTTAGCATTTGTGATTTATATTTTTCAAGGCAATACTCCTCAAGGCTGGCTTCTCATTGGGGCTAGTGTGATTTTAACTGAAATTCATACTAAAAAGAAGTGGAATAACCCTATTTATTTGGACAAACCAACCCAGATCCAGAGAGATTAAATTTCAGTGTAAAGAACAGAACATCTACCTATGGTGAGGTTTGAAATCCAGACATCTTGTAGTGATTCCAAAAAACAACAACACATTGAAAAGCTGAAACATTATCTTGATGTATAACACTTTTTATCCCAGTTTTGTTTCATCAACACAAACAATAAATGAGACATAATAGATTTACTTTCATTTTCCAGTGGATTATAACAATGGCTTCTCTACAAATTCTGTAAAGCTCATCTAATTAAATTTAAAATTTTACTCTTTTAATTATAATGGTATATATATATAAATATATATATATATATATATATATATATAAAGAAAATATCTACTAGTGATACTAACTTTTAATTCCTTGTTGCTTGTTACATAATAATATTGCTTTGGCATTTGGAAAAAAATCTTTAAGATATTGGAGTTTGATTTGAAAAAAGAGACTTTACAAAAAGTATGCCTGCTCAGAACAGAAAGGATACTTCATAAAATATTGAATACAACCTGAGTTGATGAAAAGAACAAATAACGTTTACTTTTTTAAGTCACAAGAAGTGACTCGAAAATGAATTTCTTACCAGTAACCAACATCATATGCAGAATGGAAAAAGCAAAATAATAATAATAATAATCTGAAAAAGCCATACAGACATAACTGAAAAATTACAAATATATCCAATGTATGGTTGAAAATAGGAAGTTTAGTTAATTTGTAAGAGTAAATTTCATATATCACCAGGAAAAATGAGGTATTTTGGTTTAACATCCTACTGATTCTAAAGTTGTTTGTTAACACTTCTAGTTTTAATGGGTTTTATATTTATTTTAATTGAGTTCACTCTGAGCAAGATAGTAAAACTACAAAGACGCAAGAGATTCTTAGATGTGGAAGAGATTGAAACAGAAACATTGCTAAGGGGTGAGAACAAAGGAAGTGTAGACAGGAGGACAGCAGATAGTAATTGACATTGCATCTAAATTTTTGCAGATTAAAGTTAGCTGGAAATCATGGAGACAGAAGGGAGTTTCACAAGCAAGAAATACAAAAAAAGAAACTATTAGCATAGAATTTATGGTAATATCTTGCCAGCACAACTGTAAATTGGTGAGACTTCATCACCAGTCTAGTACTGGACTTAAATTTAAAGAGTCTAGGCACTATAGTAAAGAGCTAATCCAAAACAATTGCCATGAAAGTATTTATAGAAAATGCAAAGGGAGGTAACATGATGATAGTGGGAAAGTAACTGTAGCTGTGATGCCAGATCAGGGACAATAATATTGCTAATTCTTCTTTGGACTTTACTAAGGAATTCTAGATAGATAATATGAATTACTTGTTACATAATAACACTAATGAGACATTTTTGTCTCACCTTAGAAAACTTATATTGTATTTAATTGGATCAAAAGTTTTTTAAGGTTTCATGAGCACATTAATAGAAAAAATCATATTGGATCAAAAGGTTTCATGAGCACATTAATAGAAAAAAATCATATTGGATCAAAAGGTTTCATGAGCACATTAATAGAAAAAAAATCATATTGGATCAAAAGGTTTTTAAGGTTTCATAAGCACATTAATAGAAAAAAAAATGTTCAAAACTGTTTGTGCAAAAATAAAGGGTTAAAAAAGTTAACACTTTATATTTTACCTGTGAAAGGTTATTATTCCTTTTAATCTTTTCCAGCTTTGAAAAGCAGCATTAGATATACTGACTATGAATTAAAACACCAATTAAATGAAATGTTGGGAATCTATTTATTAAGCTTAGTTTCATTCATCACAAGGGGAAATGGAAACAGGAAGATTGTATTATACTAATAATTCCAGTGGAGAAAGACTACTTGCCTTGAAAATCAGTATTAGAAATGTTAGCTCTCATCTAGGATCATGTGGGTATGTCAAACATGCCAAAATAGTGAGAGCATTAGCATTCTGACAATGAAATGACCATGGTCAATTAGTCAAAGAGGTGAATTCTTGATAATATTGGATTTGCAATGTAATTGATCCCGATTTTGTAGCTCGACTTCAGTCACTTTCTTACCAACGAGATATGGCTTTCCTCTGTCTTTTCTACAAATATCTTTACAGCTTCTGCTCCAATGAGCTTATCTCACTAGTGCCTTGTCTGCATGAATTTACTCAATCTAGTAGATAGGCAACTAGTTCTCACTCTTTTATAGTCAAAACTATCAACTGTAACTGCCACTTCTACTCTTCAGTTTCTTTTCTTGCACTTTCTGACTGTGGAACTCCCTTCCGTATATTCGCTTCCCTTTAAGAGTTTAAGTCAACTGCCAACTTATATCTTCGTGTTTCCAATCTTTCTTTTATTCTTACTCAGACACCCACTGCACCTTGTTCTTTTTCCGCTCTCATCTCATGGAACTGTCTGTGCATCAGTGACTATACTCTCTTGCTTGGAGTGAGACAATTATAAAAAATAAAAATAAAATAAATAAAACAACTGTTCAGCCAGATCATCATTCACAAATTTAAACCATGAGAATTTTTAGCAGTAAGTACATTTTATTCTAGGGTTGTTACCTATTACTATAGACAAGCAAAGCCGAGAAAACCATATCACAGGTCAATCCAAGTCTTGTGAGGGAAATTAGATAGAAGAAACAGTTTGGAATCTGTGAATTATTGTATGAGCATATAGTCACAAATCCTTACCTAATGGACAGATAGAACTCCTTTAGTCTAGAATTGCAATCTATGTAGATATGGTGTTTCTATAAAATCCCCCATCCCCCAGTAGTCTTACAACTCAGCATGAAAAATTCACAATAACAAAAATTATCAAAAAAAAAAAAGAAAAAAAAGTTAGGTGAGTTCTAAATCTATTATAGATAGAACATTGCATATTTAGGATCAAATATTAATTATAAGCACTCATAAAAAAAAAAAATACAACTACCTATGTCAACAGCAAGCTTTTGTATGTCATCAGATCAAGACTTTCATATGGATGTCATGTATGGCACTAAACCCATCCAGAAATATATGAACAGACAGCTGTATACAACCACTTTCTAAGGTCAATGATTAACAACAGCTTTGGGCAAATAAAGTTTATGCACATTGGGAAAGACCATTTTCTTTAAACATTGTGGATTAACACTAGAGAATCACAAAGAACTTTATCAAATATTTACTTATAAGGGAACAGCTAATATTATCATTCTTCTTCTTCTATGTGCCCTGTCCCTTCAGGACGTAGGCGATCATGGATCTCCACGTTTCCCTATCCCTTGTGGCTCTTAGTATGTTTGCTCCTGTTGCTCCTGGCATCCCCCGTTCCGTCATCCACCTGATCAGACTCTGCAGATATGTTATCCGCTGCCTTCCTCTGTCTCTCCTTCCTTCTATCTGACCAGTCAGTATCAGGTTCTCCAGGCTCTCCTTCCTCATTGCATGTCCCAGGAACTTCAGTTGTCTCATCCTGATGCTCAGCATCAATTTCCTTTTTGTTGCCATTCTTTCTAACACTTCGTCGTTGCTTGTATGCTCAGTCCACGATATCCGTAGCATCCTTCTGTAGAACCACATTTCGGCCGCTTCCAGTTTTTTCCTCATTTTCGATGATATTGTCCAGCATTCACAGCCGTACTGAAGAACTGACATCACGTAGCAGTCTAGCACTCTTTTCTTCGTTTCTATTGAGATCTTCCTGTGTGTTAGTATTTTGCTCATCTTCTGGAACGCGTCCTTTATCATTACCATTTATAAAAATAAATAAAATGAATTAAGAACTTTTATATTTCAAAGAGAAGATAGTTTCACTAATATACACAAATAATTATCTTTTTCTCAGATTTCTATAATAAAAGATAAAGGATGACAAAATGAAGAATAAAGTTTACTTTTATCAAAAGTGTTTACTGATGAAAATTATGTTTCTTCTTACATTTATCTATGCATATATTAGAAGAAAATGATACATACTGCCACAAAAATGAAATTCATATTAATTTGCTTGTTAAATATTATCACAACAAAAAAAGTAAGTGAAATGTAAAATTTATAAAATTCTATTCAAATATTATGTAAATTATGAGTATTTTCTCTTGTATTGTCAAAAGCTGTTCTTGGTTAACCTTTTTAGATTTAATATGCTTACAAAACACTTGCCATATATTGATGAAATACAAATCTAAGTTTAGGAAAATAAAATGAGATACTATTAATATGTTTTCTTTTGGAATATGTTACAGTCAGGAGAATTTAAAAAATTATGATCAACAGGAGAATTAAAATTTATCTAGGTTTTCACTGATTAGATTAGTTTTCAAATCAACTTAAAATATCCATTGCAAATGATAGAATCTTAAAAGAAGGAAAAATCAGTATTTATATATTTAAAATTATAAAACCATCTGCTTATCATCCTTGTGCAAATTAATTGAAAAAACTGCTTTAGTTCCCTTTCTTTCACCATATAGTCACTTTCAGAACCACTTTTGTGGTGCAGTGGATATTGGTTTGGAACAAGAAATCGGGGAGCCGAGTTCAAATTCCAGTTGAATTCATTGCATTCACTTGCGTGCAAATGCCCTTGGGAAAGGTATTAATCCATCTCTTCCTTCCAGTTATGGGTTAAATAACAAGACAGATTGGGTTCTATAGCCTTGGCTGGCAATCAGTCTACTGCAGAAAGCAATGGCAACCTACTGCTGGATAATCTTCTACTCAGTCAGTCATGTTTCTTTCGAGACATGATTGCCCAAGCGTGTTTCACGTATGGCACTTAACTGACTGAAAGTGACAAGATGTAATCAATTTATATTTTTCCTCAGATTAATCATTTGCAGTGGTGACCAGTAATATGAACCTCTGTTTGGGGTGTATGATGAAATTTGTTTGACCTTGAAAAATATTGTGTCATTCATGATTGCATCAGATTTTTATCACATCCAGAAACTATTGTCTTGATTGTTGATTAGTTGTTCTACAGCCATTGTCTGCGATGGATGTTACTCCAAGAAAGTGTACAAAAATTATAACACTGCACAAATACACCACTGGCAAGTCTTTCAGAGAGATTGAGGATATTGTTGGTTTCAGCCTTTCAACTGTCAGTTATGCCATCAATGAGAAGAAACAAACTGGATCTATCAGTCCAAAGCATAAAAACAATCCCAAAAGACGACATATACATGATCAGGGAAAGTGTGAAAGATCCTAAGAAGATATTATTCGCTTTGTTTCAGTTAATTTGCACAAGGGTTTATGTGCTCAAATTGTAAGATGTCCCAAAAGGATAACTGAAAACAAAACCCTTTTTAATTAGTAGATTTATTTTTTAATTTCCGAAAGTATTGTGATGCTTGATTTGCTGGGTTTTTCTGTATTATTTCTAGCTTAGAAGTACTGAGTGTTTCACAATGGAGAAAGAAAAGAACAACAAACTAGCATTCCTGAATGTATTAACATCTCTAACAGAACATGGTTTCATGACATCACAAGTCAACATTCATCAGTCAATACTTCAGCTTCAACTTCCAAAACCCATACAGGGTAAAGAAAGGGATTTTTCACTGCTTACATCATCAAGCAAAGGTAATAAGTGGCAACCCAGAAACATATGAACAAGAAATGTTTAGAACAAGTAGTACCCTACAACAACAACTACCCAGGGTACATGACAGCAGTTCCAACAAACATGGGTGGAAGGATACAAAAGAAACTCTCATAAAACAGCTCCAGTCTGCCTACCCTATATGAAGGAATTATTGGAAAAAATTACGAAAGATTTGTAGTCCATATGACGATCTTTAAAAGTGGTTCAACATTTTGTAGATACCTCTCCTGAGTAAGAACTCCAATAGAAGAGAACACGACTGAGAACTGTGTGTATGTCATCCCCTGCTGTTGCGGTAAGAAAAATAAAGGAGAAATAGCTTGCCCCTCAAGATAAGGCTGCAAGAACACCACAAAGGTGAACATGAGGGGAAATAAAAAAAATCAGGCATAACTGACTACATACGGAAGGAAAGAGGAAATCATCATCCCATGTGGGATGAAATTGAAATAATGAATACAGAAAACCACTAGAAAATATGAAAGGAATCAGCACATATGCTGGGCCACAAAAATCTCCTAAGCCAGCCAAGCATAGAAATACAATATGGGAACTAGAGTGTTAGAAAAAAAACAATTACAAACATCAAGATTGTAATATGAGCTCTGGTAAATTGCATCTAGAATTCCTAGAATCACTGCATTGTGGAACAAACTCTTGAGAGAATGCTTCCTAATCACTACAATCTTAACCTTTTCAAGACAAAGGTCAACCATTATTTATCTTTCATATTCTCCTAATCTGTACTTTCCACTTACTACCTGTTCCACTTACATTAAACAACCACATTTGGTAATCCTCTGGTTTTGTATTGGGTGAACAATAAAGTCAAATATCAAACATGTGATACAGACAAAAACAGCTCATTTTTTATGGCTTCTTTTGAAAACATATCAGGGTAAACTATTAATACCTTTTTTCCGTTTTTTTAAGAGCAATGAGAAAATTCCATATTAGAATTAGGATTTTCAAAGATCAGATATAATTGCTTCAATTTTGTTCTGTCTTGCTGAAAGACAAGACAAAGTTGGTCTTCACCCCAAATGGCTAAAGTAATGTTTTTCAACATTTATTTATTTCACAGGACACTAAAAACTATAGTTAAATTTCTATGGCACACTTAAATAATGATGATAAAAAAAAGAGAAAATTTAATATACTTTTATGATTTATTTATACTTTATAATATTATGTACAGACTGAAGGCAAGAGGGACAGATGCATGCTATGAGACTGGCATCTAGGTTCCACTCTTTTACTGCTGAAGTAGTTAAATGTAACCATATCTTCTACTCTAACAGTTTCTTTTCTTGCACTTCCCATTTGTGGAACTCCTTTCTGTTTGCTTGCTTCCCTGATAGCTACAATCTCCAAAAGTTTAAATGTAATGTTAATTGTCATTTACTATCTCCTTGATTTCTATGCTTCTCTTATCTTTTCTTCGACATCCCCTGTACCTTGTTTTTTTCTCCACTGTAACTCCCTGCACACTAATAGAGGTCCTGCCTTGCTTGGGGTGAAATGATTATAAAAGAAAAACCAAAAAACACAATGAGCTTGAGTAAACCGATGATGAAATAAGGTTTAAGAGAAATAAGAAAACAACAAAATTGTAAAGAGCCTACATCCTATATAGCACATAAATAAGAAAATACGTTTATTTATTATAACTCATATAATCAATTCAAAGAGGTTTTAATTATGATATGTACATTTACTTTACAACAAAATTGTAAAGAGCCATGACTGCCTACATCCTATATAGCACATAAATAAGAAAATATGTTTATTTATTATAACTCATATAATCAATTCAAAGAGGTTTTAATTATGATATGTACATTTACTTTACAACAAAATTGTAAAGAGCCATGACTGCCTACATCCTATATAGCACATAAATAAGAAAATATGTTTATTTATTATAACTCATATAATCAATTCAAAGAGGTTTTAATTATGGTATGTACATTTATTTTACAACAAAATTGTAAAGAGCCATGACTGCCTACATCCTATATAGCACATAAATAAGAAAATATGTTTATTTATTATAACTCATATAATCAATTCAAAGAGGTTTTAATTATGGTATGTACATTTATTTTACAACAAAATTGTAAAAAGCCATGACTGCCTACATCCTATATAGCACATAAATAAGAAAATATGTTTATTTATTATAACTCATATAATCAATTCAAAGGGGTTTTAATTATGATATGTACATTTATTTTACAACAAAATTGTAAAGAGCCATGACTGCCTACATCCTATATAGCACATAAATAAGAAAATATGTTTATTTATTATAACTCATATAATCAATTCAAAGAGGTTTTAATTATGATATGTACATTTATTTTACAACAAAATTGTAAAGAGCCATGACTGCCTACATCCTATATAGCACATAAATAAGAAAATATGTTTATTTATTATAACTCATATAATCAATTCAAAGAGGTTTTAATTATGATATGTACATTTACTTTACAACAAAATTGTAAAGAGCCATGACTGCCTACATCCTATATAGCACATAAATAAGAAAATATGTTTATTTATTATAACTCATATAAACAATCTAAAGAGGTTTTAATTATGGTATGTACATTTATTTTACAACAAAATTAAAGAGCCATGACTGCCTACATCCTATATAAGCAATATAAATAAGAAAATATGTTTATTTATTATAACTCATATAATCAATTCAAAGAGGTTTTAATTATGGTATGTACATTTATTTTACAACAAAATTGTAAAAAGCCATGACTGCCTACATCCTATATAGCACATAAATAAGAAAAATATACATATTATAACTCATATAATCAATTCAAGAGTTTTAATTATGATATGTACATTTAGTATTAAATAAAAATTGTAAAGAGCCATGACTGCCTACATCCTATATAGCACATAAATAAGAAAAATATGTTTATTTATTATAACTCATATAATCAATTCAAAGAGGTTTTAATTATGATATATACATTTACTTTACAACAAAATTGTAAAGAGCCATGACTGCCTACATCCTATATAGCACATAAATAAGAAAATATGTTTATTTATTATAACTCATATAATCAATTCAAAGAGGTTTTAATTATGATATGTACATTTATTTTACAACAAAATTGTAAAGAGCCATGACTGCCTTACATCCTATATAGCACATAAATAAGAAAATATGTTTATTTATTATAACTCATATAATCAATTCAAAGGGGTTTTAATTATGATATGTACATTTATTTTACAACAAATTGTAAAGAGCCATGACTGCCTACATCCTATATAGGCACATAAATAAGAAAATATGTTTATTTATTATAACCTTATAATCATCCAAAGAGGTTTTAATTATGATATATACATTTACTTTACAAATAAAATTGTAAAGAGCCATGACTGCCTACATCCTATATAGCACATAAATAAGAAAATATGTTTATTTATTATAACTCATATAAATCAATTCAAAGAGGTTTTAATTATGGTATGTACATTTATTTTACAACAAAATTGTAAAGAGCCATGACTGCCTACATCCTATATAGCACATAAATAAGAAAATATGTTTATTTTATTATAACTCATATAATCAATTCAAAGAGGTTTTAATTATGATATGTACATTTACTTTACAACAAAATTGTAAAGAGCCATGACTGCCTCACATCCTATATAGCACATAGATAAGAAAATATGTTTATTTATTATAACTCATATAATCAATTCAAAGAGTTCTTAATTATGATATGTACATTTACTTTACAACAAAATTGTAAAGAGCCATGACTGCCTACATCCTATATAGTACATAGATAAGAAAATATGTTTATTTATTATAACTCATATAACTAACTCAAAGAGGTTTTAATTATATATAGTGTACATTTATTTTACAACAAAATTGTAAAGAGCCGTGACTGCCTACATCCTATATAGCACATAAATAAGAAAATATGTTTATTTATTGCAACTCATATAATCAATTCAAAGAGGTTTTAATTATGATATGTACATTTATTTTACAACAAAATTGTAAAAAGCCATGACTGCCTACATCCTATATAGCACATAAATAAGAAAATATGTTTATTTATTATAACTCATATAATCAATCTAAAGAGGTTTTAATTATGATATATACATTTACTTTACAACAAAATTGTAAAGAGCCATGACTGCCTACATCCTATATAGCACATAAATAAGAAAATATGTTTATTTATTATAACTCATATAATCAATTCAAAGAGGTTTTAATTATGGTATGTACATTTATTTTACAACAAAATTGTAAAGAGCCATGACTGCCTACATCCTATATAGCAACATAGATGTGAAAATATGTTTATTTATTATAACTCATATAATCAATTCAAAGGGTTTTAATTATGATATGTACATTTATTTTACAACAAAATTGTAAAGAGCCATGACTGCCTACATCCTATATAGCACATAAATAAGAAAATATGTTTATTTATTATAACTCATATAATCAATTCAAAGAGAGGTTTTAATTATGATATGTACATTTATTTTACAACAAAATTGTAAAGAGCCATGACTGCCTACATCCTATATAGCACATAAGAAAATATGTTTATTTATTATAACTCGCTACAATCAATTCAAAGGGGTTTTAATTATGATATATACATTTACTTTACAACAAAATTGTAAAGAGCCATGACTGCCTACATCCTATATAGCACATAAATAAGAAAATATGTTTATTTATTATAACTCATATAATCAATTCAAAGAGGTTTTACCAGGTATGTACATTTATTTTACAACAAAAATTGTAAAGAGCCAGACTGCCACATCCTATATAGCACATAGATAAGAAAATATGTTTATTTATGGTTGCACCCATATAATCTAATTCAAAGGGGTTTTAATTATGATATGTACATTTATTTTACAACAAATTGTAAAGAGCCATGATCATTTACATCCTATATAGCACATAAATAAGAAAATATGTTTATTTATTATAACTCATATAATCAATTCAAAGGGTTTTAATGGTGATATGTACATTTATTTTACAACAAAATTGTAAAGAGCCATGACTGCCTACATCCTATATAGCACATAAATAAGAAAAATATGTTTATTTATTATAACTCATATAATCAATTCAAAGAGGTTTTAATTATGGTATGTACATTTATTTTACAACAAAATTGTAAAGAGCCATGACTGCCTACATCCTATATAGCACATAGATAAGAAAATATGTTTATTTATTATAACTCATATAATCAATTCAAAGGGGTTTTGAATAATTATGATATGTACATTTATTTTACAACAAAATGTAAAGAGCCATGACTGCCTACATCCTATATAGCACATAAATAAGAAAAATATGTTTATTTATTATAACTCATATAATCAATTCAAAGAGGTTTTAATTATGATATGTACATTTATTTTACAACAAATTGTAAAGAGCCGTGACTGCCTACATCCTATATAGCACATAAATAAGAAAATATGTTTATTTATTATAACTCATATAATCAATTCAAAGAGGTTTAATTATGATATGTACATTTATTTTACAACAAAATTGTAAAAAGCCATGACTGCTCATATCCTATATAGCACATAAGAAAATATGTTTATTTATTATAACTCCCATATAATCAATTCAAAGAGGTTTTAATTATGATATGTACATTTATTTTACAACAAAATTGTAAAGAGCCGTGACTGCCTACATCCTATATAGCACATAAATAAGAAAATATGTTTATTTATTATAACTCATATAATCAATTCAAAGAGGTTTTAATTATGATATGTACATTATTTTTACAACAAAATTGTAAAGAGCCATGACTGCCTACATCCTATATAGCACATAAGAAAATATGTTTATTTATTATAACTCATATAATCAATTCAAAGGGTTTTAATTATGATATGTACATTTATTTTACAAACAAAAATTGTAAAGAGCCGTGACTGCCGCATCCTATATAGCACATAAGAAAATATGTTTATTTATTATAACTCATATAATCAATTCAAAGGGGTTTTAATTATGATATGTACATTTATTTTACAACAAAATTGTAAAGAGCCATGACAGCCTACATCCTATATAGCACATAAATAAGAAAATATGTTTATTTATTATAACTCATATAATCAATTCAAAGGGGTTTTTAATTATGATATGTACATTTATTTTACAACAAAATGTAAAGAGCCATGACTGCCTACATCCTATATAGCACATAAGAAAATATGTTTATTTATTATAACTCATATAATCAATTCAAAGAGGTTTTAATTATGATATGTACATTTATTTTACAAACAAAATTGTAAAGAGCCATGACTGCCTACATCCTATATAGCACATAAGAAAATATGTTTATTTATTATAACTCATATAATCAATTCAAAGGGGTTTTAATTATGATATGTACATTTATTTTACAACAAAATTGTAAAGAGCCGTGACTGCCTACATCCTATATAGCACATAAATAAGAAAAAATATGTTTATTTATTATAACTCATATAATCAATTCAAAGGGTTTTAATTATGATATGTACATTTATTTTACAACAAAATTGTAAAGAGCCATGACTGCCTACATCCTATATAGCACATAAGAAAATATGTTTATTTATTATAACTCATATAATCAATTCAAAGAGGTTTTAATTATGATATGTACATTTATTTTACAACAAAATTGTAAAGAGCCATGACTGCCTACATCCTATATAGCACATAAATAAGAAAATATGTTTATTTATTATAACTCATATAATCAATTCAAAGCGGTTTTAATTATGATATGCATATTTATTTTGCAACAAAATTTGTAAAAAGCCATGACTGTCCTACATCCTATATAGCACATAAGAAAATATGTTTATTTATTATAACTATATAATCAATTAAATATTTTAATTATGTAGATATGTAATATATATTTGATGCATACAAATTGTAAAGAGCCATGACTGCCTACATCCTATATAGCACATAAATAAGAAAATATGTTTATTTATTATAACTCTAATCAATTCAAAGGGGTTTTAATTAAGATATGTACATTTGTTTGGCTGGAAACAAAATTGTAAAGAGCCATGATCAAGCCACATCCTATATAGCACATAAATAAGAAAATATGTTTATTTATTATAACTCATACACCAATCAAAGAGGTTTTAATTACATATGTACATTTATTTACAACAAAATTGTAAAGAGCCATGACTGCCTACATCCTATAGCACATAAATACAGAAAATATGTTTATTTATTATAACTCATATAATCAATTCAAAGAGGTTTTAATTATGATATGTACATTATTTACAAACAAAATTAAAGAGCCATGACTGCCTATGATCCTATAATAAGGCAACAAGAAAAATATGTTTATTTATTATAACTCATAATCAATTCAAAGGCTTTAATTATGATACATGTACATTTATTTTACAACAAATTGTAAAGAGCCATGACTGCTCACATCCTATATACAGTAACAAGAAAATATGTTTATTTTATTATAACTCATAATCAATTCAAAGAGGTTTAATTATGATATGTACATTTATTTTACAAATAAAATTACAAAGAGCCATGACTGCCTACATCCTATATATTACAACAAGAAAATATGTTTATTTTATTAAAATCATGTTTTTCAATCAATTCAAGAGTGCTTTAATTATGATATGTACATTTATTTTACAACAAAATTGTAAAGAGCCATGACTGCCTACATCTCATATATAGCACATAAATAAGAAAATATGTCTTATTTATTATAACTTCATAATCAATTCATGGGTTTTAATTACATATACATTTATTTTACAACAAAATCATAAAAAGAGCTACACAACACTGCCTACATCCTACATATACATAAATAAGAAAATATGTTTATTTATTATAACTCATATAATCAATTCAAAGGTTTAATTATGATATGTAATATTTACAAATTAAAATTAAAATATTTATGACTGCTCACATCCATATAGCACATAAATAAGAAAATATGTTTATTTATTATAACTCATATAATCAATTCAAAGGGTTTTAATTACATATATATGTACATTTATTTACAACAAAATTACAAAAAGCCATGACTGCCTACATCCTATATATACATAAAGAAATATAAGCTTATTTATTATAACTCATATAATCAATTCAAAGAGGTTTTACCTACATGGCACATTTACCTACACAACAAAATTGCATATTCACACTGCCTACATCCCTATAGCATATAACAAGAAAATATGTTTATTTATTATGTAACTCATATAATCAATTCAAAGGGGTTTTAATTACGATATGTACATTTATTTTACAACAAAATTGAAGATAAAGTGACTGTTTCACATCCTACAGTTACACATAAATAAGAAATATGTTGTCCATTATGGCACCCATATAATCAATTCTAAAGAGGTTTTAATTATGATATGGTAATATTATTTTAATAAAATTAAAATATTATGATTGCCACATCTCATAGCACATAAATAAGAAAATGTTTATTTATTATAACTCATATAATCAATTCAAAGAGGTTTTAATTATGATATGTACATTTATTTTACAACAAATTGTAAAGTATATTTTCATACTGTCATATCCCATATATAGCACATAAAATGAAAATATGTTATATTTATTATAACTTTGTAATACCCTAAAGGGGTTTTAATTATGATATGTACATTTATTTTACAACAAAATTGTATTATGACTGCCATATCCTATAAGTGTTACAAATAAGAAAAATATGTTCTATTTATTATGGCACCCATAATCATCCCAAAGAGAACGTAATTTATGAGTATACATTTATTTTACAACAAAATTGTAAAGCATTAAGTGACTGCCTACATCCTATGTAGTTAAATAAGAAAATATGTTTACGTATTATAACTATAATCAATTCAAAGAGGTTTTAATTAAGATATGTACATTTATTTTACAACAAAATTGCAGAGCCATGACTGCTCACATCCTATATAGCACATAAATAAGAAAACATGTTTATTTATTATAACTCATGAATTTCCTAATTCAAAGGGTTTTAATTATGATATGTACATTTATTTTACAACAAATTGTAAAGAGCGTGACTGCCACATCCTATATAGCACATAAATAAATAAAAATATATTTATTATAACTCATAATCAATTCAAAGAGGCCTTAATTATGATATGTACATTTATTTTACAACAAAAATTGTAAAGAGCCATGACTGCCTACATCCTATATAGCACATAAATAAGTACATGTTTATTTTATTATAACTCATATAATCAATTCATGTGTTTTAATATGATATGTACATTTATTTTACAAATAAAAATTGTAAAGAGCCATGACTGCCTACATCCTATATACAGTACATATGTTGAAAATATGTTTATTTATTATAATTGCATAATCAATCAAAGGGTTTTAATTATGATATGTACATTTATTTTACAACAAAATTGTAAAGAGCCATGACAGCCTACATCCTATATAGCACATAAGTAAATAAGAAAATATATTTATTTATTACAACTTATAATCAATTCAAATATAGATATTTTTAATTATGATATGTACATTTATTTTACAACAAAATTGTAAAGAGCCATGACTGCTTCATCCTATATAGCACATAAATAAGAAAATATGTTTATTTATTATAACCTTATAACTAACTAAAGAGTGTTTTAATTATGATATGTACATTTATTTTACAACAAAATTGTAAAGAACATGACTGCCTACATCCTATATAGCACATAAATAAGAAAATATGTTTATTTATTATAACTCACATAATCAATTCAAAAGTTTTAATTATGATATGTACATTTATTTTACAACAAAATTGTAAAGAGCCATGACTGCCTACATCCTATATAGCACATAAATAAGAAAATATGTTTATTTATTATAACTCATATAATCAATTCAAAGAGGTTTAATTATGATATGTACATTTATTTTACAACAAAATTGTAAAGAGCCATGACTGCCTACATCCTATATAGCACATAAATAAGAAAATATGTTTATTTATTATAACTCATATAATCAATTCAAAGGGGTTTAATTATGATATGTACATTTATTTTACAACAAAATTGTAAAGAGCCATGACTGCCTACATCCTATATAGCACATAAATATGTTTATTTATTATAACTCATATGATCAATTCAAAGAGGTTTTAATTATGATATGTACATTTATTTTACAACAAAATTGTAAAGAGCCATGACTGCCTACATCCTATATAGCACATAAGAAAATATGTTTATTTATTATAACTCATATAATCAATTCAAAGAGGTTTTAATTATGATATGTACATTTATTTTACAACAAAATTGTAAAAAATTACATGACTGCCTACATCCTATATAGCACATAAGAAAATATGTTTATTTATTATAACTCATATAATCAATTCAAGGGTTTTAATTATGATATGTACATTTATTTTACAACAAAATTGTAAAGAGCCATGACTGCCTACATCTATAGCACATAAGAAAATATGTTTATTTATTATAACTCATATAATCAATTCAAAGGGTTTTTAATTATGATATGTACATTTATTTCAACAAAAAATTGTAAAGAACACATGACTGCCTACATCCTATATAGCACATAAGAAAATATGTTTATTTATTACTCATATAATCAATTCAAAGAGGTTTTAATTATGATATGTACATTTATTTTACAACAAAATTGTAAAGAGCCATGACTGCCTACATCCTATATAGCACATAAATAAGAAAATATGTTTATTTATTATAACTCATATAATCAATTCAAAGGGGTTTTTAATTATGATATGTACATTTATTTTACAACAAAATTGTAAAGAGCCATGACTGCCTACATCCTATATAGCACATAAATAAGAAAATATGTTTATTTATTATAACTCATATAATCAATTCAAAGAGGTTTTAATTATGATATGTACATTTATTTTACAACAAAATTGTAAGAGCCATGACTGCCTACATCCTATATAGCACATAAATAAGAAAATATGTTTATTTATTATAACTCATATAATCAATTCAAAGGGGTTTTAATTATATGTACATTTATTTTACAACAAAATTGTAAAGAGCCATGACTGCCTACATCTATATAGCACATAAGAAAAATATGTTTATTTATTATAACTCATATAATCAATTCAAAAGGGGTTTAATTATGATATGTACATTTATTTTACAACAAAATTGTAAAGAGCCATGACTGCCTACATCCTATATAGCACATAAGAAAATATGTTTATTTATTATAACTCATATAATCAATTCAAAGAGGTTTTAATTATGATATGTACATTTATTTTACAACAAAATTGTAAAGAGCCATGACTGCCTACATCCTATATAGCACATAAGAAAATATGTTTATTTATTATAACTCATATAATCAATTCAAAGGGTTTTAATTATGATGTGTACATTTTATTTTACAACAAAATTGTAAAGAGCCATGACTGCCTACATCCTATATAGCACATAAGAAAATATGTTTATTTATTATAACTCATATAATCAATTCAAAGGGTTTTAATTATGATATGTACATTTATTTTACAACAAAATTGTAAAGAGCCATGACTGCCTACATCCTATATAGCACATAAATAAGAAAAATATGTTTATTTATTATAACTCATATAATCAATTCAAAGAGGTTTTAATTATGATATGTACATTTATTTTACAACAAAATTGTAAAGAGCCATGACTGCCTACATCCTATATAGCACATAAATAAGAAAATATGTTTATTTATTATAACTCACATATAATCAATTCAAAGAGGTTTTAATTATGATATGTACATTTATTTTACAACAAAATTGTAAAGAGCCATGACTGCCTACATCCTATATAGCACATAAATAAGAAAATATGTTTATTTATTATAACTCATATAATCAATTCAAAGGGGTTTTAATTATATGTACATTTATTTTACAACAAAATTGTAAAGAGCCATGACTGCCTACATCCTATATAGCACATAAGAAAATATGTTTATTTATTATAACTCATATAATCAATTCAAAGGGGTTTTAATTATGATATGTACATTTATTTTACAACAAAATTGTAAAGAGCCATGACTGCCTACATCCTATATAGCACATAAGAAAATATGTTTATTTATTATAACTCATATAATCAATTCAAAGAGGTTTTAATTATGATATGTACATTTATTTTACAACAAAATTGTAAAGAGCCATGACTGCCTACATCCTATATAGCACATAAGAAAATATGTTTATTTATTATAACTCATATAATCAATTCAAAGGGGTTTTAATTATGATATGTACATTTATTTTACAACAAAATTGTAAAAGAGCCATGACTGCCTACATCCTATATAGCACATAAGAAAATATGTTTATTTATTATAACTCATATAATCAATTCAAAGAGGTTTTAATTATGATATGTACATTTATTTTACAACAAAATTGTAAAGAGCCATGACTGCCTACATCCTATATAGCACATAAATAAGAAAATATGTTTATTTATTATAACTCATATAATCAATTCAAAGAGGTTTTAATTATGATATGTACATTTATTTTACAACAAAATTGTAAAGAGCCATGACTGCCTACATCCTATATAGCACATAAGAAAATATGTTTATTTATTATAACTCATATAATCAATTCAAAGGGGTTTTAATTATGATATGTACATTTATTTTACAACAAAATTGTAAAGAACCATGACTGCCTACATCCTATATAGCACATAAATAAGAAAAAATATGTTTATTTATTATAACTCATATAATCAATTCAAAGGGTTTTAATTATGATATGTACATTTATTTTACAACAAATTGTAAAGAGCCATGACTGCCTACATCCTATATAGCACATAAATAAGAAAATATGTTTATTTATTATAACTCATATAATCAATTCAAAGAGGTTTTAATTATGATATGTACATTTATTTTACAACAAAATTGTAAAGAGCCATGACTGCCTACATCCTATATAGCACATAAATAAGAAAATATGTTTATTTATTATAACTCATATAATCAATTCAAAAGGGGTTTTAATTATGATATGTACATTTATTTTACAACAAAATTGTAAAGAGCCATGACTGCCTACATCCTATATAGCACATAAGAAAATATGTTTATTTATTATAACTCATATAATCAATTCAAGGGGTTTTAATTATGATATGTACATTTATTTTACAACAAAATTGTAAAGAGCCATGACTGCCTACATCCTATATAGCACATAAGAAAATATGTTTATTTATTATAACTCATATAATCAATTCAAAGAGGTTTTAATTATGATATGTACATTTATTTTACAACAAAATTGTAAAGAGCCATGACTGCCTACATCCTATATAGCACATAAATAAGAAAATATGTTTATTTATTATAACTCATATAATCAATTCAAAGAGGTTTTAATTATGATATGTACATTTATTTTACAACAAAATTGTAAAGAGCCATGACTGCCTACATCCTATATAGCACATAAGAAAATATGTTTATTTATTATAACTCATATAATCAATTCAAAGGGGTTTTAATTATGATATGTACATTTATTTTCAACAAAATTGTAAGAAACCATGACTGCCTACATCCTATATAGCACATAAGAAAATATGTTTATTTATTATAACTCATATAATCAATTCAAAAGAGGTTTTAATTATGATATGTACATTTATTTTACAACAAAATTGTAAAGAGCCGTGACTACCTACATCATATAGCACATAAATAAGAAAATATGTTTATTTATTATAACTCATATAATCAATTCAAAGAGGTTTTAATTATGATATGTACATTTATTTTAACAATTAAGAGCCATGACTGCCTACATCCTATATAGCACATAAATAAGAAAATATGTTTATTTATTATAACTCATATAATCAATTCAAAGGGGTTTTAATTATGATATGTACATTTATTTTACAACAAAATTGTAAAGAGCCATGACTGCCTACATCCTATATAGCACATAAATAAGAAAATATATTTATTTATTATAACTCATATAATCAATTCAAAGGGTTTTAATTATGATATGTACATTTATTTTACAACAAAATTGTAAAGAGCCATGACTGCCTACACCCTATATAGCACATAAATAAGAAAATATGTTTATTTATTATAACCTACATAATCAATTCAAAGTGGGTTTAATTACATATGTATATTTATTTTACAACAAATTGTAAAGAGCCATGACTGTCACATCCCATATAGCACATAAAGGAAAATATGTTTATTTATTATAACTCAGTTATGCAATCAATTCAAAGGGGTTTTAATAGATATGTACATTTATTTTACAACAAAATTGTAAAGAGCCATGACTGCCTAATATCCCATATAGCACATAAATAAGAAAATATGTTTATTTATTATAACTCATATAATCAATTCAAAGAGGTTTTAATTATGACATGTACATTTATTTTACAACAAAATTGTAAAGAGCCATGACTGCTTCACATCCTATAGCAAAGCATGTAAATAAGAAAATATGTTTATTTATTATAACTCATATAATCAATTCAAAGGGGTTTTAATTATGATATGTACATTTATTTCACAACAAAATTGTAAAGAGCCATGACTGCCTACATCCTATATAGCACATAAGAAAATATGTTTATTTATTATAACTCATATAATCAATTCAAAGGGGTTTTAATTATGATATGTGTGTCTATTTTACAACAAATCGTAAAGAGCCATGACTGCCTACATCCTATATAGCACATAAGAAAATATGCTATTTATTATTAACTCATATAATCAATTCAAAGAGGTTTTAATTACGATATGTACATTTATTTTACAACAAAATTGTAAAGAGCTAAGACTGCTCATATCCTATAGCAGTACATAACAAGAAAATATGTTTATTTATTATAACTCATATAATCAATCTAAAGAGGTTTTAATTATAGATATGTAATATTTATTTTACAAATAAAATTGTAAAGAGCCATGACTGCCTACATCCCATATAGCACATAAGAAAATATGTTTATTTATTATAATCATAATCAATTCAAAGGTTTAATTATGATATGTAATATTTATTTACAAATAAAATTGTAAAACATGACTGGCCACATCCTATATAGCACATAAGAAAATATGTTTATTTATTATAACTCATATAATCAACCAAAGGAGTGTTTTAATTATGATATGTACATTTATTTTACAACAAAATTGTAAAGAGCCGTGACTGCCTACATCTGGTAGCACATAAATAAGAAAATATGTTTATTTATTATAACCCTCCATATAATCAATTCAAAGAGGTTTAATTATGATATGTACATTTCTTATTTTACAACAAATTGTAAAGAGCCAGACTGCTTACATCTCATATAGCACATAAACAGCCATGTTTATTTATTATAACTCATATAATCAATTCAAAGGGGTTTCAATTTTATGATATGTACATTTATTTTACAACAAAATTGTAAAGAGCCCATGACTGCCTACATCCCATATAGCACATAAAGAAAATATGTTTATTTATTATAACTCATATAATCAATTCAAAATATGTTTTAATTATGATATGTATGTTTATTTTACAAATGGCAAACAAAGAGCCAGCCAGACTTTCGCTGCACCCCATATAGCACATAAATAAGAAAATATGTTTATTTATTATAACTCATATAATCAATTCAAAGGGCTTTAATTATGATATGTACATTTATTTTACAACAAAATTAAAGAGCTATGACTGCTTCACATCCCATATAATACATAAATAAGAAAATATGTTTATTTATTATAACTCATATAATCAATCTTAAAGGGCTTTAATTATGATATGTACATTTATTTTACAACAAAATTGTAAAGAGCCATGATCAATACATCCTATATAGCACATAAATAAGAAAATATGTTTATTTATTATAACTCATATAATCAATCTAAAGAGGTTTTAATTATGATATGTACATTTATTTTACAACAAAATTGTAAAGAGCCATGACCGTCTACATCCCATAGCACATAAATAAGAAACATGTTTATTTATTATAACTCATATAATCAATTCAAAGGGTTTAATTATGACATGTACATTTATTTTGCTGGATTTCTTTTTAAAAATAATTAATGACTTTTTAAATCTTTTTTGGCACACCAGTGTACCATGTCAGACTGGTTGAAAATTGATTGGTTAGAGAAAAAAGATAGTTTAATATATATAAAGTAGAAGAATTGAGTAAAATCGATCAAATACAAACATACAGAACTTGATCTTGATTTTTTCTGGGCTTGTGTGATCATTTGGTACATAAAATTGAGAGTGATTATGGTTTTACACTTGTCTTCTTACACTGAGTAACTACAAATGTACTGGTTGCGATGGATAAATTGTCACTTAAATTACACAAAAATGAAAATAACACTGACATTTCACTTTAACAGATATATTTACCTAAATTACACAAAAATATGTTGAAATACTAAAGAGTAAATTTATTCAAAGAGTACAAGAAGTTTGATGTTTTCTTCAAAGCAACAGTACTATCAAGTACAAAAGTAGCAAAATCTTTTATTGACTTAGTCAGTTCTTGTCAGATGACAGTGTTATTGTATATCATCCACATCTGATTTTGATGAACTGCAGCTGAAGTATGTTATTGGGTACAAAGAAAATGGCTAACCAGTCAATAACAAGATAAAATCTGAGTCATATGATAGGATGACAAGAAAATATGAATTATTTTCATGATTTTTAATGATAAGTGTGTTTATGGCTTTTGATGTGTAAAGAAAAATTACCTATCAAGTTTATCTTTCTATTTAGAATATCATTTGATATCTATACAGATACAAGTAGATATAGCTAATGAAGAGTGTGTCTGATTATCTATTCAGTGAACTATCTATATATATCTTGTTCTTCCTGCAATCCTTAAGATATCTATTAATTCCAATAAGTTGTTAAAAATCTCATTATAATTCAAAATTGCCAATTTTGTCTAAAATTCTGAACCATTGATTGTCATTATTTCATTGATTATTTGAATTTTGTTCCCACCTTTACACTTGTTTTTTTTTATCAGATACATTTTGATTGGTTAATTCGTTTGGCTTTCCTTAGATCTACTTTGCATTTCATATAAGACTTAATAAAATTTTAGCACCATGTTTTTAATAACAGTTGCTGAAAAATTATATTCTTAATGTTTCATGTAGCTGCTAGAAAAATTATCATGTGTTCATCTGCTCACTATATAGAACCAAATATTTCTGTCTGAAAATTGGTTTACCTCTATCTGAAAGAATCTTTAAAAGATATAGAACACACTGAAAAGAGAAAACAGATGAATTAACATTAGAAATGAAGAGTACTGAACTGTTACATGATATCAGTCCTCCTATATGGTGAACAATCTTCTAACAGATGAAGAAGAAATCTGAGGTAACAGAATTATGATTCCAAAGAAGGATGCTGAGAATACCATGGACTGAACATATGAGCAATGAGAAAGTCAACACAGATGAAGAAGAGACTTGAAGCAACAGAAATGTGGTTCTAAAGAAGGATGCTGAGAATACCATGGACTGAACATATGAGCAATGAGAAAGTCAACACAGATGAAGAAGAGACTTGAAGCAACAGAAATGTGGTTCTAAAGAAGGATGCTGAGAATACCATGGACTGAACATATGAGCAATGAGAAAGTCAACACAGATGAAGGAGAGACTTGAAGCAACAGAAATGTGGTTCTAAAGAAGGATGCTGAGAATACCATGGACTGAACATGCAAGCAAAAATAGTGTTTTAGAGAAGATAAAAACAAAAAAGACACTTATACTTAACATCAGAAAGAGATACTTTAAATTTCTAGGCCAGATAATAAAGAAAGAGGGTTTGGAAAATTTGATATACATATGAAATATTAAAGGGAAGAGAGACAGAGGAAAACTGCATATAACCTACTTATCAAGCTAGTCAATGTGGATGGCAGGACAGGATTTAGAAGATATAGCAAAAAGATAAAATTTACTAAGAGCTACAAAAAAAAAAAAAGAATACTGTGGAGAGCTATGATTGTCAATATCCTGAACTAGCATACATCATAGAAGAAAAACAATCCATTGACTAAAATATACAATGATAAAAGCCACAAAAATAAAAATATTAACCCAAGTAATTGATAGAGCAGTTTGTCACTCTTTATAGATCCAACTTTATTAATATATATATGTATTCACTGCCTATCAACCAGCCATATGATGAATTAATCACTGCAGATTTTTAGGTGATTGATAATTTTCCAATCTGTCCATTCTCACAGAATTTATTAAAACAAATTGTTCATAACTCAACTAAACTGAGAAAGAAATACTTTTAGTCATTAGTTTAGGTTGCTTATATCAGTAATGTTTAAACAGACAAAGGGATATATATATATATATATATATATATATATATATATATTAAAAAAGGATTAATTCAAAGATGTTGAATGGCCATTTCGATATGAAGATCCCCACGGGGGATAACACATCACCTCAGCAACAGAAAAATCCTTTCAGAAACCCTGTTGCTGAGGTGATGTGTTATCCCCCGTGGGGATCTTCATATCGAAATGGCCATTCAACATCTTTGAATTAATCCTTTTTTAATATATATTTGCTCTGTAATATTTTATTACATGGAGCTCTCTTCCTGTATCATTTTTTAATATTAAAATAAAATTTTTAATATTAATTAGGATCAAGTTTTTGGAATTTACCTTCCTGCTTTTTTCCCATGGATTGAAGTATCTGAATTAAAATATATATATATATATATATATATATATATATATATATATATATTCTTCATTTGTAAATGAGTTATTACATGACCTAGGTTTCTACCATGTGGTGTCTTCAGGTGATTTACAATAACTGATTTTACTGTTTACTGTTTTTTAAGAACTCTCACGTGACGGAGAATTTTTGAATGTGCAATTTTTAAAATTACAAGAAATTATAACGTTTGTATGAACCTAAGAGGTATTTTTTTAGTATGGTTACATTTAGTCATAATTTCTGTTCTTTCATTCAATAGTTCATTTCTGTTTGGGAATAGCATAATTGCTAACTTTTCTTCCTGGCACAGTCTACATATTTTGCCACAGTTGTAAGGCTTGGCTGTTTTCACTGTACTCCATGTTATGTCTGGGTCTTTTTCATATTTTGATTTCAATTTCCACACATGGCTAGCCAATTTTGTACAGTTTTTTAAGTTTTCTATTTTGAATGTAGACTTGTGATTAAACCACCTAGTCTTAAAGGTGTCTTTGGTTGATCCCAAATATATTTTATTTTAACCATTTAAGTCATATACTTTTGTCTTGTAGATGACTTCTTTTGTATTACAAAGTCCTTGAAGTGGACATTTATTTTTGGATTTGTTGTGAAGCTGAGCTAACCCACAAACTTTTGTATTTGAGAAAACAGTAAAGACAATGAAGAGATGGCAAAGACTGAGTTTCAATGTCAATTTTATTGTGATAAAATCAATGAGCAAACAGTAGGAAATTGAAAAAGGCTGGAATGTTGGCAGTGGTTGAAAGGATTCAGCTCAGGTTGGAATGTTGTCATTGGCAGGCAGGAAGGTTGTCAACGTCTGGGATGAAAGGCACAGACAGGAAAATTGTCAGCCTCTGGCAGGATCGACACAGGCTGGAAAGTTGTCGTCAGTCAGCAGAAACATCATCAGCGTTTGTTTGGAGTGAAAGGCTTAGGCTGGAATGTCATCAGGGACATTATTGATGTGTGGCATGAATGGCACAGGCTGGAACATTGTCATTGGTTGGCAGTGTCTGGTATGAAAGACAAAGGCTCAAAAGTTGTCAGTGTCTGGCAGGATCAACAGGCTGGAACATTGTTGGCCAGCAAAAATGTTGCATATACATTTCAGGTGAGAGGTCATCGTTGAAAGGCTGGAACAGTGTAGGTGGCAAAGTCATCAGTCAGCAGAAATGGCGCAAGTGAAAAAGTCGTCTGCGTCTGGCAGGATTGGTACAGACTGGAACATTGAGGGTGGGTCTCAGCTGCAATTCAACATAATCCAAGAAGAACAGGTTTGGTTGTAGCCTAGCACATGTACATACCCAGGCAGGCAGACAGGCAGGCAGACAGGCTAGCATGTGTGTGCTACAGACATGGACTGGCATGTATTTTGCTTCTTTTGCAGGATTTGACCACAGTTAAATGGGATAGCTGCAAGCTAGCACATGTAAAAGCCACAGTAATTGAACTTGAAGAGTTGTCATCTCCTTTGCTGGATTGACTGTGGGTAACAGGATCTCAAGCAAACTAGACCGTTCCACCTCCAAAGCAAAGTCAAACCTAATGTGTGACTGGCTGCTAACTAAAATGTAATGCGCTCCAGGAATCAACCACAAGTAGTGGGATCGCAAATAAAGCATATGCCTAGCTGGAGGTGGCCGGAGAGTGGAAAGTTAGTTTTGTTTAGCTGTGATCATGTCGAGGTAACAGGCTGTGACAGATATACTGCCAATTGAAATCATAGTAATAAAGTTCCTAGGTTGTAAGTTTTCTGTTAGAGTTTCTTTCTCCTAAACAAATAGCCACACTAACTTCAGAGACCTGATGCAACTTAAAGGTATAGCCAACAATAAGGATAGCTGAAACAGATCTTACATTCTGATCCCAGATTTTAGACAAAACTACATTACATATCTATAGAGTTTTATTTTTCAAGTTAATATCAGTTTTTATTGTATATTTATATATTCTGTTTAGCTTTGGAGATCATCAATTTCTGACATATGCATGTTTAACAGAATAATATAAGGACATCTTGCACATTTATGAGTGTACTATTCATCCATGTATCAAACATTGCTCTTTTATCTAGTCTGGTGCTTCTGCTCTGTATATATAGATTCTTGACAGGCTCCAAAAAGAATCAGCAACTTTATGAGTCATGACTTAGCATCTTTGCTTCAGTCACTTTTCCCATTGTCATAACAGTTTTCTTTTACTTCTTTTATAGATATTTTTATGGTAATTATTCTGATGAGATTTTCTTATTGTTACCTAAAACTTCATGAATTTAAGTGCAAGACTAGATTTGCAGTTAAGTCTCATTTGTTAATTATATGCTTGCTAGTAATCATATGTTCTGTGCTAATTGTTTCTTTTGTTGCATTTCTCACTTGTGAAACTCTGTTCTTGTTTCCTGCTTTCCTATCAAGTATTATCTTCAAAAATTGAAATGTAATGTCCATCATCATTTTCTATCTACTCAAATCCTGTTCTTTTGTTTTCTCTGTAACCCTTGTATCCTAGTGACTTTATTGCCTTTCTTAGAGTGAAATGATTAGCTAAAGAAAAAAGGATAATAAAATCCAAGTAGAATTCTAACTTAATTTGTAGGAATCCTATTATTTTTACTTTAGTCATCATGTACTCTGAAAGTGCCTTGCAGAGATATTTCTTTTACAATTATAGTTAATAAGGCTTAAAATAGACAAACAAACAAACAAACCAAAATTAAAGCTAAATTTCAAGGTATTGAATTTCTACTTAATTCTTCTTTTTGGTATGAACATGTTTAGCAGCATTGGTACAGGGACAAGTCAAGGGCAAAGTTACACAGCAAGAACTGAAATCACAAGCTGAGAAAAGCTCAGTAAACATTACTTCACAGCAAGGCACAATTGATATTTGATAAGCTTAGGCTAGTCTAGCATCAGGCTACAATGATAATGAACCCAATGAATACTGAACTCATTGGCTTGTGAGATGAGTTTAGTAAACATCATTTTGCAGTCGGATAATTTAAGACTGAGAGACTGCACAACTGAATAGACGAATGTTTACTCAGAATTATTCACGGAAATAAAAGAGACAAGTTTCTCTCTTGAAAAACATGCAGTCTATTACATTATTTCAGTTAAGCTGCTTTCTTTTTCTACTCTTTTGTTTTCACATTAGCTAGTATTCTCAGGATTTCTAGGGAAACTTGATATTAGTTATTTACTAAGCTTGGTAGTTTTAGTACAAAGCCACAAGTATGGAGCATCCAATGAAGATTGAACTCACTAGTATTGATCAGTAAAAAATATCTACAAGGTACCCAGAAAGGATCTATATTATTCATATGAAGAAGTGATTAAACACTCTCAGCATTAACCCTTTCAAAAATCTGAACAAATGACTAAACATCATACATTTTTTTTAAATTTTGGAAGAGCTTCTTGATTGGATCAAGAACTTTTCAGCACCTTTTACCATACCTTTTCTAGAAATTCATTTGGACTGTTACAGTTTTTGTTAGGCATTATTTATCAATACTTGTATTAAATGGATTGTTTCACATTAAAAATAAGCATTTTAAAAATTTTTTGTTCCATATTTGAATATAGATTTTTTACAATTTAAAATAAATTCTTGAATATTTTTATCAAGTTAGACTTCTAAAATTTTAATTTACATATCAGAGGTAAACAAGGACAGAAATGAATACCCCCAAAAAGATTCATTTAAATCATTGAATTCTAGGTAACTTTTGTAAAAAGATTGATTTATTTTAAAATTATAAATTTATTTTTCCTATCCTTATTGTAATGCAAAATATTTTTGCATGTGTAAATGAAAAATATTACAACATTAAAAGCCAAAAGAATTAACAAATATTTCAAATGAAATAAAATTCTGATTGTAAAATGTTCTAAGGTTATATTAAAAGTATGTCTGGTTAGAGCAGTAGTTTTCAGAGATTAAGGTCACATTCCACCCGTTACATTCCCAGTTAATTTTAATTTTAGAATCATCTATTTCTTCTCAATTTAAACTGATATCTAGTAATTTTTTCCTCACTTATACATTTAACATATATATAAATGAAATTCTTCTCCATTTCTTCCCCTGGTTAATATTCCTTAAATCTGAATTTTCACCCTTTGAAAGCCAAGTTCTTAAAGATCTCTAATGGAGAGGTTTAAATTCACAAACTAATTTCATGCTCATTGTTAACTTATAATAAGAATATCAATTCAAGTCATAACTAGAATTCAGTTTGACTTTAATTTCTGTTATTATTTGTTTATTCACAGCTGAATATTTAGTAAAAGAAACTAAATTACTATTCTTAAACTGTAAATGTTTGGATATTATGGTAGTGTCCTTTTTTTCTAGATGAGCTTAATTTTAAAAAAATGATATGAAACAACTACTTTTTTTTTTTAATCGTATCACCCTGAGCAAGGCGGTAACGCCACTGATGTGCAGGGGGCTATGTAATAGTGAGAAGATTTGAAAAGAGAAAGCTGGAAACCACATCCTAAACAAGGAACAAGGGATGAGCCTCTTAACCTGTTCAATAGACGTAGGTGGAGTGTGAACTGGGTGATAGATAGATCTATCTACTCCAAATGAAAAAAAAAAACAGAGAAGATTTGAAAAGAGAAAGCTGGAAACCACATCCTAAACAGGGAACAAGAGATGAGCCTCTTAACCTGTTCAATAGACGTGGGTGGAGTGTGAACCGGGCAATAGATAGATCTATCTACTCCAATTGAAAAAAAAAAACAAAGTGAGAAGATTTGAAAAGAGAAAGCCGGAAACCACATCCTAAACAGGGAACAAGGGATGAGCCTCTTAACCTGTTCATCATCTTCGAATTAAGATATTTTTTATTAGCATCTTCATCTTTATTTTTTTTACCTTATCACAAAATATTTGCTCATTATGCTCTTTGACTATTTATTACATGAATTGAGAACAAAGACATAGATTTAGACAAGAAATAAACTTGTATTTATACCACAGAAGCTTGTTACGTCATGTAGCATCATGGCTGATGAAACTGCAAACATCCAGAAAGTAACCATTTTTCATTGGCCACTTTTGTTGTGTAAATGCTAAATATATACAGTTTTGTTAATCTTATTTGTTGTTCTTTTACTCTAAAAATCTTGTATTAAATCATATGTGAAGTATATGATAATTCAATGATTATTTGGTTCTAAGCCAAGTACTGACTATTCATATAAGATTGGCTTATATGATATGATTTATTTTCCCTGCCATAAAACAAATCTGGTACAGGGTTTTGTTTTAATATAGGACTCTACATTTTCATGGTAACTGCTCTGACAAGTTTTTTTCTCCACTGGTGCCCTGACCATATAAATTTACACATGCTGCGAGATTGGCATCTAGGTTCCACCCTTTTACCATTGAAGGAGTTGACTGTAACATCCTCTTTTACTCTAACAGTTTCTTTTTTTCCCCACCTTGTTTAGGGTGGAATGATTAGTGTGTGTTTGATTTGGGGGGGGGGGGGAATAAAATTTATCAGTTTATATGGTCTGTGCCACAAAGGCAACAAAGTTGTATATTGGTTTGAATGAAAAACAGGAATAATGCTGATTCTTTTCCTATGATATAAATTAAAAGAAATAAAGTTTTATTCTTTTTTATCACAGGAGAGAAAAACTTAAAAATTAAATGGTGTTTACCTGAAAGTGAACATTTTACCTTTAATGTTTCTGTTCGATATTCAACCATCTGAGCAATTTTCTTGAAGAGTAGATAAGAAATGTTGATAGCATGATTGTTCTTTGACCTTTATCATCATAGGTTTTACTTTTCTTTCTGTATTTTGTATAATTTTTATCACTTGTTAACTCATATTGAGTGTTTTGCTATTTACTTTATATTTTATCTTTATAGTTTGTTCAATCTTATTTATTTTATGATTTATTTAGCTTTTGTCTAAATTGCTTACATTCAGAAGGGGTATGACATAAAAAAAATGACATCTTTCTCTAATCATTACTTTTTCATTTTTATGAATAACCTGTTTGCTGCTACCAAAGATTCCTACATGTTTATCTGTGACACACCCGAACTAAAAAACAAAAAATCTCAGAACAAAATGTAAATACAGGAAGTAAAAATGTCAACATGAAAGCGTCAAGAAAAAAGAAAAGTTGTGATGGATATATAAAAAAATAAGGATTATAATGAGACAATAATATTGACAATAGAACCGGAAGATCTCTATCCTGAATTTTCCAGATATGTTCTTTTTTTTCCATTTGAGAAAATAATAGAGGCTTTAATTTCTTTTTTCAGAATGAAAACAAAAAAGTAGGATAAAAGATGAGATAGAAGGATAAAATAAACTAGAAAAAGGAACAAGAAAATGTGAAAAAAATAGAAAACATAAATGCAGTAAAAATCCTTTAATGTTTGTACATTGTCGCTTACATTTAAAAATTGCTTTCTTTGTTTTGATTCCTACAGTTCTCTAGTATATTGTAGGTAGTTGAACCCTACTGGTTGATTAAACAGTCCTTTTATGTCATCTGGTAACCTTATATATTCCTGTCTGTTTCTTTTGCATTTCCTTTTTTATTCATATGCACATACAGACATGCCAACAATTTTTCTCTTGACTCACACTCCATTTTTAAAATAGTTCATGCTTTCTTATATGGCAACAACCTCCAACATTTTTTCTTAGCATAACTGATCACAGATAATCACCTCAGCTTTAAGCATACAGCTTCCCCAGGTTTTTTATTTGATTGACTAATTAGGATTTTATCTTTGATTGGCTGAAAACAAAATCCAATTTTTGTTTGCTTGAATTTTTCATAAAATGAAACAAATAATTAAACCTGAAGAATTCAACAAACAACATTTTAAAAAAATTACTTGAGAAATTAAATTTGGTTTGATGTCTTCATGAGGTGTGAAACTGACGGTTACTATACAGTGTTAATTTCTATGTCCACATATTTGCACTTTATAATTTAATTTAAGTCAAAAGTATTAATCAGAATTCAAAATTTGTGAAATTATCTTGACTTTTACTCCCTATAATCCTCTTTCAATAGGCTTGTCTCTCTGGACACAGGTAGACAGCAAAGAGCTCTCATATAATTCTGTTTCTGGAAGTGTAGAGGATTTATAACTCTGAATAAATACTTATAAACCCCTAACATTTATGTATACAAAAATACTCATAAAAATGAGAAGCAGCAAGATGTGGAAATGATGAAATAAATATTATTTATTATATGTGATGCTGGAGAAATGAGAGACAGTAATACTGAGTAAAATTGTGAGTTTTTAAGTTCAAATGTAGATCAAATCAAAATCAGACAAAAGCATAAGATAAGGAATAAGTAAAATGCATACAGTATTTCTTGTGTGTTTTTTAGATGAGTATAATAAGTGTCCAGATAATTTAGTTGGAAAAATACAAGGAGTGTCTGGGTTTTTTTACCTTGAATTTTTACTGAGTGCTAAAAAATAAATATTACTATCATGGTCTGAAAAAAAAAATGGGATGAAATTTCTATTGATGTATTTGTTGACAACCTTGTTAGATAGTGAGAATGCCAGTTATTTGTGTGTGTAGAAAAGAAAAATGGGTATGTTCTGATTAATTTAGAATGAGTGAATTCATGATAATTATAATTGTTATAATTATTTTATTATAATTTTTTTTACACTACAATTAATTTTTATTTTTTATGGACACAACAGAAGAAAAAAATGCTGTAAACATTCACAGAAAGCTAGTGAATTTTTAAGGAAAGGCTGCACATAATGCAAGCACAGTAAAGAAAGGATTCAGTAGAATTGATGGCAATCTTAAAGAGAATGGAGAAACCTACCAGAGTGACAAACCCTGTAGTGGCAGGCCAGGTGCTACTACGAATGAGGATAAATTCAAACAGATTTATAAACTTATTACAGCTGACAAAAGAATTCCCATTGCAAAACACTATGAAAGTCTTCAGGTAAACCAGAGTAAAGCCAGCAATTTAGCTTACACAAAGGTGTGTTTAAAATGGATTCCCAGAATGTTGAAAGACATTATGAAAGAGCAGAAAGTGGCTGTTGTCCACAATCTTCTGGGACTGCATTAAGAAGTCATTTACAGAGCAGCAGTTTTCCAATAATGTGGAGGTAAAAGAAGCAACATAGCAAAAAAAAGAAAAAGAATTTAACCAGGACTTTTCTACAAAACTGGTATACATGCCCCTATTCAAAGATCTAATACCACAATTAAGAAAAGAGACGACAATGTTGAAAACCAGATATCGAATCCTGGGACTTTTTTGTTGATTGTGGTGTCCTTTGTGTGCTTCTGCTATTTAATATTTTGTAAAAAGCAAAGAACATGTATTACTTTCTGACTTACCCTTGAATTTTTGAACACAGGTTATAGATCAGTGATATCAGTGGCAGAATGTCATTCTCATTTTGCGACAAAACAAATAAAATTCATAATCAATAATCTTTTAAATTCTAACCTGAAATTTTCCCTTGCATACTACTCTTTTCCGGTTGATATAAAAACACACTAGATACAATAGTTATTCAATAAAAACTAAGAAACGTATCAGCCAAACATTGTCATAAAAGTTCAAAATATTAAAGAAATTATTAAAGGTTTATTTGATATTCATATACCAAATTAAACTCAAAACAATCATATTTATATCAATCTGGTTTCTTGAAGATCCAGTTGTCTGCTACATTGATAATTAGTTAATCTTGAATACCATTTGCTAACATAGTGAACTCAATCCTAACTTGGTTCCCCGTTTTTGTGGCCCTGTACCAGACTAAGAATAATAAATATCTACTCTTACTAATACATAGTTACACTCATTCAGCACTTAATCATTAACAAACAGTCAGCAAATTCAAAGTGGGAATTTTGAAAGAGTCTAGAAACTTCTTGTCTGCAAGAAACAGAGAAACTTTGTAGTTCATCAATGACCTCAACAAACAGATACCAATACCAAAAGAAATAATGGTTTCTGGATGACAATTTAAAAAAGAATAAAAAACAAAAGAGTACAGGTAAGGGTAGCAAAGGTAGTTGTGTATTGCCCACTTGTGCTACTGGTCAGTGTCTCAACCAGGGTACAAACCAGAGTCCTGAAGGTTGATTCTTGCTATATAAATGCATGAATGTCTCTATGTAGAGATTTCATTATATTTTTTGACTGAAAAGTTCTCCTTCAGTGTGCAATATACAAAGAGGTGGTGTAAAATTCATGGCCTATCCCATTTCCTAAGATCTAACCAAATAACCAAATAGTTTTTTAAAATTATTCTTGATAAGAAAAAAAATCTTTCAACGCCCACCACCATGGGTGTGCATTTGATATAAGTTAAAACCTGAAATACTTTAAAAAAAAAAAAAAAAGAGTTTTTATCTCCTGGTGACGAGATTGCAAGCAATGTTTGAAATGACTGACAAGACACAGAAAATGTCAATCGACTTGATAGATGAACTGACTGATCACTGTTCAAATTTTACAAATATTTAGATTAAAACCTTATATATATATATATATATATATATAGGATATCTAAAAAATAAGACAGTATAGTAGCCAATATTTGTCTACTGAAAGGCTTGTACATAATCACTGTAAGCCAAAAAACTAACTGGACTTCATTCTACTAGAAATTTGTGTACTTGACATTATCCTTTTTAGGCTATCCATGGCATTGATTATCTTTTCTTTCATTCTTCAAATACTTTTGTGTTACAATCTTATAGAAGCTTAGGTTCTATTTTGTATCTTTAGCCAGTTAGAAATAAACAGAACATAGTGCTAACATTGTGAATATTATAATATATGTTCTATGACATTTGATTTTTGCACATCTTTAAAAATCTATATCTTTAATGATTTAATCTTTAGTGCTTTAATTGCTAGATCATCCACAGTAAATTTAAGTCAAATTTTTACAATATTTCACCTTTCTTCTCAGATTTTCTATTATAATAATGTGAAATATTTAATAACAATGGTGATAAAAATATAAACAAAATAAAAGCTATATAAATGAAATCTGCTAAAATAAATATACCCAAATACATGTAAAAAAAAATCTTAAATTAAATTTTAAAATTTCAGTGTCTCCTCTCCTTCATGCACATGTGTAATTGCATGAACATAAGTATCAATTTAGTCCAATAAAGTTCTAAAAGACATAAAATGTCACAGAAATTTTTTTTTCATTTTGTCATAAATTTTCATAAAATTTACATCTATATGTCAATGGTAAAGACAATATTAGCTGTTCCCTACAAAGAAACATTTCGTATTTATTGGCTGAGTAGCTAGTACAGCTCTAGGTTGAAATTTAAAAAATCTTTCTCTTAAAACAATTTTTCAGGAAAATATGTTTTCTAAGTCCAGTAGCTGTTATTGTTCTTTCCATTACTGATTGGAGTTTCCTTCCTATCATTTTATTTGAAGTAATGTGGAATGTCAACATGCATTATATCAGATTTTATGCAAATCAATGTTTTCACAATTAAATTGTTCTTAAGTAGTCAACATTAATAATATTTTCAGAATATACTTGTATTTATATATGATAAATATACCATTTAAATTTTTATTAGAAGATATTTACAAGTACTTATTTAATGTGTTGCTGTGTGATGGAAATCAATTCAAAATGAGAAATTAGAGAGCCAAGTACAAATTACAGGTGAATTCATGGCATTCACCTACACACAAATACCCTTTGGAAAGGTATAAATGTATTGCTTCTCCCTCTAGCTATGGGTCAAATAACAGGACAGATTGGGTTCTATAGCTTTGGTTGGCAACCAGTCTACTACAGAATGGAAACCTACTGCAGGAAAATCTTCTGCCCAGTCAGTCATGTCTCTTTTGAGACATGAACGCACAAGTATGTATCATGTATGGGACTTAACTGACTGGCTTATTTAGTGCTGTGGGATTCTATTATGCAACTTGATATTTATTATTTTAGTTTTCATCATATTGTAAGTAGATATAAATGATAGTATAGTTATTGATATTGTATTTTTAATTACAGATATATAAAGATTCATACGAGTCAAGAGAAAGATGTAATCTCAAAAGAGAAACAAGACAAAGTTATTGAGTTATGGGAGTGTATTGGAAATTGAGAAAAAGTTTCAGAGAACAATAAAAAGTGTAAATATTAAGAAAAATTCGTCTTTAAGACTATAAAACAATTTAAAAAATTAAAAGAGTAATAAGCAGAAAAAGTAGAATGATCTGAAAGAAAAAATTTTAAAAAGTTGTTGCAAATGTAAACAGAAAAAAGGTAAAGAATATGAACAAACATTGGCTAAAGACATACAGCTAGTCTACCAACTGTGTCAACTGGGTAAAGAAGTTCATGAAAACTGAATTTTTGATAGTAAT
This sequence comes from Ascarosepion bandense, assembly GCA_037127315.1. Classification (NCBI taxonomy): domain Eukaryota; kingdom Metazoa; phylum Mollusca; class Cephalopoda; order Sepiida; family Sepiidae; genus Ascarosepion; species Ascarosepion bandense. The sequence continues at coordinate 540,463 of JBBBDQ010001668.1, read as the reverse complement.
TTTTAGTGATAAACATAGAGCTACATTTGATAAAAATGAAACAAAATAGAAGTGGAGAAAATAAAGGTCATGGTAGGAAATATACAAGCATCTCAACATCATTATTAATCTGTATTTTTTGACTATTCTCTGAAATTTTTCTACTTATTCTTATTTTTAATACATGAATTTTATTACTTTTCTTTTTTCTCAGTTTATCTACTTATATATTAAAATTTTTGACTAGTTATATATGATTTTCATGTTATGAAAATATTAGAAACCAAGTTAGATATTTATGATGTGTTATCACAATTTCCTGGATTGTATTTTTTTTGATAGTTGAATTCATAAAAAATGTAGATGCAGCTGACACTCATTGGTACCCTACCTACTAAATCAGTCTGATTAATGGAAATAAGAGCAAGAAGTAAGTGCAGATAATAAGAATACATACCATAGATAACATTTGACCCTAGTGTAGCTTAGATGTGGCACAAGGCCAAAAGTATGGTGTACCCAGTGAGGATCAAACTCACTGCTTAGTCATAAAGCATCCTTTTGGTAGTCCCTTCCATAACAGTTTTTGGAAAGAAACTGTTTGATTGGAACTTACCAATGGAATGAGAAGGAAATGAGGATGGTTCATCCCTGTTTATATGATGTAGTAGATCTTAGTTGTAAATTTTTGAACCAGTGTAACTTTCATGTTCAGTTATTATATAAACTTTTGTAGCATTGTCTTGGAATGACTCTTCAACCTTTTCAGTGGCTGACAAATTCAACCAACATACCAACATCAATTTTTATGCGAAGCCTGAGAAATATGCTAAGATCCTTGTCCTTGAAATACTTTCTCAAATATTTGGTGAACATCATTTTGGTTGAACACAGGTTTGACTGGCATGCACATTTCAAGGTCAAATGATAGTCAAATGCCAAAATATATGTAAAATAATCCATGAAGATTTTTAATTTAATTATATATTACTTACTGGGTAAACAGTGTGATATAGTTGAACCCTTAAAAAGAGAAAATAGGATTTGCACTGATATTTTGTGGCCAAGAAGTAAAGCATGTCATATCAAATATATGTGTGTGTGTGTGTGTGTGTGTGTGTATCAGATTGCTGTGCAAGAGTTGATAACTTAAAAGGATATTAAAATAATTTACCTTACTGAAAATAAAAAATGAATCATTATTCAATTGAAATATGTTTTTATAAGAAAAAGAATATTAATAAACCAACAAAGATGAGGATATTAATCTGAACAGCTCATGAATTTATCATTGTGATTAGAGTGAGAAAGGCTGAAAACACTATTAGCAAAAATCTATTGAGAAAAGAAACAATGTTAATCCAAACAACTTACTGAATGAAATAAAAACTTTTTATGAAAATTATCAAACAAAAGTATTAAAAAAAATCTTTAGCCTTTTGTAGCTGCAGAATTCTGAACAACTGGTTAAGTTACCATCCTATAAATGCTATATAAATGATAAAATAACCATAGATAATTACAATATGTAAAATTCTATAGCAAAGAATAAATCATATAGATAGTCTAGTAAGATCTGGTTGATGGCCAACTTGATTACTTGACTCTTATTTATTTCAGTGATCAGTATTCAAAGCAAAGTATTTTGATGCTGATTTTCAAGGAAAGTCATCTTCAAGTAGAAGGTTAACTAGACCCAATCATTTCCTTTTTTAGGTTTTGTGTCAGACCAATCTGTGCTAATTATATCTTAATATGTGCTTTCTAATAAATTACTCTATCACACTTTTTTCCCAAAAGTTCAATGGACAATATTTCTTTATTTATTATTGTAATAATCATTATTTTTACATTTTCCGCACAGTTTAAGACTAGATCATTTTTTGCATTTATAATTAATAAGCATTAACTAATTTCAGTGAGTGAATAAACAACAGACCAAGTGAATTTGTGGAAGTCAAACTCCTCTGTTTTTTCTACTCATAATTTGTTTATTCTATGTAACAAAATAAAGCAAGGAAATACATCATGTCCATTTTTCTTTTGATTATGATATATACTGCTATATTTGCTACAGTGTGATGTATTATTGAATTTGGACATAGTTATTGTAATACTGCTTCTATCTCTGAGTGGAAGTAGATACTGATTTCAATGAACATTCTTGTACATCATCATCTCAGAGAGGTTAAAGGGTTCCTTCTTACTGTACTTTTTATCCACTTATAATTATAAATAACAATTTAAATAAGCAAAAGGATTTCTATGTTCCTAATACCATAAACACTGAATTTCTCCAAACTAAATCAGATTAGTATGGCTTAATTTGTCAGCATTAAAGTAAAATTGAAAACTATGTTTTCTTTTTTATGGTGACATTTTCTTCTACATTCATCACTGTGTAAATGAAACAAGTCGTTAAGGTAGTTCCATCTCTTAACAGTGTGCATGACTGATTCTAACAAGAAAAACTTTCTGGCCAGACACAGTGACCCAATCTCCCTAGCAGTTGATGCAGCTCGAGATTTGATGTCATCATTTTACTTCAAATTGGTTGAAAATATGTGGTTAAGAAGGTGCAGTGTTTTACTCTCCAAGAGAGAAGTATCAGCCATACTGATGGTGGGCAGGAAAGTTTCTAGGTGGTGCTTAAAGGAGAGCAGTTTTGTTTTGGAGGCATTAAAATTTACAAGCCATCTCCTTTGCCATTTAACTACTGATTGGAGGTCCATTTTAAGAGCAGCAGCCATGTTTACTTTGTCATATTTCCTATTGCAACAGAAGTAAATGGAGGTGTCCTCTGCATAGATGCCTACTTGGGAACTGATGATATCAAAAAGATCATTGCATGCAAAACCCAGTCAAAAAGTTTTGGGATATCTATAGCCACAGTTTGAGCTTCACCATTATTATCAAGACGGTATACATATTAAATGATAACCATTAGAACATCAGTGGTAGACTTATCAAAGCAGAAGCTATATTGTTTGTCAGAGAGTAAGTTGTGAGCGGTGAGATGCTTAACCACTTCAGCATTGATTAGAGCCTCAAATACTTTGTTGCAAAATGGTAAGAGGCTAATAGAGTGATAGTTCAAGGGTCAGAGGGTTCACCAGAGTTCTTACAAATAGGAACTACAAATGAGAACTTCCAACAAGCAGGAAAGCAGGAAGGAGAGAGACAATAGTTGTAGATTCTGGAGAAGATTGGAGCCAGCTCAGGGACACATTTCTTTAGGATGATAGCTGGAATTCCATCACCTCAACTTGCCTTATGGGCATCTAATTTAGAAATAATATCTGAGACTGGGTTATGAATATATCACTCAGTTGAAGTGGAAAATTGGGTGTGGGTACTCCAAACAAGTCAAGTGTAGAGTTGGAAGAGAATTTGTGAGCAAAGCATTCAACCTTGTCTGCTGTAGATGTCAGGACTTTGAATTGATTGAATAGAGGAGGAATTGAGGGTTTGCTGTTGTTCAGCACACTCTTGCAGAGTCCCTGGTAATTTCTAGAACCCAACTTGTGAGATGCTATACATTGTTTTATTTTATCAGCAAACAATAATTTTATATCATTTAAGACACACTTGCATTCATTAAAAGCCGAGACAAGGAGGTATCTATTGTTATTAGATGTGTCACTTTAGTACAACCAGAAGAAGTGATTCCTGTAGACAATAGCAGCCAAGCATGCAGATGAGAACAAAGGAGATGAACAAGATTCAATTTGGAATTTCCTAGTTTAAATGAAAGCATCAATGCCAGTTTCCACCCAGAAGGAGACCTCAGAGGTGCATGTTCAAACAAGGAGATTAAAAACTTTGTTCCAATTTGCATGTTGATAACAGAAAGATATTCTATTGGTAAGAAGTTTCTGGATGGAGAGGGAGCAAAAAGAGATGTTTACAGACATCATCGGATGATCAGAGTTGCCAAGAGAGCAGAGCTGCATAGAATGACATGAGACAGAAATAGAAGTAAAGACGAGATCTAGAAAAGAGGCATGTCCTTTGGGGTTACTGGGTAAATATGTGGGGAAGTCCACCACTTGCATGAGAGATTGAGAAATTCAGGGTTTGGATGCCAGCAAGATCAGTGACAGTGTTTAATATGCACACACCTATATATATATATAATAAACACACACACACCTATATATATATATATATATATATATATGTAAAATATCAGTCAGTTAAGTGCCATACATGAAACACGCTTGGGCAATCATGTCTCAAAAGAGACATGACTGACTGGGCAGAAGATTATCCCACAGTAGGTTGCCATTACTTTCTGTTGTAGACTGGTTGCCAGCCAAGGCTATAGAACCCAATCTGTCCTGTTATTTAACCCATAACTGGAAGGAAGAGATGGATTAATACCTTTCCCAAGGGTATTTGCACATAAGTGAATGCAATGAATTCAACTGGAATTCAAACTCGGCTCTCCGATTTCTTGTTCCAAGCCGATATCCACTGGACCACCACACACATATAAATATATAATACACACAGACATGCACATATATATATATTAAACACATGTATATATATATATAATTATATATATTATATATATATATTAGCAGCATATATATATATATATATATATATATATATATATATATATATATATAATATTCCCACACACAGACACACACATACATATATATATTACATATATATCTATATATATGTATATATAATTTTGTAATATAAACACACATATATAACACACAAACACACATATATAATGTACAAATAATGCACACACCAATATATATATATATATATAATACATATACACATATATATAATACACATATGAACACATATATACACACACACACACATATATAATATACATGTAAATATACATACAAAATACATGCATATATGTATAAGACACACACACACACACACACACACACACACACACATATATATATATATAATACATATACATATTCTCCCTTTTGAAAATTCATTGAAACAAAATGAATAATGTCTTCCTAAAATCTTTCACACTTTCCCTGATCACATATCCATCATCTCTTAGCATTGTTTTTCTCTTCCAACTACATTTTTCTTTAGATTTTGGACTGATGGAGCCAATTTTTTCTTCACCTTCATGACATGACTGACAGTTGACAGGCTGACACTAACAATATCTGCAATCTCTTTGTAAAGCTTGCCAGTGTGCTTGTGCAATTACAGATGATGCAATATTTTTTAAGGCCAAACAAATTTCATCATACACCCCAAAAATAGATTACTGCACACCAAACGTAGAAATCAATTACACCCTGTGACTCCAGTAGATTTAAAACTGAGCGTATGGTGAAAGAAAGGAAATGAAAGCAGTTGTTTCAATTAATTTGCACAAGGGTATATATATATATATATATGTTTTCTAATGTTACAGTGGGTAATCTCTGCACATATGCAAATGTATGCTTGCCATGTTGAAACGCAAAATAAAACATACTGCTTGCCCACCTCAATTTTGGTCCCTCTTATACGTATCGAGTCTCACTACCTCACGCGGAAATACCACACTCTCTTCCATAAAACTAGTTACACTTGCGTCCTGTTCTTTCTTTTTTCTTTAATGTGCTGGTAGCAGAGAGAACATACCTTCTGTCTTCTTTTTGAGGTAAGTCTATTTGTTGCATTACTAATACAATATATATATATATATATATATATATATATATATATATATATATATAATCCAATTTGACATAGTTGACTATTACCAATCAATTTCCTAGGACCTCTTCACCTTGACACTGGAATTTGCTACACATTATTTGGACTTAACTAAGAATGAATATAATATTATAATGACCACTAAGACATCTGTCTTTATCTACAACTAAGAACAATGGATAATAAATAATTTTGGTAATCAATTTGAGATAACAATGGGTGCATTAGACTCTGTGGAGTCTTTCAATCTCATTGGTTTATTTGCTTTATACAACCTCACCATACACTATGACATTAACACTCATGACATAGGGTTATATAGAGATGATGGACTTATAACAGTACAAAATTCCACACATTTTAAAACTGATAAAATTAGAAAACTAATCCATAAAGAATTCAAAAGTCTAAACCTGAAAGTAATAATCAACATTAAATTAAAAGTAGTAAACTTCCTTGATGTAATACTAGACTTAGTAAATGATACTTATCAACCATACAGAAAAACCAATGAATATCCATTATACATCCACCAAAAGTCTAATCACCTTCCCAAGTATAATCAAACATGCATCCTCCTCCTCAGAATATAGAATTAGTAAAAACTCTTCTAGTGAAGAAGTATTTTGTAGACATGAAGTTTTTTCTAATAATGCCCTAAGCAATAGTGGCAATAAAAACCATGATATTAAATACATAAAAATATGACTATGACAATAAAAAAATTGAAATAAAAACATTTTTTTTGTTATACCACTTTTTTTTAACCAAATGGTTAGCACCAAGTTAGGGCTGAAGCTAAAATTTTTAATAAAAATACCCTTAAATTAAGTTAAAGTTGTACAGATAACCTAGAAAAATTATTAAAAATCATAATAATAAAATCTTAAATCAGTACATAAACCAAAGTAACAATAACTATCCAAACAATGAAAATAACAATAATACAAATCTAAGTATTTGTCGAAATCCTGTCAATTGCCCACTGGAAAATATTTGTCTAACAAATTCTAATGTGCACCAATATAATATAAAATCAAATGAAAACCCAACTATTAAAAAGTTTACATTGGATCTACTAAGAACACTTTTAAACAGCATTGGTATTTGCATTTAACTTCCTTCAAAAACAACACATACCAAAACAAGACATCCATTTCTGTGCATTTTTGGAAGTTAACAAAACTCCCAAAATAAAATGGAAAATTTTGGAAAAAAAAAAGAATCTATAAGTTGTTCTTTGACATCTGCCCTCTGTGCCTGAATGAAAAGCTGCAGATTTTAAGGTTACCTAAAAATAAAAAACTGTTGAATCGTAGAGATGAACTGACCGTGATATGTAAACATTGAAAATATTTTTCTTTAAAATCTAATTAATTACAATGTTTCATTAATAACTTATGCTCCAATATAACTTAGAAATTATAAATTATTTTACTAAAATACATAACCCACACAAAACTTATTTGGTTTTCTTAAGTACAATATACTTTTGTATACCAGAATTATTTATAATTCTAATCTAACCAAAACATTCTAGCCCCTTTATAATGAGGTAGTACAAAATCTAATTTTAAAAAACCTAAAATCCAACCTGGTGTTAAAAATTATTGTTAACCCATTTAAATAATATATGGTTCCACTATGTATCTTACCCAGAATGTTCTTCTTTTTTTTTAATTTAATTAAATATGTTCCATGTATAACTTATACCCCAATATAACTTAGAAATTAAAATTTATTTTACTAAAATAAATGACCCACACAATATTTATTTGGTTCTCTTAACTACAATATACCTTAGTATACCATAATTATTTAATTCTAATTCTAACCTAAACATTTCAGCCCCTTTACTCATGAGGTAGTACAAAATCTAATTAAACAAAAAAATCCAACCTGCTGTTAAAAATTATTGTCTACAAATTTAAATAATGTATGTTCCCATTATATATCTGAAAAATTAAAAAGTATCATCCCATAACACCAGGATACTATGTTGCCTTTTGCAACCCAAATCTTCAATTTCATAGTTATCTAATTCTCATTTTGATTGAACAATATTGACACACCTACAAGCATATTCTTCAACTACAGCCCCTTCAGTTTCTAAATAACCATGAATTCATCTTATATTTTGTAAATAAATCATTTTCACAATTTATTTTAAAATATCACCTGAAGAAGAACAGTATTGTTCTGAAACATGAAAATTTTTGTGTAGTGTTATAATGCTTTTATAAACCATTGTAATAAAAAATTACAATATATATATTATTATTATAATAAGGCACACACACACACACACACACACACATAATACACACACACACACACACACACACACACACACATATTTATAATACACACATGTATATAAAGTGTAAAGTTGTGATAAAGCTTAGTCCCAAGACTAGCGTTTTTTCGTGGTTTACTGATAAAAAACTTTTTCAGCAAGCAGGTTTTTGTTATAAAGTGCTCGATATTGAGATAGAGTGTTAATGGAATTAATCTGGAGTCTGCTCAGTTAAGTGACAAACTTATTCAAATTAATTATATATATATATATATATATATATATATATATAGTGAACACTGAGTGATAGTGATAATAATAAAACAGTACTCATTGTAAAATTTATATTCTGTTAGGGATTGGACCTGAGATCCTCTTTGAAGGGGGAACTACTTCCCTGCCAAGAAGAACACATTTGCTTTATTAGGATGTCTTTAATGTCAGGTCAACTGACATCATACCCACAGTTAAATATATAAAAGTGGAGTGTCCAATTCAAATAAATACATGATCTTGAGAAGAATAATCTGAATAAGAGGGATGTAGATTTCTGAAAAGGAGAAAATAGAGCATTGCTCACTGTGACATTCTTCATGGCTAAGTGGTAAAGTATACGAGACAGAATGGTGGTTTTCCCTATAAAGGGTAAGGCAAGTTCAATCCGTGACAGAGAAAAACTTTATTTACATTCTTTAGAAATGTATAAGCTGATAGACACAATACACACTGTTGATTAAATAAAATGTGGTGTCTACTTTGAATACATTAACATTTAAGCTTACCACCACATCATGTTGAAACTCTGATTTACATACAGTCACTGAAGTTAAGCAATGTCAAACCTGGATAGTACCTTGAAGATACTAAGTACTGTAATCTTGAATGTAATGAATAATGGGTCAGAATTGTTAATCAGAGAGTTGAGTTCCAATTCCAATTGGATTTGTTATATTCACTTACATGCAAATACCTTTGAGAAAGATATGAATCCACCTCATCTTATGAATTAATAAGTAAGACTTGTATCACTAAACCATTATTAGCTCAAAAACAAAAAAAAATCTTACACTCTAAAATTATTTTCTGACTTCAAATAATCTTCAAATGGTTGATAAACTATAAAAATGTGATCAACAAGAGTAAACATTATAATAACATGTGAAATAATAAAAATGTCAAATTAATTCTTTAGAAACTGCCTCATATATATATATATATATATATATATATATATATACAGAGACATATATACATGTGCATATATATACATAGATATATATACATGTAAATATATATATATACATATATACATGTGCATATATATACATAGATATATATACATGTAAATATATATATATACATATATACATGTGCATATATATACATAGACATATATACATGTGCACATATATATATATACATATATACATGTGCATATATATATATACATATATACATGTGCATATATATACATAGACATATATACATGTGCACATATATATATATACATATATACATGTGCATATATATACATAGACATATATACATGTGCATATATATACATAGACATATATACATGTAAATATATATACATATATACATGTAAATATATATATACATATACATATACATATATACATGTAAATATATATACATATATACATTTAGGTACATATACATATATACATGTACATGTACATACATATAAATATATACATAACACATCACTCAATAAGTTCCAGGCCTGACATATAGATGGCACCACTAATAAAAGATTCATATAATTTTTATATGATTTTTATGAAGTACTAACTTTCAAATGGCAAGTGACAAAATTTGGTCCTGATCAGAATATTAGTTTAAAAATTAAAGTTATTTAAATGAAGCTGCTGTTTGCAAATTGTCAAAACAATGGAAAAATTGCTTAGCCAGGTTGGTAATCACTCTCCAACAGATTGATTGATTCCAACACTCCTGTGCTTTTTAACACCTTGCACTCATCTGGGGTGTAAATGCTCTGAGATAATTTAACCTTGTATTCCAGCGGCCTGAGGATTACACTTACGGGTATGAAACATGGGTCACGGCCGGTTTCAGGTTTTTGGGAACAACCAAGATGTAATTAAAATAATATTTAGCTCTACCATATTGTGTGGTATTGAGAACTTTGTATCTTGGTGTACCTTAAGTAGTTTTATAACTACAAGTTCCTATTGCATGTATAATAAGCTCTGTTGGGTAGGAGTGTCAGGTGTCTTGGTGGGATTAAGCCCTTTTTAGACATTTTGTCTAGTTGTGCCTTCATGGCAAAATTTCACACCAGATGCTTTGATTACTTCAGCTTTTTACATTGAGCACTTTTTTATACCAGGATGATTTTTTTTCCTGTTGAAGGATTTTTTGCCCCTCCCTTCTTTCAGAGCATTTATGGTTATTATAACATTTTAACCAGGCTGATAATCACTCTCCAACAGATTGGTTGATTCCAACATCCCTGTGCTTTTTAACACCTTGCACTCATCTGGGGTATAAAGGCTCTGAGATAATTTAACTTTATATTCTGGTGGCCTGATCATTACACTTATGTGTATGAAACTCGGATCACAGTTGGTATCAGGTTTTTTGGGAACAACCAAAATGTAATAATAATAATTATATATATATATATATATAGACTTGCAAGGTACTGTTGTTAATTTTTTTATTTTTTTTCTAATATTTTCCTTGTATGCAAACAAGTGTTTTCTTTCTGGAATTAATGACAACTGAAATTGTTCAAATTAAATACAGAAAAGAAAACACACTAGTTTTCATACAGAAAAAATATATAATAAAAATTAACAAAAGTACCTTGTCAGTCACTTTGACTGAAACTGAATATAAGAATGCACATTTATATGTAATATTAATCATCAAGAATTTACCTTGGTTAAAAAAAACTATATTAAAAATGGTTGCTACTCAAATGCACAATTTATATATATATATATATAATGTGAATTCAACACTATTCTACATCACTGGCCAGTTGTATTTAATTAGAATCTTCTGGTGATATAAAAATTATTCTTCTGTTGTTGTAAAAATCATGACTATTCAATGCTGAATAAAAAGTTATTTTATTAGTTTAATATTTAACATAGTTAAATAAGTATTCTAGAATTATAAAACATAAACGATGAAAAGTAACGTAGCATAAACCTTTTACATAATGAGTATTCACTGGACTTGAATACTTCAGTTTTTATATATAAAATATGATAAAATATATGTTGTTTTTGAATAAATAATGCTTTACAATTTAGGATTGATCAATTCGATAATATTGATCAGTGTAGTCAGAAAAGTACATTCCTATATAAAAATCTATTTGTTCCTTCTCGTCCTCTAATGTGTAAAACAAAAAATTTAGGTTTTGATGTTTATAATGTGTTTGTTTGGCTTTTCACCTTTTATTTTTGTAATCATTACATGTTATATAAAAGCGATGGGAAATATGTAAAATTAATGAATGTAATGTTTATTCACTACAATTTAAGACAGAAAAAATCATGTTTTCGTGATGAAAAATGCAACATTTCCAACCCAGTAGCCTCTCTCTGTGTTTAAGTTACAATAAACACCTGACGGTTAGTTCATTATTTTCTCATTGAACTGTAAGTGTTGAGGCCAAGCTCAAAGAGACTGTGGCTAATTATAGGCAGGGTACTGTTTAGCATTGTTGGCAGTGCTGAATTTGACCTGTCTGAAAATTCTATTGTGGTTTTCATTCTACAAAAGAATTATTTTGCTTTTATATCAGAGCTGGTCACGCAGTTATGTGACCAGTTCACATTTCTGAGGTTAGTAAGGAGATTAAGTACAATGATCTTAAATGCACTCAGCATAATGAGTTTGATTCTGTATAGTCATAATTTATAGTAAATATGAAAATCTTATAATATTTTATATTTTGGAACTTAGCCATATATAACTGCTTTCTCAGATCAATACAAATTGTTTTTAGCGGAAACCTATATGTTTCAGAGAGGACCATTCATCTTCAAACCTTGTGAACTGGCACTAAAAAATCATGAACAAAGAACTGTACCAAATAACAGAAGTTACATTACGAAAGGACTTGCAATAACCAAAATGAATATCACATGTAACTCAAAGAGAAAATAATGACATGATCAAGGTGTTGACATTCCGCACTACTTCAAATAAAAGCTTAGGAAGGAAGCTCCCAACAATACTAGAAAAAGCAAGCATGATATTTACTGGACTTGCAAAATCTATTTTCCTTAGAAATTGTCTTAAAAGAATGACTTTTACAATTTCAACAATGGTTTCTCAGTTACTGCATACCAAATGTTTCAGGATGAGGAAAAATCTAATATTACCATTATTATTCTCAAAAATATCTATTGCTTTTATCATGAATTCTCTTCCATATAAAAAAATGAATATCCAAATTTAAATGAATGTAAATTTATATAAGTTACATCATATACCTTTTTAATGTGCCATGTTCCTTCAAGACCTGGGTGATCATAGCTCTCCACAATTTTCTTTCTATTTTTGGTTTAAGTAACTTTTCATACTTAATCATCCATCTTTGCCTCTGTTCTTGTCTGTTTCCATGAACTCATTAAGTAGGTTATATGTCCTGTGTGTTAAATTCTCTAACCACTCTTTCCTTTTTGATTCCTTCTGATTGTAAATATAAGTTTCTTTGTATTTGCTATTTTTCATAAAACCTCCTTGTTGTGCATATGTTATGTTCTTGGTATTCTTTGTTTGTCATTGATGAAACCATGCCTGTTATTTCAAGTCTATTTTTTATCTGTGAAGAGATTATCCAGCATTCACTGTCATATTGGAGATAGGATATTATTTAGTAGTTCAACATCCTTTTCTTTTTCTCTAAAAAGATTTTCCTATCTCTTAATATTTTGCTAAAATTCTGTCAGTCATCTTTCACTATTTTTATGTAGCATCAGATTTCTGTATCCCTTATTCCAGTGTCTCTTATAACTCTACATATAGGTTGCATCTTGGTCTGCCTCCAAGATTCAGCATGTACATTTATAAGATTAACCTACCCACTGCCTTCTTGATTATAAAAGTTAATATATTTTTGGAGTTCAGGGAATATATTCAGCAGTTATCATTAAGTTAACCTAGCATGAAGATCTATATATATATATATATATATATATATATATATATATATATATATATAAAGTGAACTCTCTCATTGATTTCTATATATGAGGTGCAATAGTTAAATTTAGAACAGAATTGCTAGCCTACTTACACATATTATTTGATTATTATGGCAAAGGCTTGTGTAGAATCAGCCACACTTTCTAAAAGATTAGAGAGCAGTTAGTCTTCAAGCATCTTTTTTCAGGTTTGAGATTTTTTCTTTTATACACTGCCACTTAGGGCAATAGAGCACAGTATTCTTTGCTTTTTAACACATAAGTAGAGGAAGATAGGTTCATGCTTTTGCCATGGGTATTAGAACAAAGTGAACAAAACAGAATTGAACAGAATTTGAACTTGCCTCAGCAAATACAATTTGTACACTCCAATTTACACTATCCACACACTGCACAGTGATGCAAAATTGCTAGTGATAATAAAATAAATAACTTCCTTAACTCATGTTCAGAGTTTCATAGATTTTTATACATCCATCTTTGGCAGATTATTTTTCTAATTATATCTATATCATTCTAGAAATGCTTTAACTTCAATACTAACTATTCTTCTATAAATATACCAAATTTTAAGCAATATCTATATATATATATATATATATATATATATATATATATATATATAATTTATTTGTTTGAACATTATTTTTATTGATACTCATATGTGAGCAGATATTCTGTTTTTAATTAAACAGTATATGTCTATATATATATATATATATATATATATATATATATATGTATGTGTATATATATGTGTGTGTGTGTGTGTGTATGTATGTACATATGTATATTGTAAAAAATCATAAAAATCACAATAATAATAATATTTTTTAAAATTTTAACAAAATTAATAAAAACAACCTAATAATGGAAAATAACAATTTAGACAAGAAACCCTATAGATTGCCCACTAGAAAACAGGTGCCTAACAGAATTAATCATCTATCAATGTGAAATATCTTCAGAGGAAAACCCTAGTAAGGTAAAGATTTATCTAGGTAGTACTAAGAACTCTCCAAAAAATGGATTTATCAACACACATCTTCATTTAATAATAATAAGTACAGAAATAGAACATCCCTATCAAAATATCATTGGTATATAAAGGAAACAAAAAAAAAAAACACCCACACTAAAGTGGAAAATTCTAAAAGAAGCTAAAACATGTAAGTCTTTAAACAACCCATGCTTGTTGTGTCTATATGAAAAATTATATATTATTAAATCACTTAAGAATGAAAATCTATTAAATAAACGTAATGAAATAAATGTCACATGTAGAAATTGCAAAATGTTCACCTTAAAATATAGATAAAAAACAACTTTATATTAATTAACATGCATATACCCAATAATTCACCTAAGGAAAATAATAATTGATGAGATATTAAAATAAAATAAGTAAATTGGTATATAAATTTTTTATAATAAATAAATAGTTATTAGAAAGATGGGATAATGATAACAGAAAGTAAATTAGAATAAAAAATAAAAATGTTATTTATAAATTAAAGGTTTTGAAAAAAATTAGAATTAAATATGTACTTGTAAGAAGAATAAATTTACTCAAAAGCCCCTTTAAGATTGAACAAAAATATAAAAAGTTCATTTCTTTCTTCATCTCTTTCCTGTTTTCTATGAGAAGAGGTCAAGATATGGAGAAAGCAGAAAGGACATTTTTGGTACAAGAATAGATACATCAAATCTAATACAATATAGTGAAAAGCAATAAATAGAAAAAGAAAAAGAAAAAAGAAAAAGAAAATGAGGTAAAAAGTAGGTTGACACTTTGATCATTAGAGAGAAAAAAAGAAAAAAAAGAAAAAGTATGTATTTCCTAGAAATTACTGGCCAAATTTCAAAGTGAATTTTTATTCTGATTAGTTAAAAGGAACACACACATAAATTTTATATCTTCCCACATACATAAATAGCAAACCAATGGTTTTTTTTTTGTATTTAAGTGTAAATCATTTTCACAACCAACATCCAACATTGCTAACATTGCCTGATGACGAGATTCTATTTTGAAACATAGAAATTTCTGTGTCGCAATGTACTTTTAATTCATAATTATATGATTATATTATGGTCTACAATATTTATGGTATTGAGCACTGTTTATAAAAAAATAAATGCCAGGGAACTCAAAATTGTAAAACATTGGGTCCTCTTTACATATATATATATATACATATATATATATATATATATATATATTTACCAGCCTGATTTCTGGTAATCTTTTCTGCTCTTAAATGTATAGTAAATCAAAAGTTGTGTATATAAGGCTTGATTTAACTTTGTTTAGACTGTGTAATCATTCGTGGTTGAGTGATCTAAGATCAGTTGGTGATTTCCCCTATGTTGTTAGGTGTTGCAAGTTCAAATCCTGCTGAACAACACATTTTCCTAACAAAATTTCTCATAAATAATCAGGCCAGTAGAAATATATATATAATTATACTGCTTAATTAAAAACAGAATATTTATTCAAATATGAGTATTGATTAAAAATAATGTTCAAACAAATAAATTAAATATATACAAGAAAACTAGAGAAATATCTATCTATCTATCTGAGAGAACTAGACCAATAAATATCAGTCTATATACACAGTCTCTCAAGAAGATATTTGTAAAGTTCACATCTTTAATAATTTATTTTCTGTTCCAGACCATCTGATTCGAGGACTGGGATCAGGCTGTGAGATGGGGCACAAAAATGAAACATTTTTGCTTCATCTCTGGATCTTAAATCTAAGAGGTAGCCACTCCATAGTGTCCTAAAAATAAAGGATCATGGGTTATCTTAACACCTTTTCAACAGGGTCCTGACTCTATTGCATTTGCCCTTCATATGAAACATAAACAAAATTTCTTTTAAGATAAAAAATATTTTGTTGCATGTTAATTTTCCATTTATTAGCCATGAAGACATTTTGCTATGGTACTTGAGTGAGATAACTCAATAATCTTTACACAAGAGATAAACTTTGTTAGAAAACTAATGCCTTAGCATAGCTCCAGAGCATATATATCTAATGTATCTGATACTGATAGAAAGTTATGAAAAATTAAGTTTAAATATATCTTTTCCAAGGTCTGTTCAGAAAGTATCCAGCTATTTGGCTATTTCAAGACTTGGATGAGTGGTCTTGATGTAATCTCGCAACCAGTCAGATGAGACTTTACTGCACACATGTGAACAGATACTCTCTCATGAGGTTACTCAATCAGGAGTTAGATGCTATTGACTGAGCTTGTATACAATTCTACTGTTTTGTTCATCATGATAATGCCTGCCTGTGACTTCTAATATCTTTCAAAACTAAAATTGCCATTGAAAGAGAGAACATTTCAGACCATGGAAAAACTAAAAAAAGAAGTGATAAAGCAATTAATTGGAATCATGAAAGAGAAATTAAAACTGAAGAGAGGATGCTAGGATAAGTGTATAAGATCCCAAGAAGAGTACTTTCAATGAACTAAGGTGCCATTGCCCTAATTAGGCTATTTTTCTCTGATATTAAATAGTGTAATATTTTCACAACAGAATTCATATAAAGAGGAAACAATGTTTGTTCCCATTTGCATTTTGTTTGATTTCTATTTTTATTACAAATTTTTTTCTATTTATTTTGATTACAAATTCTAAATTATATGACTTTAAAATTTATATGCTGAGAAAATTTATACAAACATGTTTTCAGAAAATTTTCACTGGTTCTCAAAACTAATTTCATAAAAACAAACATGCCCATTCTCATGAAAATAGACAAAGCCAAACAAGATTGCAAAGAGATAATTGTAAACCAGTTGTCAATAAATTTAATTGTAACTTAATATTCTTAAATTGTTTGAGATTTTGAGGTGAAGTATTTTCATACTTACAGGTTGGTGCTAAAAATTACTTGGATCAACCACGAAACCCTTCTGAAAAGAAATCAGAATTGCATTGGGGTTGGTTGATTTTATTGTATATCAACCCTTGCTGGGTTTTTAATGCAAAAATAAAACTATTGGTATTAATATTAGTTATTAGTCTGGTATAATGCATTCAGAAAGGGACTTACAACTTTGCAGGATGAGCCTCATGTAGAGTATCTATGTTCATCAACAATAAAAACATGAGTGTGCATGTTAAGTCTCTGATTCATGAAAAACATATCGTAAACTTCTTGATATGACTACAGAACTTGATCTTCTCAGGTTACTGGTGCATTAAATAATTCATGAGAAGTTGGAATAACAACAAAATTTCATTGTCAACTCACCACAATATTATGGCCAATAACTTTTCATGATGTCAATATTACATCAAAAAGGGTCTAAATAATCCTAATATAGAATTTAAATCTGTGTAAGTGTCACTATTCATAAGGACAATGCATAAAAAATTAAAATATATTTAAGAAATATTAACTATTATATATAAAATTAATTACTAGACTTTATATTTTTATTTTTCCATACCTGTTTCACATGAACATGAGGCTTTGCTGATTGCATTTGTAAGTTAACAAACTGTGTCCCTATTAAGAAAGTAAAAGGGTACTAGGCAGCACTAACAGACTACCAGTGAAGAAGGGCAAACATCATACTTGATGAAAATAACAAACATGCTGTTCATAGTCAGGGTAACTACTGAAAGACTAAAAATGCACTCCCCAAAACTTGAAACAATTACCCAGATTCAGTTAGTCAGTTAAGTGCCATACATGATATATGCTTGGGTGATCATGTCTCAAAAGAGACATGACTGACTTGGAGAAGATTTTCTTGCAGTAGGTTGCCATTACTTTCTGCAGTAGACTGGTTGCCAATCAAGGCTATAGAATCCAATCTTCCCTACTATTTAACCCATAGCTGGAAGTAGAAGTGATGGATTAATGCCTTTCCCAAATATATTTGTACATAAGATTACTAGACATAAATAAATTCATTTTTTTCCTTATTGGCTGTAATTGGCATGTTTTCAGTTTGTTTTATTTTAGGGATCTACTTTGATCTGGTTGTGAATTAATGCATCAAATAATAAATTTAACTTAGTATATTTATACAAAATAGAGAGCCAAAAAGTATCTGATATACTTTAACTTTATCTCAAACCTATGGAATATTCGAAAAAGATTCACAAGAGCCATAGCAAATTGTATATAAAGTCCATCTCTTTAAATTCTCAAATAGAAAAATGCACATAAGATTGATTGTCAAATAGATAGATCTGCTGTCTGTCCATTTAATGGACAGGTACATTTCTTCATCTTGCATGTACACAGGAATGCAAGAAGCTAGAAGTATTGTCAACCTGGTAAGAAACACCATCTAACATGCCTGCCTATTCTTAATAAACTTGTACAGTCTTTACTCAGTGACCTGGTCTTTGACCTATGAGTGATCTACAACAGTTAGAAGTGACACACCAAAGCAAACGGCTGGCCTTTTGAGCTTTCTTCATTGATGAATGACCCATTTGAAAAATAAAGCCAGACTTCTGCAGTCCAGGCATTGCCAGAGGGTCAGGTGGTAAAGTGGAGGCATCTATAATTTAAAAGCCACTGTGAAACAAATTTTCACTGTAACAGGAGATTTACTTTTAAAATCAGTGCAACATTTCACAATGAAAGTGGCTTTCTTGCACTACCCACCCCTTGACTAAAGGAACAACAGGATGAAACTAACTAATTGGTTGGTGAGAAAAGAAAAGATGTAATGGTTTTTTATGTGTGAAATAGTTGCTGATCTGGAAAACTTTAAACAGAAAAATTATTTTCAAAAACCACATCACACACGCACACACACTTCATTTGAAAACCAGTTATTTATGCAACTTTGCTTTCACCTTTTGGTATCTTCAGGCAATTTATGACAACTAATTTTTCAATGTTTTTGTTATTTTCAAACAAAAAGAATTTTTACAAACACACAACAGGAAGTTTAAAACAAGTAAAATTTTCAAAATTAGGTAGGATTTTTTTCAGGATCTTAAACATTGGATGAAAGTATTTAAGATCCTTAAAAAACTCTCTAATTTTAGAAAAACTATCATAATTTTTATTTATAAACACATTGTAGTATATATATATATTTACAATAATGTGAAGAAACAATAAGCAAAAATTTACTATTCCTTAATGCTGATTTTTTAATTTTGCTTTGCTCAATACAAAAGTACAGCTAAATATTATTGTAATTTGATTAATTCAACATTTTCACAACAGAATTTAAACTTTTCCATTAGTCACCCCAAAAATGATCACTTGAAGATGGAGTCATAGTTAAAATATGATTCCAAAACATGAGAAATTCTGTGTCACAAAAATGTTGAATTAATTATAAATTAATAATAATATATATATATATATATATATATATATATATATATATATATATATATATATAGACACATTTTAATATATATATATATATATATATAGACACATTTTAATATATATATATATATATATATATATATATATATATAAATATATATATGGATTCATTCAATGATGTTGAATGGCCATTTCGATATGAAGATCCCCACGGGTTTTTGGAATTTACCTTCCTGCTTTTTTCCCTTGGATTGAAGTATGTGAATTAAAATATATATATATATATATATATATATATATATATATATATATATATATATACACACATTTTAATATATACAAATATATATATATGTGTGTGTGTGTGTGTGTGTGTGTGTATGTATGTACTTATATATATATCCTAGGAAAAAAATTGAGCCACACTCCAAATGCCATAATATTAAGCTTTTAATAGTTTTAATAACAAATCAATGGTCAGGAAATGAAAATTAAAAAAACACTAAAAACGTAATTTACTATTGGCCAGTTTTTCCCTAAATGTGAGTAAACTTGCAAACAGATTTTTACAGAAGGAAGAATCGATGTTGTTCCATTCTTTGTTAATGGATTCCAACAGCTGATGAGTATTTGGGTAGGAACATTGTCTTGTTGAGAAATCCCATCTGACAATTTCTTCTAAGAAAACAATTTTTCAATTGTGGGAAGCAAGCTTTACTGCAATATTCTACTCTATTCCAAAGTATTAATTGAATTTCCACATTTTGTGTTTGGGCTATTCTTCTTACCCAGATGCTTATATATATATATATATATATATATATATATATAGAGAGAGAGAGAGAGAGAGAGAGAGAGAGAGAATGTATGTCTCCACGGCAATATCGCCATTGTCTAAACCTAATGATGAATAAAACATTTAAAAAATTATTTTTCCACATAATCTCTATGTTTTTAATATAATAAATACTTATTTACATAGATCGAACCATAAGGTCAAAATTTCAAAACAAAATTCAGTTTATAAATTTACCACACTATAAATATATTGATCTATCCTCATTATATATCTATTTATATTGAGACTCAAGCTCACCACAGACCACAAACAGAAGTTATATATACAATCCAATGCTAAAGATGCTGCAAAAAATGGTCAGTTCCCTGTACCATTCAAGTAAGTCCCTAATTCCTCCTGCTATGCCCTTCCTTTACAAAATCCAGATCAAGTTGAAATGGCGTACTGCTACTATATCTGGGTAGAAGTTGCTCAGTCATCATTTTCCAATCTGAATAGAGTTCAAATGATTTGTTAGTGGTTTCTCACTGATGAACATTGCAAGCCTCTAGCTACTCTCTCACTATATCCATGGAAAATGTTCAGATTAGCCATATTCTGCCAACTTTAGCCATAAGAGCTAAGACCAGCCTCAACATGTACATTGAGGCAAAGCATCCATATTCTCTTTGTATTCCATTAGTCAGAAGTAAGTTACACATGAACTGCTTCTTTCTGAAACCAATTCCTAAGAGGATGCTTTTCCATTTACTACAATCTTAACCTTTTCCTATCTATGGTTAATCATTATCTTTCCCACATGTCTTCATAAATTTCCCACATGTCTTCATAAATTTCCCACATGTCTTCATAAATTGTACTTCTTACTGTTACTGCCTACACAATAAATTCTTTCAGTAACTTTCTACTTTGAGAAGCACTCAGATCTTGTATAGAATGTACATCAGTAACATATTCTGGGTAAAAAGCAATTGGATGTCTAATGTACTGATGAGCTGTGATACAGCGAAACAGATCTGTCTGCAAATGACTATATATATATATATATATATATATATATATTTGTCTATATTTCTGAGATGAGGTATTGTAATTATTTATACTATTTACATTGTTTAGACTGTAGTTCTAATCTTTGCTGACATAGTCACAACATTTCAGCCATTACATACTCTAACCCTCTTCAGGTGATTGGAATTTCAAACTGAATGCTTTATTTTGTTCACCAGAGTAGTTCTAGTTTCTTGAGTCATGTCCTTTCCAGATGTCTCAGTATCAGTTATCTCTCTTTAACTCAACTCTCTAAGTTTTTATTCACCTTGAAATTCCAATCATATGAAGAAGGCCAAAGAATATAGCAATCAAAATGCTGTGAATATGCCAACACTGATGAGGACAACAGTCTAAACAATGTAAATAGTGTAAATAGTGCGTGTGTGTGTATATATATATATATATATATATATATATAGTTTTCAATCATCACCTAACAACTGAGTAGTGCTATCGGCAAGAAAACAAAAGCATATTTATTATTAATATATATATATATATATATATATATATATATATATATATATATATTTATTTATTTATTTATTAAGGGAAGATATTACATCTTAAAACCCAAATCAAAAAATACATGGATATTCTTCAAAATAAAATAAGCACAACAGAACTAACAACTACAGAACACTATCTCAACCACCTCAATGATATATTAGAACTCAATCAGCACATCATTACTAAAAAACCCTGCAACTTATACAATGGAAAGATTGTACTATCCAATGGTAAGTGTAACTTCCTAAATTTTTCAGATCATAAACTCACTAATAACCAAGTCAAATTCCTGAATATTGGCTTGAATTGTCACCTTCAACCTAAATACTACCCTCTCCAAAAGAAAACTGAAATTGAAATACTCTATAAATCAATCCAACAGCTCACAACAGAGGAATTAATTAGGGTGCACCCAAATCTAAAAGATTTTCTAAAAGCTGAAGGTTTAAAAAACCATTCTTCACACAGTCAACCCAATAACATTCTCATAAACAAACTCAAATCATCTGCAAAAGAGTTTCAAAACAACCCCAATATCATCATTAGATGCAATAATAAAACCAATAACTACATTGTTCTTAACCGACAAGACTATAACTAAAAATTTAAATCCATTCCAGATGATACAACCAAATTCACTAAAGGAAAAATCCTTTTTTCTTTTTTTTATCACCCCGAGTAAGGCGGTAATGCCACTGATGTGCCGGGGGCTACGTAAGAGTGAAAAGATTAGAAGAGAGAAAGCCAGAAACCACATCCTAAACAGGGAACAAGGGATGAGCCTCTACACCTATTCAATAGACATGGGTGGAGTGTGAACCAGGCAATAGTTTAGTCTATCTACTCCAATTGAAAAAAAAAAAAAAGAAGAAAAGTGAAAAGATTGGAAAAGAGAAAACCGGAAACCACATCCTAAACAGGGAACAAGGGATGAGCCTCTACACATGTTCAATAGACGTGGGTGGAGCGTGAAACGGGTGATAGTTTAGACTATCTACTCCAATTGAAGAAAGAGAAAAAAAAAGGTAACGGTGGTGAGTTAACTAAGTTTTAACTTAGTTAAAGTTCGGGCAAAGAAATTTCTTTAACAAAAGATAAAGAACACTTGTTCAAATAACCATGAAACTATTTTAAAATTAGCCACAGAAAATAAAACAAAATAAAATCAAAGTAAAATTATAACTTACTTTTAAGAATATTTCTAAGTTGATTCTAACCCAAACGCATGTGTACTGCCGTCAGTAGAGAAAAAGAATTATTTTATCTTTTGGCTGAGGGGTGGTGCAGTCAACTAGACAATGACCAGGCAAAAGACGAACAAGGAATTTAACAGGACTTCTTTTTTTTTAAATAAAAAGGACAAAATTATTCAAAATTATTTGAAAAAAGATAAAGAACACTCGTTCAAATAACCATGAAACTATTTTAAATTTAGCCACAGAAAATAAAACAAAATAAAATCAAAGTAAAATTATAATTTACTTTTAAGAATATTTCTAAGCTGATTCTAACCCAAACACACGTGTACTACTGCCAGTAGAGAAAAAGAATTATTTTATCTTTTGACTGAGGGGTGGTGCAGTCAACTAGACAATGACCAGGCAAAAGACGAACAAGGAATTTAACAGGACTTTTTTTAAACATTAAAACGTATATAAATAACTTTATTACAGTAAACAATATTGAAGTTGGTGGCTTAAAAATTGGTGAGTACCAACCAGGATATATGTGTGATAATGTAAAAACCCATAAACCCGGTTTTCCTCTTTGACCTATCATATTCCAAATACCTATACCTGTATACCAACTATCAAAAACCGTCAATCACATAATTTCTCCATACACACCTAACAATTACAGCATTATTAGTGACTTCCTCCATATCTTAAAAGTAAAAAATCCTATAGCTACTCTTTGGAAACTACTCCTTGCTTGTACTATGAAAACTCCATTTTATGATCATAATGGTAACATTTATATCCAAACAAATCTTGTCACTATGGGAAACCCTTTAGGTTCTGCTTCTGCTAACTTTTACATGTCATATATTGAAAACATAGTGTTTAAAACAACTGATAAACCAGAAATTTACAAAAGGTACTTTGAGAACATTTTTTCATTTTGATAAAAATAAAGACAAAATTACAAAACTAAAATCATTTTTTAAAAACTCAATGCTAGAATGTATATATGAACTTTTTTTTAACCGTTTCACCCCAAGCAAGGTGGTACCACCATTTATGTGCAGAGGGCTACATAAGAGAGTAAAAGTTTAAGCAGGAGAAGAGTGAAGAGAAAGATGAACCAGTTACAGGAGGTGTCAGAGAAAGGGCAACAGAAGGATGGGATACAGGTGTGATGACAGTTGTGAAGGTAGAGTGAAAAAGAACAAGATACACAGGGTGATATAAAAAAGAATGAGGGAAGAACTGGAGTCAAGTGGATAAGAGATGGGAATTGACGTTGCATTTAAATTCCTGGAGGTTGTAGCTGTAAGGAAAGCAAGTATATGGAAGAGAGTTCCACAGGCAAAAAGTGTGAGAAAAGAAGCTGATGGAGTAGAATTGTTGGCTGTATTTAGTAGATTTGAAGGTAAAAGAGTGGGATCTTGTTGCGAGTCTGGTTGCTTGAGTAAATTCTTGTGGAGGGGACACTGGTGACCTATGTTTGTTGGAGAAGAAGTCATGAAAATATTTGTAGAAGAGACAGAAGGAAGCCACATCCCACCAGTGAGAAAGTGGCTTTTTGGGAATTGATCACATCAGGGAAATCATTTATGAAGATAAGAAAGAGTGTCAGGCCTAGAATAGTGCCCTGGGGGATGCCAGCATTTGTGTGGTAGGATGAGAAAGCATGCCTGTTCAAGACGACCTTCATTATGCAGTTTGATAAGAAAAATTGGATCAAACCAAGCAATTGTCCAGTGATACCGTAACCCCAAGGCTTGCGCAGAAGGTCAGCGTGCCAGATCTTATCAAATACTTTGAAGATATCCAGGGCAACAGCTCAAGCTTCGCCGGACTTATTGAGGGCCTGGTATATGTACTCAGTGATGGTTGTTAGCATATCAGCAGTAGACCTGGAAAAGCGGAAGCCATACTGTTTGTCTGAGAATAGTTTATGAGCAATAAGATGCTTAACTACTTCAGCATTGATAATTGCCTCAAACACTTTTCTGAATATTGGTAGGAGGCTGATAGGATGATAATTGGATAGCTCCGATGGTTCCCGAGTTTTTAAATACAGGAACCACAGAAGAGGGCTTCCAGCAGACAGGAAAATAGGAAGCAGAGAGGCAGTAATTATAGTGTTTAGAGAGAACAGAGGAGAGTTCAAGGGCACATTTCTTCAAGACGATGACTGGGATTCTGTCGTCCCGGCTCGCCTTATCGGGGTCAAGTTTTGAAATTATCTTAGATACCAGAGAGGGGGTTATGTGAACATCTCTAAGTTGAACCTCAGTTCCAAGGGGGAAGTTGGGTGCTGATATTCCAGACGAGTCAAATGTGGAGTTGTAAGAAAATCTGTGAGCAAAACACTTGGCCTTGTCCACAGATGCTGTGAGAACCTCAAATTTATTGATTAAGAGAGGGATGGAGGGTTAACTGTTGTTCAGCACATGTTTGCAGATCCACCAATAGTCTTTGGAGCCAAACTTGTGAGCAGTTATGCACTGCCTCATTCTCTCAGCAAACAGCAGATTAGCCTCATTCATGATCCTCTTACACTCATTATGAGCAGAGGCAAATAAGCACTTATTATGGTCTGCCGTGTGGCTCCAAAATAGCGGGAAGTAGTGGTTCCTGTGAACAATGGTAGCTGAGAACCAGGGGGATGAATGAGGTTTGGGACAAAACTTCCTGATCGGTATGAAAGCATCAATGCCAGCTTTCACCCAGTAAGAGACCTCAGTGACACAGTCCTGAATGGGGAGACTAAACACTTTTTCCCAAGGGACATTGCATAGGAAATCGTGAAATGCATCCGAGCCTGCTCTTTGGTAGTAGTAGAAAATTCTGAGGCTCCTTGGAAGAGTGAGAGTGGATAGAGATATTCCATGTTTAATAACAAAATCCTATTCCTCAATGTTGATATAGAACTAAAATCCCATCAATTTACCACCTACTCATCTAGAAAACCCACTAGTATGAACTCTTGCATCTTAAACAATGAGAGCCAATGCCCAAAACAATAGAAAATAGAAGTGATAACAAAATTCTTAAACATTTCACACCAAAATTCCTCTTCCCAAAAAATATTTCTAAGTGAACTGATAAAACAAACATTAGTCAACAATAATTTTCCTAGCTACATCATTAACAAACAAATAAAATTATTCTTACAAAAATTACATGATAACACTAATACAACACAACAAAACATCAACATATTTTATTACTAGATGCACAATTACTACAAGCAGGCTGAATTTGTCAGACAAAAAATTATCAAACACCATATTTCTGATGTAATCCTCAAAAAAAATGTAAAACCGCCAATTTTGTCATCACTAACTAAAATAACCCCATCAAATCTAAAATAGTGATGACCAATATAGTGTATCAATTTCAATGCTCAGTACAGTGTTTCTTGTCATGAATCAATTACCTATATTAGACACACTACCACCTCCTTGACAAGACACTTAATTTGTCACTTGTCTGCTCAAAGTGCTATTAAAAAAATAGTTATTAACCCAGAATTTACAAGAACTCTTAAGGAAAATTCTTGTCGCTAACACAAAAATTGTTTTAAAATCACATTGTTGTAGACATCTCACTATTCAAGAGGCTTTATGTATCAAATATCTTTCCTCTGCCATTAACTGACATCATTTAGTAATGGAGATTGGCATGTTGAAGATTTTCTAAAAATAGAAATGATGCTCATGCCAATTCCAGCCATGCAAGGCATGTGACTGCTGGTAACAAACACTCCTTTTCAAAACCACACAGAGCTAAACTACTATGTAAAAGTCAATACATAGGAAAATGACTACACCACGGACAAAAACACCCTTGATAATGGCTATAGAAGTAGAAGCACTCAGGGCAATAAAAATTATGGACAATTTTCATATTCCTTAACTTCTACAAAAGGGAAAAATGTTAGGATACTGGAAAAACTCAATATAATAATTAATGAAATTTTCCTTATTGACAACATTGAATGAAAGAATGATGCCCAAATATATATATATATTAGTCATCCACATACAAGCCTGTTTTGCTGTATCACAGCTCATCAGTGTGGCTAGACACATCCACTTGCTTCTGGCCAGGATCGAAACTCAACCGATTTGGTGTCAGTCGCTACCCTCTAAGCCATAGACGCATGGAATCAGAGAAGGGAAATTTTAACATGTTGTATATAAGCAGTGTATACACATGCCAGTCACTGAAAGAACTCAATTTATTTCTGAAGAGTCACGTATATATCACAGAAATGAAAACTGTTTTTAAAATTTGTTATAT
Organism: Ascarosepion bandense; assembly: GCA_037127315.1. Lineage (NCBI taxonomy): Eukaryota > Metazoa > Mollusca > Cephalopoda > Sepiida > Sepiidae > Ascarosepion > Ascarosepion bandense. The sequence continues at coordinate 513,092 of JBBBDQ010001668.1, read as the reverse complement.
ATATATATATATATATATATATATATATATATAAAATTTGTTATGTATATATTTAGTGTATCGAGGCAGCAGATAATTTTCTAAACATATACTGTTAAATATAACAGACAATGAATGTCTATTATGTTTAATCATGAGCCATTGTAAACATTGTATTTTGGCTTTAATTTCAGGCGAAAATAAAGACAAAAATTGTCTAACATTTGGAGATTTTTTTATTATGCTAGGCCTAAGCTTTTGGCTCACAAGAGCCATCTTCAGAGAGGTAACAGGGACGTTAACATAAAGACATCCACCATCAAAGATGATTTTACCTTGTGTTGATATAAAATATTGCTAAGCAACAATAACAGTCACTGAATAGCAGATGCAGTTCATAAATTTGTAATGTGATTCTATGACGTCACACCGTGTGAGAGACTGAAATGTTAACGGAACCATATGTTTAAAAGCAATGTAATGTGTTATGAAAAAATTGAAATGTGATTTTATTAAGTGTGGGTTATTTTGATTTTTGGTGTACAAGTGTGTATCTATGTGTGTGTTTATCACGACGACAAATTTTCCTCCCAATTTTCCTCCAACTTCCACAAAAATACACCAATATACACAGCCTTACATAGATCCAGTAATTTTTAAAAATTAATCAGTTTGTCTGACAATCGCAAGTGCATGAAACCCAGGGTCACAAACTCACATCTATCTAAATGAATATATATATATATATATATATATATATATATATATATATATATATATATTATATATATACATATATATAAAGAGAACTGAGTGGGATAGTGATTCTATTTAGAACAAAGGAAAAGAATCAAAGATATATTCATATACAAAAATATATCGCTAAGAGATATTCTGGTTAATTTATGTCTCACTACTTGTTTAAGTACAATATTTAAAACTAATAAGATGCATAGTTTCCAAGTATATATTTACCATCCACTGTAACTTATCAAAGTCCCATTGTTGTCCATTTTGAGGTTTTATACACAGATACAGGTTTTATTAACATATTAGCACATTTGACGGTGTAATATTTTTAAATTTTCTTTTTTTAAAAATTTAGGCTTACATCTTATTTGCTGTTAAATGTGGCACATACATATTCACAGTAGAGTATTATACATACTGTTGATCTTTGCATTATAAGAATTGAAGTGACAGGTTTCACAGTGATGATTGAGGTAATTGAGTATTTTTCATGTTAGTAGGTGTTTCCCCACAGGTAAGAATGAAGAGTTCAAATATTAATTTTTAAATTTGGAAATTTTCATTTGGAAAACTGTTATGAGATGAGCTTTCTCTATTCTGTTCAACAAACCTATTGACCATGTAGTGTAAATATACATAATTTGATTGATTTGACTTTTATTTAATCTAACTAAAATTTGATTAAATGGTTTTATATTTACTATTTATTTATGTTTCTGTCAATTCATATTACTTCCAAAAAATGATAGCTGCATAATAAGTAGATCAATTGTTTGATATTATTTACTAATATCCTGATATTGGATTTACTATTACAATATATTGGCTTTTGTGCATTCCCTGGCTTTCTTTAAGTGTTTCACAATCTGAATAATCTTCAATGAATTTCCAACTAAAGCTTTTACCTAATCCACAGGGGTAGATTATTCTTGTTCTACTGCCCATGTCCCTCAAGCTATCATCATTTTTTTTAGTATTGCTCATTTATTGTTTCTATTGAGTCCAATTGACCTGGGGATTGATCTCACCAAATTCATGAAGCAATATTTTAATTCTCTCAGCTATTGACCTATATATTACCTGGATTATGACCTGAAGAAGACCAGAGAGTTCAATGTCTGAAATGTTTTGATAGTGGCTGAAATTTTGTGATAGTAACAATATTAGTCCAACTGTAAAGGATGTAAATAATGATAAATCCTTATTGCAGAAATTCAGACAGAAGTGTTTTGTTGAGTTTTTACTGTACATTTTAGCTACATGACACCAATAAACTATGATACTACATGATTTAACTGATTTGGCACAAACTTTTGAGACTAGAATATTGAATTTGAACTTGTAAATATAAATTAAAATGTAGCAGTATTTTCGTATATTTCTAACTGATACAGAGTAAAATTCCCTGGAATATTTGATAACTACAATGTATGCATAAACCACCCACATAATGGTAAGATATTAGTAGCAATGATGACAATATCTAGCTAATGTCTAACCATCATGTGAAGGATATATGTTAAAGGTATTTCTGCTGCACTCTGCATAAAGCAAAAAAAAGTAAACCATAACTTACAAAACCCAGAAATTGTAGTTCTTATGTCTGGTATAACTTGAAGTTCCAGTGCTCAGTACATAGTACATCGTCACATGTAACATAATGGAGTCCCAACAGTTAGTGGGTTAGCACTTAAATACAACTCAGCTAATTTGCATAGGATACCACATCCTCCCTGAATCAGAGTGGTTATATTCTCTTTTTTTGCTTTTGCTAAATCTAACTACTCTTGATTTACATAGTTCTTGCTTTTGTTCTTCTCTTCTACTTTTTATTGGCGACTTTGGTCTTCATCCTCTTCTTCCTCAGTTTTTTTCTCTACTTCTATCCATTTCTTGTTCATCCTCATCACTGTAGTTTTCTCTTCCCTCTTACTGTAGTTACCTTCCTTCTTCTGATTTTGGGCTACCATCTCCACATCATCCAACAGAATCCTTTTTCTAAATTGATCCATATGAGCCAAAATATATTGTCCTTTTTTTTCTCAATCAAAGCAGTATTATTGCTTCTCTGCAAAAGGAAGTTTGCTTCCTTGAAACTTGCACTTTTGTTTTTCTTGTACCATACTTTCTCCTTTGTGGCAAAAGACATGGTAATGGGGGCTCTAATCTGTTTACCCATAAGGGTCAATGGGCTCAACTTTGCCTTCACAGGTGGCATCAGCCTATAACTGAGGAGCATTTTAGCTAGAAATGCCTCACCTTAATGTTTTCAGTGATGGGTGAGAATGCTTTCAATGCCATTTTAACTTTTTGTACCATTGACTCTGCGAGTCTGTTGGATTGAGGATAGTACAGAGAAGTTTTATATGGCATGCAGCCTATTCGCCTCAACAATATTCACAAATTTACATCCCAAAATTCAGGAGCATTATCTGACACTGACATTGGCGGTACTCCATTTCTTGCAAATACATCTCTCAAAACCTGTTTGACTGTGTACACGCTTTGGTCTTTAACCTTGATAACTTCTAGCTAGCCAGAGTACACATCCATCATTATGAGAAATGATCCTATGTTACTTATGTGTGCATGGTCTATATGTACTCTAAGTCATGGTTGTGCCTCTTTAAGCTATGAGTGAAGCTCTTTTTGCCTGAATCTTCTAATTTCATTGTATTTTGGACATTTATTAATAAATTCTTCAATATCCTTTGCATAACCTGGCCACCAAGCTTGTAATTATAATCTTTTGTGTGTCGCCGTGATGCTGCAATGCACGTCATTGTGTACCCTTCTCAATATGTCTATCTTTTAACATCTGCAAAGCTACTACCACTTCACCTTTGCTATACGTCTGTTTTCAATTATCAACTGATGCCAAATCTCCTTAAACAGTCTCACTGCTACTGAACAATTGTTCCACTTATTATTCCTTTTTCTTTTGATTATTTTGCTTAATACTGGATCTTGCTCAGTCTTATTTGTTAACCTGTTGACAAGAAGTACATCCATCTCTACCCATCTGTCTGCCTCAGTTCCATGTTCATTGTTTGCTTCTTTTACAAACTGTAATCTTGACAGAACGTCTACATGAGGTATATTTCCTTTAACATATACAATGTCAAAATGAAATGCCATGATTTTAATGGCCCAGTGTAAAATTCTCAATGACATAACCTTTGGCAACTCCTTCCTTGGGTTAAAAATAAACCCCAATGGCCTATGATCCGATTTTAGTAGAAATTTCTGACATAGTAAAAAACTATTGTGCCCTCTTCATACTCCAAACAATTGATAGGGCCTCTTTTTCAATGTTTAAGTAATTTATCTCTACTGTTGTCAATCTCCTAGATAAACACATTATCATATGATCTTCCTTCAATAGGATGGCAGCAATCGCTTTCTCACTTGCATCTGTGGTCAGTGTTATCTCTTTCTTAGAATCAAACACCCTTGTTATAGGTTTCTTTTTCATAATTGCTTTTAGTATCATAAAAGCGTTATTTCAGCTTTGTGTCCATTCAAACTGTGTTCTTTTTACGCAACTCTGACAATGACAGTTCACTATATCTTGGGATGTATCTACTGCAAAAATTTATCAAACCTGAAAAGGATTCCAATTCTTTTTTATTGGTTGGAGTTGCTACCTCCATAATCTTTTTTGTTAGTCACTCATCAGTTGCTACGCTGCTCTTCAATATTTGGTAGCCCAAATATGCCAGGTTCTTGCAATCAAAGTTACATTTGTCTCTATTAATGTTTAATTCAGCCTTTTTCAATTGCCATAGTATTTGTTCCACTTTTTGTTCTAACTTTTGTTTGGTCTTTGCTCCTACCCACCTATATCATCTTGGTAAATAATCATGTTAGTTACCTTTCCTAACAATATTTCTTTGACTTTCCTTTGAAATACATGACTAGAATTCTTAATTCCAGATGGTAAGTTATTCCACCTTAACAAGCCTATAGGGGTATTGATTGTGGCAACTAAATTTTTCGTCAATCTGAATTTGGTTGTAGGCAGATCTCAAGTCAATTTTTGCAAAATTTTCCATGTTTGTCAGTTCGTGGTTTGCCATTTTGATGTTTGGTAATGGAAAAGAGTTCAAGCATATCTGGAGATTTACTCCAATTGGAAAGTCACCACATATTCACAAAACTTCATCAGCTTTTTTTATTGCTACGATAGGTGAGGCCCAGTTATTTCTACTGTGTAACTTTTTGAAGAGTGCTTTGCTTGATCATGTGATTTAACTTGGCTACCACTAAAGGCAGTATATGTACTGGTAATTTTCTGGCTTGAATGTATTTGAGGTGGTAATTTTTTTTTGTCTACAGCTATATCGCATTGAATATACCGGTTCCCGTCTGATCACCGAAGTTAAGCAACATCAACCCTGGTCAGTATTTAAATGGGTGACCATTTGGGAATACCAGGTGCTGTAAGCGTATGGACCAAGAATGGTCCACCGGTCCTCCAGGTTTTGGGGTTGGGTGCAGGGCTAACAACCCTACCCCATAAAAAACAGTTTGTTACAGAAACAGCAATAAAAAGTTGCTGCCCTATGCACCATCTGGGTGTGATGGATAAATGATGATGATGATGAATTTTCTTTTAATTGAATACTCACTTAGTATCCTTTTAGAAATCCTTGCTCTTTTCTGCTTCCATGGAGTTTATTAATTTGGCTGTATTTATTTTTACTATGTCAGTATTTAATAATCCATGATCCTTCTCACATGCTAGTGCCATGATTTGAATAACCTTGAACTGAGTATTTGTTTCAAATGTGCCATGAAAGGTACCAAACATCTTTATTGTTGTTTCATCAAATTGTTTTAACCTTAAACCACTTCCTTTTAACTTGGGTTAACCTAGCTTGATCCCAAAATTTCTTGGAATTAGGGTTATCTTGCTACTTATATCAACTTGCAGGCTAAACATATGGCCATTTATTTTCATGACCTTTCTACCACTCTTTTGCATATTTACTGCAAATACACTGGCTTCCTGCTGTTCTTCAGCAGTGGGTTTGCTAGTTTCATTTTCTACATGTTTTTCACTTCTGCAAATGGTCTTCAAGTGATTCATTTTTCTGCATTTAAAACACCATTGCTTCTGCGCCAGACACTTGAATTTATTCTTTTCATGCGCTGTTCTGCACTTCACTTTGGCTTTGGTTATATGGTTATGTTCAACTTGTATGATTCCAACACTTCCCTTGGCTGGTTGAAATCTCTGATTTGCTCCAGCTGCTGTAAATAGTCCACATTTAATTCTAAGTTCATATGGACCACTTTGCATGCATTCTAGTACTTTTTATTTGTGGGGCTGTTCAGTAAGTGACCTTTCAGCGATGACCAGTTTGTTTTTTTTTGCCTGTTGTTTCTTTTTATTATGCTGACAATTTTCTCAAAAGACATCTGTTCTAATTCCTGTGGGTATGCCATTGTGGAGATTTTCTTTAATACCTCACACCCACACAAGCCATAAACAAGTCTATTATTTGGTTCTGTCCACCTTCTATTTTTGAATCATTGAGATTATGCACTTTTGCTGTGGCCATAAAGACATTTATCCAAATCTCAACATATTCAGAATCATCCATGGAACCCAAGCATTCTATTAGTGGCATCATTTTTTATCTTTGGTATATCTTGCAGTTTCAGTGCTTAATACATAATACACTGTTACATGTGACGTAATAGAGACCTGACAGTGGCTGAGCACTTAAATACAACTCAGTTAATTTGCATAGCATACCACAGTAAACTTAAATATATTTACTAAAATGTTCTTTCTTGACAGCAATAGGAGATTTCATGGTTTAACCAAAAGATATATTTATTTATTACTCACATATGTTGTAAAATAATTCTCAGAACCTGTTAAGATCATCTGATTAAAAAGTTTTCAGAAAGTTTACAACTTTCAATGAGAGTAGCATTGCACAATATTTTATACTTGACAACACTGCACCAATAATATTGATTACACTGAGTCTGTTTCATGGATAATAATGGGTTTTGAGCAATTCAGAACTTTTTCAAACCAAGATCACAGGAAAGGTTGTCCTTAGAAGTACAACCAAGATAAAAGCCGTGTTGATATTTGTGTTATCACAAAATGATTGACAAGTAGGAAAAAGCTTAATGCTTCTAAGGTTGACTGAACTTGCTAATTTGTGTAACTATCAAAATCACCACACCATCAATACTAGTGAACATAGTGAATTTTATGATATTCTCTTATTTAAACTAGTATTCTTATCTCTGTAGTTTTTATTATGTTTTGGTTTATGTATTCTTTGGCTTTCTTCACATTCTCTAAAGTTTTGCTATTATCCCATTAAAATTTTTGATTTGGTCAAATATCCTCATCATTGCTGTTTTCATTGACTGCAGTTAGCAACAATAATTAATAAACAGTTTTAATAAGTAGCATTTTATTTTTTAAATTGTAACACCTAAATTGAAGGCTAAAGTATACAACTAAAGCTGTTCTAATAAAAATAGAAAAAAAGATGATTAGACTAATAAGCAGTATTCATTAATTAGTATTATAAATTAATTAGTAGAAACGATATAAAAACATTGCTTGAGTTAGCCCTTGAAAAGATTATGAACACAGCTTCAAAATTAAAATTCTGAAAATGACATTGGTATAGATTTTAACAACACAGGATCTTTGACTATGATCCATCATTAATAATTTTCTTGTTATTTTATAAGTAGAATACTAGAATAAATATTATTATTTATTATACTTAAATGTGACTTTGAAATCCAAACATACACTGAACTAGCAAAAAATGCATTCCAAAAACTAAGCAAAGAAACAGAAAAATTTCATTAGAAACAAAAACAAAGGTGCTAGATTTTTATGTAATACCTATTCTTTTATATGGAAATGAATGTTGAACAATCTCCCCACAGATGAAGAATGGAGGTGGCATAAATTTGGTTCTAGGGAAGAATACTGAGAATCTCATGAACAAAGCAAGTAAGCAATGAGGAAGTCTTAAAGAAAATGGAAACAAAATGAACACATACTCAGAATCAGAAAGAGATAGCTGAAATTTCTTGGAGATATAATGAGGAAGGAGGACTTGGAAAATTTAACCCTCACTGGGAATATTGAGGCTTAGCAAAGGAATAAAAAGAATAAGAGGTTTTGGAGAACTATGATGTCTAGAAAATACACAACACATAGAAGATTATGGAGTGGGAGACGTTGCTGACAAAGTTCTTAGCCAGACTCAGTTTCCAAAATCTGACTAAATGGCTAAATATCAAATTTCTGGGAGAAGATCAGTTTGGGTAAAAAAAAAAAAAATTCAATACATACTCCTTCTCCATCTAATCCTTTCCATCATTCTTCTTCTTCTTCTTCTTCCGCTTCATCATAATCATTCTCCTTTTTCCTCCTCCACATCATTCCTTTTCTTCTTCCCCATCACTAATTTTGTTCATCCTCCTCTTTTGCATTCTTCTTCTAACTCTTCAACCCTATCACTTTTCTTCTTTTTTATCATCTCTAGTGATTGTTCCCAATATTAATAAAAGTAGATTTTCTTAGCAACCAGTATTATTTTGTCAATGACTCTGAAAACTGTTATTTTCATTGAAGTTCTAAATATTACCAGTAATAATTAAATCACTTCACATATTTATAAAATAAAAAGCCCATTATCCCAAATCAGGCATAATATTTCCTTATAGTATACAATTCTAGCAGCAGTTTCATCAATAAAATTGTTATCATTACTACTATAATTATCACAACAATCAGCAAAACCAACAAATATTTATCAGTTAAAAAGAACAGACACAAAATTCTGAAGCAAAAGTTATTTTATGTCTGTACATTACCCTTTGTTTATAACAAAGAATTTGATTATACCAGAAATAAAACCTTCCAGTTTTGACTTTTCAGATAAATGGCACACTCATCTGTATCAAATTGATATTTTTTTATTCAAAAGCTGGAAAATCTTTGCAAAATGCTTCATTTGCATCCATATCCATATCAGACAGCTGGTTAATGCAAGAATGGTTTAAATGATTTCTATCACAAATTTTGATTTATGATTTTTCTGACTGCAAACCATGGAATAGCTCAGATATTTTGAAGCAATCTGGTACACGATGTTTCCACTGATTTAACATGTTCTTATATTGCTCAAGAGAACTCTTTAAGTCAAGCAGACTTCCATTTGAAAAAACAACCTTTTTTTATTGATAGAAAGTGTTACTGTATTATTCTTTGGATCATACTTACTGAATCATTCTCCTATATTGTTTACAAGTGTCCTTTATCTGACCCAATAAAATATCCAAATACTAGCTATAAGTTTTTCCTGTTCAGATACTACTATCAAGTATAAGATTAATTCTTAGAAAAAAAACAGGATTTATATAGAATATAAAATTATTTCATAGCAATTTCATTCCCTTCATATTCTATTGATGAGAAGTAAGTTCCACTCAAAGTACTTCTGTCTGCGAATCACTGCTGTGTGGAACTCCCAATATGATGTTTCCTCAATCACTACAATCTTAACTTTTTGAGTCTAGGGTTAATCATTATCTTCACCACCTAGCTGTATAAGCTTTCTCTTACTCTGTAACCCTCTACCTTGAGTGGTCCCTGTGCCTTGTACAGAGTGAACCCCAATGTAAAAAAAATACATACATATACATTGTACGACAAACTCTTTTTATGATCAAAGAATTAGATATTTGATATAATTACAAGATGAATATAGAATATATATTTTCTACGTTCTTTAATGGTGATAAAATTTATTCTGTTCACTTTTAATAATTCCAAAATGCTAACCAAAGAAAAAGTCTGAGAAGTCATCATGTAGATTTTGTTATAGAAGGAAAAGTCATAACAAACAGATCATAATTTCAGCTTGGGGGGGGGGGGAGACATAGAAAAACAAGTAATATTTTCATTTAAAATAAGTGATATTTTTAATAAAAACTTTACTTTCTATAAATGAGATTTGAAGCAACAGGAATGTGGTTCCACAGACGAATGCTGAACATACTCTGGACCAAACATGTGAGCAATTACAATGTTTTAGAGAAAATGGAAACAAAAAAGAAACTTATATTTAACATCAAGAAAAGATAGTTGATATCTTAAGAGTACATAATGAGGATAGAGGGTTTGGAAAATCTGATACTCACAGGACAGATTGAAGGAAAGAGGAACAGAGGAAAGCAATCCATAACATACTAAGCAAGCTTGAGTAAATAGATGGCAGAACAAGGTTTAAAAGAAATAATGAAAAGACATTTATTAAGGGCTATAAAGGACAGGAAACTATGGAGAGTCATGATTGTCTTCCTCTTCAAGAGACATGGCACATAAAGAAGATGAAAATATATTAAATGAATAAAAATATTACCTGATTTTATTAATTATATATATGTATATATACACACACACACATACACCTGGTCAAAATCTTAAGACCAGATACAAAAGGGTTAAAAAATATAAAATATTGTTACTTTAATCAAAATATATTTGCAAAACATTTATACTTAATTAGAAAATGTAGTTTATCAGCAAACAAGTAAAAATTTTAAGCTTTTAACTGATTAATTTAAACAAAACATTGAAAAAGTACTTTTTTGGTTGGTCATAAAATAAGACCATGTAAATAAAAATAGAAAATACAAATAAGTCACAGTAACAATTTAATATTCAGTATATTGTCCATTTTTGCAAATTATTTTGAAAAATCACATTACCATATTCCTGATTAATTTCTGAATGAAGATACTTGAGATGCTCCCTAGGAAGCATAAACTATAGCATGAAGAGCATTCACAGCTTCAAATTGCAATCTATGTTTATAAACATTCTTTGCCATCTATCCTCAAATATTCTTGATTAGGTTTAGATCTGGAAAACACAGGGGATGGCTCAAAAGCTGAATGTTGTTTTCCATTAAAAATTTGTTTGATCTTTGAACATTGTGGATTGCAGCATTCTCATGATGGAAAATCCAGTTCAGTAATTAGTGATGCCTTTCTTAACATATCAATGTAACTAGCAGTTGTTTGATGACTTTTTACCTCATGTAACTCAAGAGTTCCACTGTACAAAAATGAATCCCAGACCATCATTGATCCATCTCCACCATGTTATGTTGAGAAAATTTCTTTTGGGAAATCTTTTGCATGTAAGCAATGCTGAAAACTGTCTGGGCCATCAAGGTTGAAATTTTTTTATCTGAAAAAAACACTTTCTTCCATTTATCTACACCCAAGTTTGATAACTGGAAGCCAGTTGTAAACAGAAAGTTTTATGGTGAGGAAGAAGGTGAGACCCCTCAGATATTTCATGTTTTTAAACACTTTCTTATTTAAATGCTGTCAAGTTGTTTGAGAGCTGCATTCAGCATCCGTATTCACTTTTATCTGATTTGATGTTAGGTTTGAATCTCTCTTAACTTCTCACCTAATGCATCTGTCGACAGATGGTGAGATTTTATTAGGACTGCTGGATTTTTAATGAAGTTAGCAATGACAATTCTGCTATGGCCAATTTCATTTGTTGAACTTCAAAGATGTGGTCTTTCACAACAAGATATTTGTTGTGAAAAACCACATCTTTGAAGTTCAACAATTCTGCCCTGTTCAAATTTTGTTAAAATTTTACCCTTAGCTGTTTTAAAATCTGAAATTTAATGCAGAAAATGAGCTGGGTAGATGTCTACATGTCTGAAGCTATAAGCACACTGACTAGTTTTAAAATTTTTGTAAAGTAATTTTTCTTTCACACATGATCTTGTCTTTATGACTAATTAAAAAAAACTTTTTCAATGTTTGTTTAAATTAATCAATTAAAAGCTGAAAATCTTCAATTGTTTGTTGATAATCTACATTTTCTAATTAAATGTAAATGTTTTGTAAATATATTTCAATTAAAGCAAACAATATTTTATAATTTTTTAAAAACTTTTTTGTACCTAGTGCTAAGATTTTGACCAGGAGTGTATATATCAATAAAATTAATAAAATCTATGTATATATATATATATTGATTTTTAAAGAAATATATCACTGCTACAAAATTTATTGTTTTTGTAAGTAACTAACTAGATCATCACATCAGGATATTGATCAATTAAATGAATTGAAACTAGAAATATAGGATGTTTGAAATTAAATTTGATTGGCGGGACTTAAGTGTTCATTTGTTTCACTCTGAGACTCCTCCCTTTCCAATAAAAGTTTACTAAGTTCTAAGATGAAGGGTTTTCATTATTCCATATACAATAGAAGTTCTCACATCTGAACTTCAGTATAGTTTAGATATGAGGACATGATTGGATGTAATGTGGCATGTATAAAATAACTATAACTTAACAAAACACAAGAACTTATTGCAATATATATGAAATTAAGTGTCTCGCTAAAGTAAATATCAATTTGCAATGTTTAATACTTACTAAGTTTTATTTTCAATTTTCTTTATTATTTCTTTTATCATTTTGCTTACTAAGGCATTTCTGCAAATTATGTGCACTTCTGTACTACTGAACAAAGATTTTTTTCTCCATGAATTTAATAACCTCATTAATAGATTCCACTATGGAGTTGTAGTTTTCTTCATCATTCTTTATATTTTCACCATTATTGGGAGAATTTGATTCTTTCTCTATTTCTTGATAATCCAAATTATTTTGAAGCGATTCTATCATTGGATTTTTTTGTAATTTATTATGATCTTCATTTATCCATTCTTTTAAGTCATCTTAAGTGAGAGTATTCAGTGGATCATCTCCAAGTGCAAGTTTTAGTGTTTCATTCAGATTTATCAATTCTTGATTGTTAATTTGCAAATTCAATGAATTAGAATCTTCATTCAGTTTTTTAATAATCTCTAATTTCTGATGTAATGTGAAAGAATTTCTTTTCCTTTTTCTTCCAGTTGAAGTTTCTTCTGTATGAGACATTATAGGTTGAGAAATTTCAAGTTACTAACAATTATCTGCAAAGAAAATAAAACATTATAATGTAGCATACTCCTACATCTTAATGGCAACAATGAGGACTTCTACTGTATTATTTTATACCATGGACTGAATATGTGAGCAATGATGAAGAAAAATGAAGTTTTAGGGAAAATAGAAATGAAAAAGACATTTATACTTAGAATCTGAAAAAAACAGTTGAAGTTTTTAGGACCCATAATGAAGAAAGAGGGCTGATAAAATTTGATACTCTTAAGACATTGTCGGCAAGAGGGACAAAGGAAAGCAGCACATAACCTACCTAACAAACCTGTATAAATAGCCAGCAAAACAGGGATTAGAAGAGGTAGGAAAAAAAGAAAATTATTACTTTTACCTTTAGAGAATGTTTTCTGTGGAAAATTCATATTTAGCAGTATAACTGTAAAAAAAAATAGTAAGATGCAGGCAAGTACGCGTAATAGATAATCAATTTTCAGGAGTCCTATGACATATTTTAAAATAAAAATTTTCCAAAATGCTGAAAAGCAGTGTAAAACCTACTGAAAAGAAAATGATTCAGACTAGGTTTTTGAAAATGTGTACTTCTACTTGCTTATTTTATGTTATTAGCACATTTTTCATCCTTTCTGAGGTAAAAATTGACTCATATTTCTTTTGAAGTTTTATAATTTTTTTTTTTCTTACATACAACATGTGACCAATGACCACATGTGCATTTACTTTGCCCTCATCAGCCGCTAACCAAGGGTGAATACACAGTTTCGGTGGTTTAAAGCGGGACTGCCACCCCTGGCACCACCAGCAGCAATCGCTACTGGGCAAAGTAAATGAGAGAAAAATAAAATCAATTGGCACATTAAGACAGATGAAAACGCTTTAACAGTTTTTTAAAATTCAAGAGCAGAACGAGAACGGAAGAAGTAGACGACGTCATGCTTTCTTTGCAAATTTCTTCGAATTGCGCCAAATCCAGCATGACGCTTGTCGAACAGTAGATTTTCAGCTGAAAATGCTCAAAGGTTCATGATATGACATTAATAGTAGATCAGGACATATGCAATATAGCAAGCCAGTCTCACTAAACTATTATAACCTTCCCTGGATGCCCAACATATGCAAGTAAATTAATATGCCAAGTGCTTAATGAGAAAAAAGTATCTATTTTATGCAGCTAATATTTATACTTCAGAATAATATCTTTTCTTGTCAATGCACTTAATTCAATGGTTAATATTAATTAAATAGATCAAACATTATACAGTGAAAATTCAATTAATGTCATGCTGCAGACTTTTTGATCCACCGTGGTATATGGCTCTGTACTGAACTTAGCTTAAGTACTAAAGATTTCCAGGATGTTGGCGATCATGGCTCGCCACAATTTTCTGTCCTTTGTAAGTCCTAATAAGTTTTGTCTTTTTGTTATCTCCCTTAAACCTCATTATGCCATTCATTTACTCAAGCTTGTCAGGTAAGTTATGCATTGTTTGCTAATATTACACTTGCCTTCAATCTGTTCTGTGAGTATCAAATTTTCCAAGCCCTCTGTTTTAATTATGTGTTGCAGAAATTTAACTTTCTTTTTCTGATTCTCACTATAAGTGTCCTTTCTGTTTTCATTTTCTCTAAAAGTTTGTCACTGCTCACATGTTTGGTCTATGGTATTCTCAGCATCTTTTTGTAGAATCACATTTCTGTTGCTTCAAGTCTTTTTTCATCTGTGAGGAGATTGTTCAGCATTCACTACCATATAGTAGGACTGATATAACAACAGTGTAGTACTCTTTTCTTTGTTTCTAACATCTTTGCTATCTCAATGCATCTTTAAATCTTCGTGTCACACTTTTTGTTCTCTGCTAAAAAACTTCCCAGATATCTAAATTTGTTTGATTTTGGGATATCCAATTTGTAATTTGCATGTTGAACTGTTGCCTTTTTGCAATTGATGCTTAGTTCCTTCTTCTCACTTTTTTCACTTCCTTCTGTAGGAGTTTTTGTGGTTTTGTTCCTGTGTCTGTAGTCATCACCGTGTCATCTGAATATTCATAGCAACTATAACTACAAATAAATAAAATTTGTAATGCTAAGTATGAGTTTGAGTTTTGTTTAACAGCATATAAACCTCTGCGGGTTATTTAATGCCAAAAAATGTTAGGTTTTAAGATATTTTTTTTAATGTCTGGTTATAGTGAGAAGGTTGATTTAGTCAGATTTTGATGAAAACATTTTGTTTTTGTAGAAAACTGAAGATGTCATCTAGTTTTATATTAAAAAATGTAATGCTGCTAATAATTTTCTCCTTCAAAAATGTATCATGGTAATAATTTTTTTCCTTCAAAAAATGCATATTTTTTTCTATTAAAGTCTATTTTTATGTATATATATATATATTTCTATAAAAGTCTATTTTTATACTTTCATAGTGTTTTGACCCCAGTTTGGGGGTTAACTATTTGCCCATAGCTGGGACCCTAACAGGCACTACTACTCCAAGTCAAGGTGGACCTGGGAACAACAGCAATTAAGAGGTGGTTCCATGCTCCTCACAACCTCCCAATCAGAGGCCTTGCTGCAGGATGCGTCATACCCAGGACCTGTAATGTTAAGATTGTGGCCACCTATAATGAATCCCAGTAGGATTTATCATTCTCTCAGAATTACCTCACTGTATAGGTTGAATAAGTCCAGTGAGAAGTCCATTTTTGTTTTACACCCCATTCTATTTTCTATATTTACTGGATTTATTTTCTATTCATATGCAAACAGTGTGCACCCAGTATAGGTTCTGAATAGATATCCATTCATAATGAAAACTGTTATCACTAATTTGGGCACAAAAAATATACTGAGTATCAATTTGATACAATAAAGTAAGATTTTATTTCAATTGTTTCTTTCCCAAGCAAATATACATACTATCATATAGGAAGTTACTATAAATAATATTTTCTACTACTACAATGAGACAATCTCTGCCTCTTGTATTAATTAACTTAATTATGTCTTTTTATTTTTTAGCTCTACAGGGCGCCCAGTAAAAAAGCAGCAAATTTACTATCAGTTTTATCTTTCATGAATAATTGACCTTGAATAACCTTGAATAAATTTCATGAATAAAGCTAGTGCTTCCTGGTTACTATGCTTACGACTTTGTTTTGAACATTCAGGCAAACATTTAAAACATTTACGATGATTATTCAATTTGTGCACGAATTCTGATAGCTAAATAAATTTCTTTCTGACTCTACAACGTTTTTTACTGGACACAACTGTAGTTTAGTGAATGCAATCCTTTATTACTCTGGCTAAATGGCATTAACTGCTTTATTATTTACCTATAGTTAAGGTGATAAAATGAATTTATACCTTTCCTAAGAGTATTAGTTTAAAGTGAATGCAAACTTTCTCAGCTTGAATTTGAAATCAGTTCATTGATTTCATTCTTCATACTAACTATTATACTACCTGCACCTCCCACTATGAGATTAGTTAGTACAATACTACAAAAATGCCCAACTCTGTAGCCTTGTGCAATGCTAAGCTTAGTAAATATCTATATACAGCCAAGTTGTCTACTATAGAGAAATTATTAGTATCTTCAGTGCAATTACTAATGAGTGGAGACCTCTTCTTTATTAGCTCATTTTTACTGACTCAAAGAAAGATTTAGTTTTGTAGATAATTACTAATAAATAAAATTTGTAATGTATTCAGGTGAGCACAAGGAAATGATAGCTTCATAGTGCCTCCCACCAGAAAAAAAAATTGGTGTAATGCACTCTCTCTCTAAAATTATTCAATAATAATAACACTTGCTTCATGTTCCCTTACTTGTAATCCGCAGATGGATATTCTTGTTTTTAATCTATGGAATATCAATAACTAACAAATTTAAGATTTTTCTTTGAAAGAGAACTGACAAATGCTTTTACAGTAAGTAAAATTATACTAAACTAAAATACTCCAATTTTTATTAAAATGACAATTGTTTCATTTGAATAAATGTATTTCAAATAATGACTGTAGAAAGCCTTAATTATTTTGTATTCCTTTTAATAAAATAAAAAAAATAATATTTATTTATTTTTAAATCATTAAATGTTAAATGACTTATTAAACATAGCAATTAAAAAATATCCATATATTAAGAACATACTCACCAGATTATTGTTAACTGTTCAAATGGCATCATGAAGTATAAAAATATTATATCTTCTTAAGCAACTTTGAAAACAGCTGCAATAATAGAGCAGTCAGTGTGAAATGTTTTGTGAGGTAGTAACCATTTCAAATTATACAGAATATATGTTTTAGACACACTTTTTGTGGCTACTTTCTCTCAATTTGCTGAAAGCTTCTGGTGAGTGAACCAAATGATTACAAAACTGTTTACAAAACTCTGGAGTTGAGGTGGTGAATATAACAGCAGTCAGCTTAGAGATAAATTTTATATGTATTAATTATATATATATATATATATATATATATAATCATATAATTATGAATTAAATATACATTGTGATACAGAAATTTCTATGTTTCGAGATACAAGAGATAGATTGTATCTCGAAACATAAAAATTTCCGTGTCGCAATTATATGATTATATTAAGCTCTACAATATTTATTGTATTGAGCACTGTTTATATAAAAAAATAAATGCCAGGGGACTCAAAATTGTAAAACATTGGATCCTCTTTACCTGGATTTATATATATATATATATATATATATATATATATATATATATATATATACATACTAGCAGTATAGCCCGGCGTTGCTTGGGTGTAATGAAAGCTTTTATATATATATATATTATCGATTTTCTGCACTATTGTAAGACTTGCAACCTTAAAACTTCTGAATATCATTTCTTATGTCTTTGTCTATGAGTGTATCAAATTTGATTAAATCAGACCACTTCTTCTATAACCCGATTTTTTCGATTATCAATTTTCGATTATTTATCAGAGGTACCTCAACACAAAACCTAGCTAAAGACACTCGCAGACGCTTATAGTACAACTGCGTAAATTTTCAAGAAAATTGGTTCAGCCGCTTCGGAGTCTATAGGTAACAGACACACACACACAGACAAAGTTCCATTTATAAATAAGTTTAGATTTAGATTAGATAGATATATAAAATTTAAAAATGCTAAAAAATTTTTAAAAAATGGTTTTATCTGTAACCTCATGTTATTAAAAATATATAATACATAATTAATCCCAAATTAAAATAATTTAAATACTAATTTGCATATAAAAACAAAAACATCACTCACTTTTGTTCACTAAACATTAAATTGTACTAATTCATGTCCTCCATAACTTGCCTGACTTTTTAGTTAACCTGATGATTATATATGAGCATTTCAATATCTAAAAATCTTGAAAAATCAACAACATTTTTGTTCTTATTATATATAAACAGTTGTAACAACATAAAATTCTTGCATTCGCCTTGACAAAGTCCATCAGAGGATGAAACATATCAGGTAAAATAAGTTTTCCTTCTGTCCTTATTCAAATATATTTCTACCGGCCCGATTATTTACAATAAATTTTTATTATGAAAATATGTGTCATTGGCAGGATTTGAACTTGCGACCCCTATCCACATAGGGGAAGCCACCAAGTGATCTGGCACATCTTAGACCTCTCGACCACAAATGACAATCAGTTCAAACAAAGTCAAATTAATCCTATAAGACAATTTTCGAATTTATCATAATAACCATCTCTGCTTTGAAATGTATCGTAATGTCAAAAATTGTAAACATGTTATGGAAATTAACAAAGGAACCAAGTTTCATTAATCTTCATTAATTTCAATAATATATATATATATATATAGAGAGAGAGAGAGAGAGAGAGAGAGAATGAGAGAGAGAATGTAAAATGAAAAACATATAAGTAGTACATATCAATCCCAGAATAAGCTTCTTCAGATTAATAATGGATTCTTTGAGAGAGTCAATTTAGATTTGTTGGCAGTGGGTACAATGAATCTTGCTTACAATTTTACACCAAAAACGTTAGATACAAATATGCTTAGCTTTAAATTTAAATTTCAATGTCCTGTGGGATAAAGATGTTTAGCCAATCTCGTTCAGCTTTTTATTGCTTTTGTTTTTATTTTATAGTTTTAAGATATCTCACATTTTATCAGAATTAAATTTTTAAGAAAAGGAGTTGTCTTGTATGATACAGGACAAAAATTTATTATAGATAATTCTGAAATTAGTTCACTTTCAATATATTTTTGCCTTGATAAATTAATTTCTCTTTCAATTAAAAACTGTTTTCTTTATGTTGTATTTTTGATTGTATTTCCCTCCATACCCCCCATACATATAAAACAGACTCAATCAATAGAACCATTATTAATTTGAAGGCTCTTTCTGAGAATGAAATGCATCACTTAGAAGTTTTTTTCCCATTTTGTTCTGTGATAACCCACTATTAGCCTGATATATATATATATTTAATATTCTATGCTCACTGTCACAAAAATATGAAAGAGAAAATGATAAAGGCTTTAATCATTGGGTGGAAATTGACATTGCTTGGCTTACTTACAAAGAAAGAGGAAGTGAGTAGTATAACAATATTTCTCAGAAATGGAAATCAACCTTGAAATTTTCCATAATACCAACAGCATCATGACTATGACTGCTATCCTCAGTCTTCTAGTCTTTGCAGCCACACATGGATAAAACCTCAAGACCACCAAAATTACTGTTACTTCTCACCATACCATCAGCCTTAATACTAAATCCATACAAAGCACTACTACAACTAGAGAAAAGTTGAGGGCTAAGATCAAGTCCCTAAACACTATTCTTCATTCTGACATCTTCACCAGATCACAAATTCCTCCCTTAGTTTTTTTTTCTTACATTGCCAGCTGATGCCTCATCAGCTGTCCCAGCTGTGCTATTGCTGCTGCTGATATTAATGGTGTCATTCTTGTGGGGTTTTTTTGTTTGTTTTTTGTTGTTTTTTTAGTTTTTTCTTTGGAGTATTTTTTGCTTTAGCAGATTTTTGTTTATTTTTTATTTTTTTCTACTTGCTTGTCCTTTGCAATCTTCTTCCCCAGTTGTTGATGAGTGTCTTGTAGCCATGGATGTCACCAGAACAGCAGCAGGAATAGCAGCAACTGAAGTAGCAGTTATTGAGCCATTCAGGTCTGGTCATTGGTCTGCCTTACTGACCATGTTATTGCTACAGTTTAATTAGTGATACTACTGGCCACTTGAAAGAGGATATTACTTTGGACTTTAGTAACTTAAAGTGTGATGAAGAGACTGGAAATTGCAAAAGTGCATGAGGGGGAAAAGTGTAAAAGGAATATTTTAGATATTGTGCATTTATTAGAATATACACAGATGAATCCATAAGTGTGTATGTACAAACACACATGTATATATATATATATATATATATAGAGAGAGAGAGAGAGAGAGAGAGAGAGGAAACATATATGCAGATATAAAATACATATTCAAATGAATTGATATTTATATTCATATACTTTTTAAAGTATAGAATGAAAACATATGGCCAATATGGGCACTTTTATGTGGTCCAATTGTTAGAGAGCCTGCCTGACAGATCGTAAATGATCTGTGAAGCAGGCTTTCTAACTGTGTAGTGAGTTCAATCCTATCTGAGTGCTCCATACTTGCAGCCATGTGCCACATCTAAGCTACACTCAGCAAATCACTATGTGTCCGCACATCAACATGGTGTTATGGTAAGCAAGCTTGTCTCACTAGATCAATAAAAACTGAGCAATGAGTTCAATCCTCACTTGGTGCACCATACCTTCAGGCTTATGTCACATCTATGCTACACTTAGTTAATCACTATACACCCAATATTTATCACGATTGAATTCATTCTTGTATTTTCTAAAAAATTAAGGAATCTCTTGTATGTAAACAAGAGAAGTTAACTAAAATTAAAAATGTATTCATTGTTTCCAATTTTTAATGAGATTTATATTGCTGAAAAACTACTACTTAAAGTCACATTATGTATATACATTTGTGTGTACTCACACACACATGAAAAGAGGATGAAAGTGTCTTGGTGCCACATATTACACAAAATTTGTTTCAAATGGTCAACCATCATATTTTTGGAGGAAGAACTTCTTGATCAGGTTAAGAAATTTTCAGCACCGTTTTATGAATGTAAGTTTAGATGAGAATCCTACTAAGTGGTAAATATATATGACAATTTTGAAAACTTCTATTTTATCACATTTTGCTGATGAATTAGCATTTTTAGAAAAAGAATTTTAATTAAAAAAATATTTTATTGAAATAAAATTCTTTTTTTGATTATGCTGATTCATGAGGATATGTGAATAGCATAAAAGTTATCAGTACAGTTATTTGGCTGTTTCTTTTTCTTTCACTTCATGCTAATTCTTTTTTTTTTTTTTTTTTTAATCATCTCACCCCAAGCAAGGCATTCCACTGCCACTATTGCACATGGGGCTACATAGGGGAAGGTAAAGAGAAGGAGTGGATAGACATAGGGAATGTCAGGAGAAAGGTGACAGATGAGTAAAGATAGCGAGGATGAGGGTCGGGCAGATGGGAAGAGTGCTTGATAGAATGGGAGCAGGTTAGTGTGTTAGGAGGTGTGTATTGACCTTACATTTAAACTCCTGGAGATTGTAGCCGTCGGGGAAGCAATCGTTTGGAAGAGAATTCCACAGTCGGGAAGTGCGAGGAAAGAAACTGTTGGAGTAGAAGTTATGGCTGCATTTTATCGGTTTCACTGTAAAAGGGTGGGATCTAGTTGCTAATCTAGTATCTCATGCAAATTCATATTTAGGGGGCACCAGTGATCTAAGTTCCTCGGAGCAGAAGCCGTGAAAGTATTTATAGAAGAGACACAGGGAAGCCACGTCTCGCCGGTGGGAGAGAGACTGCAGGCGGTCTGCCAAGTTGGTATCTATCACATTACAGACCCTCCTCTGAACCTTATCGAGAAGCCCGAGGAGAACAGCAGGGACACCCGACCAGATATGGCAGCAGTATTCAATGCACGGGCGGATGGTAGATTTGTAAATGTGCAGGATAGATTTAGACGGAAAAAACTTCCGGGTCCTACACAGAGAACCGACTTTCATAGCAACGGATTTAGCAATGGATTCGATATAGTCATTCCATTTGAGGTCCGCTGAAAGTGTGAGACCAAGGAGGCATAGTGTTTTACTCTCTGGGAGGCAAGCCTGGTCCATGCTAATGGGAGGTAGGTGAGATTGTCGATGATGGTTAATTGACAGTAGCTTCGTTTTAGAAGCATTAAAATTTACAAAATTCACTTGGAAAAGGCATGAGTCTACCTTCCTCTGCTATTTTTGATACCAATTCTTTTGAAATATGTGACCAGTTCTATACAAGACATCATTCATCACTACAATCAAATCATATGTGTGAGTAGTCTAGCAGTTGAATTAGGCCCTCATATATTAAAATCAACAAAAGAGTCTATCACACACACGTATATATTTATTATGATTAAATTACAGCAACATAAAATGTAAAAATAAAAAAAGTAAAGCGAAAAGTAAAAAAAAAAAAAAATCTTTAACTTGTTGCCAAAAGGCATGGGCAAGGATTTCCAATCTGGCAGAGGATGGTGAGTTGGTTAAAATATTCAGCCTCTTCATTTTGCAACCTCCAAATCTGTCAGTGACACAAAAAAGGAGTCTTCATTCCAATTCAACTCTTAATATGTATAAGTTGGATATACAATCTGGTCTCTTTGTGAAACAATTTCCTAATTTGATGATAACCTGAGAAGAGAGCCTTCATTTCTTGAGATCTGCAGTCAAACTGATTAAACATAAGTCTCCTGATCAATCCATTGTATTGGACCACATGGCTGCACATGTGTGATGTGCTGAGAGAGAGAGAGAGAGAGAGAGAGAGAGAGAGAGAGAGAGAGAGAGAGAGAGAGAGAGATGTACTTTTAATCCTGTGGATGTTAAAGTTGAATATGTGATAGTATAACAATATATATATACCCACTCACTCAATACACACACACACACACACACACACACACACACACACACACACATATATATACATAGGCTGTATCAAAAATACTTTTACAAAATTTGACGGTGGATTCCTGAGCCCAAAAGGACATTGTTGTACCTCAACACAGTAACTAAGAATAAATGTTCAAAATGCCCTCTGCTTGCCTCTAAACATGCATGCAATCATTGGATCATTGACAGTTGGACCCTTTCAAATACTTCCACATGGTATTGAATGATTCCACACGTTTCCATGATAAAGCATCTCTGCATTACTAATGTCTGCTGCATAAACAGTTATGGAACTGTGTTCCTCAACTTTCCAAATCAACCACAAAATTGACGAGAAGATTGACATTGCACCTTTCTCACAACAGTTCTATCCAGTCTCAATTAAACACACATCGAGATCTTCTAGGACCTATCAGTGATATACTTGTTGATAATACAGACATAATAGCATCATCCACATTTAAACAAAGATTAAAAATGATGGCGGCATTACTAATAAAAAATCAGTTATGAACATGGTAACAATGTGCTTTCCATGTTCAGAACTTAACATGCACAACACTCTATATGTATAAACCTTACACATGTTTATTTACAAGTAAAACAAAATTAATTCTTGATAATGGCTAAAAATATAGCCAAAAGTGCTCAAGAGTATAAAATGTTTAGATGATTCTTATATAATTTGAGTTCTGAAAAGAAAAAATTATATGAACACATGGAAAATTATATAAAAAAGTTAATGATAATAGTCTGTCATTTTGAATAAAACCTCTGTGTGTGTGTGTGTGTGTGTGTGTGTGTGTGTGTGCACATATAAACACACATATATTCATGCCTTAATATATATATAAATGTATCAATGTTTACACATACATATGTACTAAAATCAGTCAGTCAGTGAAAGTGGCATACATGATACATTCTTAAGAATCATGTCTCAAAAGAGACATGACTGACTGGACAGACGACTTTCCTGCAATAGTTTACCATTACTTTTTGCAGTAGACTGATTGCCAGCCAAGGCTATGGAACCTAATTTTTCCTGCTATTTATCCCATAGCTGGGGATAAAAGTGACAAATTAATACCTTTCCTAAGGGTATTTGCACATAAGTGAATGCAACAAATTCAACTGGGGTTCAAATTCAGCGCTGCGATTTCTCATTCCAAGCCGGTATCCACTGCACCACAACACACACAGTAAGAGTAAAAATAGCAGGTGTATTTACATTTGGATTGGCACTTTGCTTTAGACCAGAATGGAACAACTGTATAATCATTAAAAAATTTTACAAACCCCAAAATTATATGGTCAAACACACTTCTAACCAAATGATCTAACATCAGAATTTTTTCTTCTTTTTTAGAATCTCTTCTTATTTAAATCCAAAATTTTTCAGCACCACCCAAATATATATATATATAAAATTAAAAAAACATTTTAAGTTATAATAGGGTAATAGTAGTCAATATCAGGGATAGAGTGTATGTAAATATAAAAATGAACAGTGAGGTCAACAAGTGATGACAATCTGTTTCATACTTGAACACAATTTTCAGGTTACCCTGAAGATTGTGTCTTAAGTATGAAACAAACTGTCACTTCTTGGTGTTGACCTTAGTGTCCACACATATATATATATATATATATATATATATATATATAAAGAGTGAGAGACATAATGTAGTGGATAAACTAAATTTTTGTCGGGGTGGATTTTGTTCATATTTATTAGCATTATTCTAAAATCAATGGAACTGAAATTATTTTTAAGAAAAAAAAATATTTATAAAACTCAATAAAAAACAGAAATTTAAAAGATAATTCTGTCAATTATATAGATAAACACTGAGAAGAAGAAAAAAGAACTTCAAATGTTGTTTGGCTGTCATAGACAGCCAAACAATTTATATGAGATCAAATATTATAAGTATATAAACATAAGTATATAGACATAAGTAGTATCATTTAATAATGTGGGTAAGAAGGATTTATTTTCATCACTGTGAATGTTGATGAGCTTGCATCAAAGCGTTAAATCAAAACTGAGAATGAAATCCCAAGAGAAGCTGCTGCTAAGTGAGGATATATTAACTTGCAGATCAGATTTTAACACCATGGAATGTGTGAGAAAGACAATCTGCTTTAACTATATAAAAAGAACATATCAGTTATTTGACTTCAGATAAAAACACCTTGTGATTTGCCCATTCTGTTACTGGAAAACTAAGAGTAGATGACTATTTGGCCAAATCACTACCTCATTACTACCCAGGCACCTTCATTATGGAATAGCAGTTAATAAGCTAATTTTGCAGACTGTTATTACTGTAGTGAGTTTGTCCCATACTATGTGACTTTCATATGCGACCCCATGACAAGTTATAGTAAATTTAATAAATTACCTGCTCAAGCATAATAAAGAAAACACAATTACATCTATTTGATAGTAGCCACATATACAGGGTGCAATGGATAACTTGTCTAAATTACACTAAAATGAAAATAACACTGACATTTCATTTTAACCAATATATTTACCAAAATTAAACAAAAATATCTTGAAATACTAAAAAGTAAATTTATTCAATAAAATTACCATAGGCTTTAACTACAGCCTCCAGACAACATTGGACTCTCCTGCTGCTCTTCTGTTTTTTTTAATCATTTCACCCCAAGCAAGGTGGTACCACCACTGATGCGCAGGGGGGGGGCTACATAAGAGTAAAAGTTTAGACAAGAGGAGAGTGAAGAGAAAGACAGACCAGTTACAGGGGGTGTCAGAGAAAGGGCAAGAGAAGAATGGAAACACAGGTGTGAAGACAGTTGCAAAGGTAGAGAGAAAGGAAAAGAACAAGATATACAGGGTGATGTAGAAAGAACTAAAGTCAAGTGGATAAGAGATGGGCATTGACATTGCATTTAAATTCCTGGAGGTTGTAGCCATCAGGAAAGCAAGTATAAGGAAGGGAGTTCCACAGGAGGGAAGTGTGAGAAAAGAAGCTGATGGAGTAGAATTGAGAGCTGCATTTGTTTGATCTAACTGAAAGTGGGTGGAACCTTGTTGCCAGTCAGGTTGCACGAGTAAATTCTAGTGGTGGGGGCACCAGTGACTTAAGTTCATTGGAGCAGAAGCCATGAATATATTTGTAGAATAGACAGAGGGAAGCCACATCCTACCAGTGAGAAAGTGGCTGGAGTTGAGCTGCCAAGTAGGGACCTATCATATTACAGATTCTCCTTTGGAGCCTGTCAAGAACACTGAGATGAACAGCTGGGGCACCTGACCATGTATGACAGTAGTATTCTATGCATGGACAGATTTTTTTTTTTTTAATCATATCACCCCGAGCAAGGCAGTAATGCCACTGATGTGCAGGGGGCTACATAGGAGTGAAAAGATTGGAAAATAGAAAGCCGGAAACTGCATCCTAAACAGGAAACAAGGGATGAGCCTCTTCACCTGTTCAATAGACGTGGGTGGAGTGTGAACCGGGCGATAGTTTAGTCTATCTACTCCAATTGAAAAAAAAAAAGTAAGAAGATTGGAAGAGAAAACCGGAAACCGCTTCTTAAACAGGAAACAAGGGATGAGCCTCTTCACCTGTTCAATAGACGTGGGTGGAGTGTGAATAGTTTAGTCTATAGTTTAGTCTATCTACTTCAATTGGAAAAAAAAAAGTGAGACAATTGGAAGAGAAAATGGTTGATTTGTATATGTGCAAGATGGATTCAGGCGTAACAAAACTTCCTGGCCAGACACAGTGACCCAACCTTCCTATTATAGTGAATTTAGCTATTGACTCAATGTAATGATTCCACTTGAGGTTGGAAGATAGGGTAAGGCCAAGAAGGTGCAATATATTGCTTTCAGGAAGACTCACTTGGCCCATGCTTATGGGGAGCAGGAGAGGTTGCCTGTGATGGTTGACAGATAGCAGTCTTGTTTTTGAAGCATTAAAATTTACAAGCTACTTCTTACCCCATTCCACCACTGAGTGTAGATCCTTCTCAAGATCAGCAGCAAGGTTATGTTTGTCCTCCTCACCAGATTTCTTAGTAGATTGTGGTGTCATCTGCATAGATGCCTACTTGGGGATTGATCACGTCTGGGAGATCATTTATGAAGATCAGGAAGAGTGTCAGGCCTAGGATAGAGCCTTGGGGGACTCCAGCATTTGTGCAGTAGGATGTGGAGGCATGTCCATTCAAGACAGCCTTCATTATGTGGTTAGATAGGAAGGATTGAATCAGATCAAACAAGCATCCGGTGATACCATAGCCCTGTAGCTTGTATAGAAGGCCAGCATTCTAAACCCTATCAAAAGCCTTGGAGATGTCCAGGGCAACAGCATAAGGTTTGCCAGACTTATCAAGGGCCTGGTATATGTACTCCGTGATTGTTGTTAGCATATTGGCTGTGGACCTAGCGAAGCAGAAGCTGTACTGCCTGTCTGAGAACAGGTTATGAGCAGTAAGATGTTGAACTATTTCAACATTGATAATAGCCTCAAACTTTTTTCCGAAAATTGGTAGGAGGCTGATAGGATGATAGTTGGATGGGTCTGAGGGTTCTCCTGAGTTCTTAAATACAGGAATCATAGAAGAGGACTTCCAGCATGCAGGAAAACAGGAAGCAGAAAGGCAGTAATTATAGGGTTTAGACAGGACAGAGGAGAGTTCAGGGGCACATTTCTTAAGGACAATGACCAGGATTCCATCACTTCTGCTCACCTTATGGGGGTTCAAATTTTGATATTACCATAGATACCAGAGACATGGTAGTGTAAACATCTTTCAGTTGAGCCTTGGTTCTAAGAGGGTAGTCTGGTACGGGTACTCCAGATGAGTCAATTCAAATGTGGAGTTCTAGTTTAAGTTGATAATTGCTGCTATAATTCTTGCTTTCAGATCATCTTTGATGTTACTTAGAGTTTTTGTTGTTCTCTCACTCAACTGCAACTCGCACATAATAATCAAGGGGTTTGCAATCTGGGGAGTTCATGGCCAGATATAAGAGGTGATGTGGTCGCAGAAATTGTCTGATAGCCATGCCTATTGATCCAGGGCAGAACTACCTTCTTAAAGCACTTGATGTTGGCCTCCAGTTGAGTCTGAGACCCTCATTAATAAACTCTGGAGTTCTTTTATCAAAATGACCAGAGTGAGTTATCCGAGCTGCTGTACCCTCGTATTTACCATTAGATTTTTTTCTGAATCTTCTGCACTGTCCTCAGACTAACACCCAAACACTCTGAAATGTTGATACTGGAGCTTCTGACATGAATGCCAAACAGTACAGTATGTTGTTTACAAATTTCTGTCAAACTGAATTGCATCATGGTGCTTTTTTCTCACAGATTCTACTATACTGTGCAGTCGACAAAATCGAAACAGTGCACATGCGCAAAATTAAAAATATAAAATGGGGACAATTTACCCATCTCACTCTGTCTCTGTGGAAATGCTATGTCTTTTTAGAATATAAGTGTTCACAGTTTTTCACAGTTTGCCTTTCTATTTTAATATCTGTAAACTCTATATTATCATGACTGTTGTCAAGAAAGATAAAGAAATTGTTTCTCATTGATTTCTCCAGTTTCAAATTCTCATTGTCTTTTTATTAGATTGGTTGCTAATCAAGGCAAGAGAGTCTAGTCTCTCTACTGAAGTAGATGAAGAGGAGAGAGATGTGATGGATACATGCATTTCCCAAGGGCTTTAGTCCAAAAGGAACTCAAATTATATCAACCATAATTTTATTTTGTCTTGCTGATTTCAGTTTCTGCACTGTTATCAGTAAGTCAATGTATATATCCCAACAAATATATATGTTAAGATGATGAAACAAAATGAAAAATGCATTAACATTTTGCTAAGAAGATCTGTCCTCTTTGGCTTCCTTAAGTTTTTCTCATCATCTTCACTTTTGTTTTGAATACAATTATACACCCTATGCACACACACACACACACACACACACACACACACACACATATATATATATTGAAATATGTGAAAAACAATAGGATGTTGAAAAAATTTTTTATTTCATTATCTTTATCTATCTTTTATATTATTATAATTAATTTTGTGAATTGTACATATTTGGAAAGTGTTCCCATGAACATTAATACTACATTAATACTATATTAAACAAAAGATTTTGGGTTGGAACTATTTTTCAGTAGGTGGCACTGAACATTTTAATTTCTATTCTTTTATTGTTCTTGCTCATTAATAATAGTTTTCTTTTTCTTATATTCTTTCACACTCAAAAATCTTCAGTGTTTTAGTGGTTTTGTTTACTTGCTTAGAGTGAAATAATAAAAAAAACAGCAAGAAAGATATGTGCCATTTATGGAAATGGTACCATAGTTGAGAGTACAGTTTATAAGTAGTTTGCAAGATTCAAGATGAAAATTTTGACCTGGAAGTAAAAGAACATTCTGGTAGGTCTACAATAGTTGAAGATGACCAAAGGAAAAAAATAATCCAGGTCACACAACACAGTACATTGCAGATAAACTCCAAACATTTCATATAAAGTACTGTAAGAGATTTAAAATTAAAAACACTTGGATATGTGAATTACTATAATGCACCTCATGATTTAATGGAAAAGAATTGACTGCATTTTCATCTGTGATTCTCTACTCAAACAATAAAAGCAACACATTTTTGAAAAGAACAATTGCAGGTGATGAAAGATAGATTGTTTGGTTGCTTAAAACAGCTCTGAGTGAAAAATGTTGTGAGGAAATGAAATGATCACCTTAAAAGCTGGTCTGCATCCAAAGGTGATGCAATGTATTTGGTGGAATTAGAATGGCATTTTGTCTTATAAGCTTCTTCTGAAAAATCAGATGTTGAATTCAGACAAGTACTATTCCCAGTTGGACCAATTAAAGGCAGCAATTGTTGAAAATAATCCAGAATTAACCAATCAGAAGGGTGTCATTTTTCATAAGGACAATGCCAAATTCACATCTCTTTGCAGACCTGAGAGTAATTTTTTTTTTTTTTAATCATATCACCCCGAGCAAGGCGGTAACACCACTGATGCGCAGGGGGCTACGTAAGGGTAAAAAGAATGGAAAAGAGAAAGCCGGAAACCACATCCTAAACAGGAAACAAGGGATGAGCCTCTTCACCTGTTCAATAGATGTGGGTGGAGTGTGAACTGGGTGATAGTTTAGTCTATCTACTCCAATTGAAAAAAAAATAAAAAATAAGGAAAAGAGTGAAAAGATTGGAAAAGAGAAAACCGGAAACCGCATCCTAAACAGGAAACAAGGGATGAGCCTCTTCACCTATTCAATAGATGTGGGTGGAGTGTGAACCGGGCGATAGTTTAGTCTATCTACTCCAATTGAAAAAAAAATAATAATAAAGGAAAAGAGTGAAAAGATTGGAAAAGAGAAAACCGGAAACCGCATCCTAAACAGGAAACAAGGGATGAGCCTCTTCACCTGTTCAATAGATGTGGGTGGAGTGTGAACCGGGCGATAGTTTAGTCTATCTACTCCAATTGAAAAAAAAAAAAAATAATAATAAAGGAAAAGAGTGAAAAGATTGGAAAAGAGAAAACCGGAAACCGCATCCTAAACAGGAAACAAGGGATGAGCCTCTTCACCTGTTCAATAGATGTGGGTGGAGTGTGAACCGGGCGATAGTTTAGTCTATCTACTCCAATTGAAAAAAAAAGTAGTTTGATTAGGATACTGTACCTGCTATATTCACCTGACCTTGCACATTTGGATTACCACTTAATTCCATTCCATTCTGACAAAATTCTCTTAATATAAATAACTTTAATGCTTTAGAAACTAGTAAAAACCACTTAGATCAGTTCATTAGCATTGAAAGATGAGAAATTTTGAAAGGATAGAAGCTGCCTCAATGATGGCAAAAGGCAGTGGAACAAAATGTAGCTGAATAAATTTATGCAAAAAATCTATAAATATTGCCTTAGAAATTATGTAGAAAGAGAGAGAAAACAAAATCTCTAAAGAGTGAAGATATCACAATCATGTCTTCACAAAATTTCAAAATCAGCATGATTGAAACAACACTGCTCACTTAAGTGCAAAACCTCTCCACATAATTTCTATTAATGCTTTATCTCAATCTTGATATTGAGCACTTTATGAAAAAAAACAAAAAAAACAACCGGCTTGTTTAAAATGTCTTTCCTCCAGTAAACTCCTGAAAAACAGAAATTTTAGCATTAAGCAACATTCCAATTTAACACTATATATATATATATATATATATATATATATATATATATATATATAGTTCATTTGTGAACAAGTTATTATGCAACCCAGGTTTCTACTTTCTGGTGTCTTCAGGCAATTTACAATAAGTGATTTTACCATTTTTTTAAGAACATTCATGTAACAGCAAAAAAAACCCCCTGTTATGTGAGTGTTTTTGAAAAATCAGGAAAAATCAGTTATTGTAAATTGACTAAAGACACCAGAAAGTAGAAACTTGGGTTGTGTAAAAACTCATTTACAAACAAAAAATATTTAAAAAGTTCTACAATATAATTGTATTGAACACTTTTTAATACAACTGTGTATGAGTCTAATTTAATTATGACCAAAAACTAAATAATTATATATATATATATATATATATATATATATATATACAAATCTTTATTTTATTTTTTATCATTTCACCTCAAGCAAGACAATAAAGCAACTAAGACACAAGAGATACTGAGTATTAGAGATTACAAAAAAAAAAAGAGAAAGAACAATTAAAAGAGCAAGAAGAAAATATCCAATGATTGACATTGCATTTAAATTTTTGCATTTGCATGTATATTGAAGTTGTAAAAAATATATAGCAAGCTGCTGGCCTACAGAATATGAAATAGCAACAATAACTTATCTCAGAATTCAGAAATAATCAGTGATAAGTTTTATACAATTGCACAAAATTTAAAAATGCTTGTTATTTTAACTGTAGTTCTATAGAAGAATGCTGAAAGGGAACTGTACATGTGATCAACAATTAAGTTTTAGGGAAATTGGAAACAAAAAATACTTATTCATCAGAATCAGAAAGAGACATTTGAAATTTCTAGGGTATATAATGAGAAAAGACGACTTGAATAATTTGATATTTGCAGGACATATTGAATGCAAGATGGAAAAAGGGGAAGCAGTGAATAACCTGTCTAATGAGCTTGTGTAAATGGTTGGGAGAACAGAAATTAGGCAAGATAGCAAAAAAAAAAAAACAAAAAAAAAACAGGTTACAAAGGATAGGGAGTTCTAGAAAGCTATGATCACCCATGACTTGAATAGACACATAATAAACATTCTACACATATTTTATAATATTTAAAAAGTACAGGCAGTTTTCATCATCAGGGAATATTCAGTGGGAGTGAAATTTGATGCTGATAGTGAGTGGTTTTTTGCTGAATGGACAATGGTTTTATTTGTGACAAAAAGGTTTTATTGCTAGAACATAATTGACACAATGATGAATGGCCATAGTGAATGAAAAAGCCTAGTACAAGAATGAGTTGGAAATATAACAAATATCAGAAAGATACTAATCCACCAATTGCGTGGTTACAGTATATCTGCCTCAAAATACAAATGCATTCTTACATACTGATTTTGTTAGCACAGAAAATGCACTTTTCAACAAAAAAAAATGAGCATGCAAATATTATATAGTTTTTTAATGAATTGATATTATATATAGACAGTCAACAACTGAAGAGGAGAGCCAATAGTACTGAGTTGGGATAAAAGTCATTCATCTTAGAGGTAAAAATGGTGTGATCACACACACACACACACACACACACACACACACACACACACATACTGAGTGTAGCAAAGAGGTTAGAGCATTAGTGTTCAGACCATAGAACCAGGTTTAAATCCCACCACAGGGGTTGATTTGTTAAGGAGATGTCCTTTTGACCTGAAAGATAATTAAAGTCATTTACAAGAATATGATCACTCCAATATTTACTGTCCTATAACAGGCAAATAAATTAATGAAAGTCATTGTTTCAAAAATGAGAAGGAAAATTATACTTTTAATTTTTCTGAGACATACCAATGATTCAAAAATTGTAACTAAATATTGTCAAAAATACTATGATTCTATTTATTCCACAAGTTATTTGCTCTAGCAGTCTATTTTTATTGCTATTACTCAATTGATGTGTTATTTCTCTTCCTTATGGTATTTGAAATTCAGAGTATTAATGTCATTATTCCAGAAGTTTTTTGTATTTGTATTCTATTGTTTTCATTGCTATCATTTAACTGTGTTATTTCCCTTCAAAGAGTTTGATAAAGTACCTTCTAAAGAATTATTAGAAGTTTTAGATATATATATATATATCTTGATATATTTAGAAAGAATGTTAGAGTAATCTAGAACTTATACTGGTAGCAAACAAACTTGCATATAAATAGAAAATGAATTCTATAAATATAGAAAAATAGAAATGAGTGTATAACAAGGATGTGAATTCTGACTGAATTTATTCAAATATTACAGTGAGGTGATTTTAAGAAAATTAAAATTCCTACCAAGTTTTATGAAGTTGCCACAATCTTAACAATATTAAATCTGCAGATGACACAGTGTTGATAGCAGACATGAAATGGAAAATACAGGAACTCCTACAAAAAATAGTAATGGAAAAGAAGAAGAAAGGACTAAATATCAGTTATAAGAAGACAGAATATATAATTGTCATTAAAAAGAAGAGCCCAACAGGCAAATTACAAATTGAAAATACCAAAATGAAGCAAGTACAGAAATTTAAATATCTAGAAAGTGTTTTCATGAAAGATGGAAAGTGAAAAGCTGAAATCTGAAGGCAAAAGGAGATAGCAAAATATTAAGAAACAGAAAAATTTTGTTAAAAACTAAAAAAAGACTGCTTAATGGTTATCTAATATCAAGCATCTTATATGGCAGAGAATGCTTGACAATCTCATCACAGATGAAAAAATTTGAAGCAACAGAAATGTGGTTCTACAGGAGAATGCTAAAATTTCATAGACTGAACATGTGAGCAATAACAATTTTAAAGAAAATGGAAACAAAAAGGATACTTACACTTAAAATCAGAAAGAGACAACTGAAATTTCTAGGACACATAATGAGGAAAGTGGACTTAGAAAATTTAATACTCATGAGACATAGTAAAGCAAAGGACAGAAGGAAGCAGTGCATAACCTACCTAACAAGCTTGGCAAAACAAGTATCAGAAGAGATAGTGAAAGACAAAAATGTTACAAAGAACAGAAATTGTAGAGAGCCATGATCACCCACATTCTGAACAAACAAGGCATACAGAAGAAGTGAGATCTGAACTTTTGACAGTTAATTTCATGAGTTATTTGAATTGATATCCTTATGGTTGTAGTTTTCAATATAAAGTTTTACTTGAAATGATACAACTAAGGAAAGCCAATGAATACATCAATCAAAACATAATGATGAAAATAACAAGGATGAGGATACTAGTTTTAATAACTTGCATTATTTAGCTGAACTAGAAATTAATCTTGACTGAAATAAAAGTACCCAAATGATAAAAGAAAATGAAATAAACACATTTCATAATATTACAATATGTTTACATAAAATTTCTTCAAAAATTGTATCTGCTTTTAAAGGTATATATCGCACACACACACACACACACACACACACACACACACACACACACACACACACATATACATACACACACACACACATACAGTTCTACCAAAGAAGTTTAGGATGAAAATACCACTTTACACATATTTTACAATTACTTTTCAGATTATGTGGATGTGACATTCATGGGTAGTGAAAGTGAATCTAACAACAGCCAAGGGGGTAACATCAGTGATACCTTGATGTTCAATGTCACCACTACAACTACTTCAATCAGTTTGAATTTAAACCGAAGTAAGATAACCCTAAAAGACCATGAAATTTTTGTTGCCAGAGATGGACAGCTATTCAAGGAGAAGATTCATAGTATTCAGGTAAGAATATTTATTTCAACTCAGTGCCATTATTTTACCAACATTAGAATATTATCAAAGAAAATAATTTCAATATTTTCATGAAAAGCAAATCATTAGGAAAAGAAAATAAGTGTAAGCAAGTGTAATTTTTTGTAAAATATGTATTTTCTGTAAAGGTTTAACCCTCTATTTTGGCAAGAAATTTTCTTGTAGTCCAAAATTGCATAAGAGGGTGCAAAGGCTCATTTTGAGTAAAGATATTTTTCTAGAATAACTGATCAATATCTGAGTTTGGGCACATCTAAATCTCCACAGATATCCTTAAATGCCTATAATTAATAACAGAAGCCATTGGTTTATTTCAACGGCTTCCCATACTTAATATTTCTTGTTTTCACTCTCGGGTAATGTGTGGTAATGTGTGACATCATGAGCTGTGATGCAATATTCATTTCCAGTGTCTTGTATGCATGAGTTTGATGTTGATTGGAAATCTTCCATTTAAACAAAAACAGGCAGTCATTATTGTTTGTCCGTGAATTGTTATATTATAATGTAACTAACATCTTTGAAAATGGCTTATGCCAAAAGCTTAGATTGGATTATAAAAAAATTATATTTCAATATTGTGATTTTCTTTCTTCATTTAATGATAATGCTATTAAGTTTATCAGACAATATGAAAAAAAATTTGCATAAAATAGACAAAACTTGTCTATATTATTTAATGAAATATGCATCAATATATATATACAGAGAGAGACACAGAGAGAGAACACAAATTTTGTACATGACTTTAGATATGAACATGATATTTTTAACAACAAATATAAAATCTGATTGAATAAAGACTATTGATCCCTAAAAAATATAATTCAGAGTAAATTGAGATTTGTCATCATTTTATATAGAAGTACAGAAATGATGAATTGGAACATTATCAAAGATCTAATGAAATTATTGCATCCAAATGAGATAAAATATAATTGATTTGATGGAGACAGATAAAATTAAGTGCTGTATTTCCCTGCCTAAAAGATGCATAATTTACAAGG
This sequence comes from Ascarosepion bandense, assembly GCA_037127315.1. NCBI lineage: Eukaryota > Metazoa > Mollusca > Cephalopoda > Sepiida > Sepiidae > Ascarosepion > Ascarosepion bandense. The sequence continues at coordinate 477,198 of JBBBDQ010001668.1, read as the reverse complement.
ATATTTGAGGGACTGAATCTCAGACAATCTCACAAAAATTAAAATTTTGAGCTTTAGTAGATAGTCACAGTATGACTGCATTTAGATACAATGTAACAGTTGAATAGATAGTGCATATCTTGTTTACTTGTAAATATATAAATTTTAAAGAGTTAGTTCAAAGTTTATTATATCGACAATGGCTGGTAAGTTAAAGAAGATCAAGAAGATATTTTTTTTATTTTGTGAATAATAAAGAATTTGCATAGGTTAGGTATTTTATTTTGATTCATACAATGCTTAGTAATATTAAGTAATATTTGTCCGCAAAGTTTTTAACGATATTCAACTGTGTTTATTTACAGGGTGTAGAGAGATGTTACCAAGACAAAGAGAACGGTGCTGTTGTCATTGCCTTACCAATAGATCCTTCAGGAACAACATTTGAACTGGTAAGATTAAGTCAGCCAGGACAAACCAAGGGCAAGCAAGTTGAAGGATGCATTTATTTTACACTTAAAATTATACTTGAATATTTGTAAAAAAAAATAACTAAATATTTTCTTGAAAAATTGTATAACTATATCAGTAAACACAGGGGTAAAAGTATAAAAGTAAATGTAATTTTGTAAAATCTGACAGATTTCAGTAGGATTGATATTTTAAAATAAACCAGATATAATACTGTCTAAATTATAATTAGTTTGCAATTTTGAGAATTTGTTGTTGATTTCCCATTTGATTAAAATTTAACACAAAGGCCTTTTATTATTGTGTAGATCTGAAAGAATAACCAAGTTACCAATGGTATAATTATTTCTAGTTTAGTGTAATAGGAAATGATTGATTTGTTTTTTATGGCTTATCAAATCTATTGTAGGTTATTTAAAGCCAGAAAATATTTAAGATCGTAAGAATAATATTTTTTTTTTTTTTTGCAAATCAGTATTGTATTAACAGTTCTTTTGATGATAATCACTTTTTGGGATACTAGTAAAACTATTTAATCTGTAGCTGGAGAAGAAAAGAAACATACATTTCTCAAGAATATTTGCATTTAAGTGCAAGAGAAAAGTACAGTTTGTTGAACAAGGCACCAATCCCAAGTATATGATTGTTGTTTGTTTTGAAGCTCATTTTACTTTCAAATTGAAAAGATTAAGTTGTAAAATTGAAAAATGTTTTATAAATATGAAACAAAATCACTAAACTAAATCAAAGAAAGGTAGGCATTTATACCATGAAAACTTTACAAGTATGCAAAAGCATTGATAACTAGGGATTAGAAAGACTATTTTACATCAATCTTTCAAATTGGAAAGACCTATATGTTTTGAAGCATTCAAATTTCTGGTTTTCCATTTGAACTGAGATGGCAACAGCAAGCATTAATAGCAAACACAACAATCTTAATTATTGAGAAGACTGATGTAAAGAAAAACCAACTGAGCCTTATATCAAATACCTTCTATTTTCCTGTTAGCCACCATTTTTTGATTGCTCTTTCAGAAAAAAAGTAAATAGGACCATCATTCTTCCATTTGGATTTTATACCTGAAAAAGTCTATAGAATAGAGTAAACCTAAAATGTATTTAACAAATTAATCAAAAGAATGAAATCAACACACTGTACAACTCTTGGAATGGTGATTTTAATTGATGGATATGTTCAGGTACCAATTACAATGCATTCATTATTAACATTTTCTCACTCCATCATAATTATAACTGCCTTGTAATATTTTTATAAACTGTTTTATATTAACACTGAATAAAATCTGGTATCTTCATTTTTCTATTGTTTTTATCATAAAACTTTTGATTGATATAATCTTTTTACACTCAAGTTATAGCTGCACTTAAAGCTATTGCTTTATTCTAATTTTTCTTGAAAACTGAAAAAAGATACAATTTGAAAGTATTATGATAAAACGACAACAAAAAATACTTCTATGTTGCTAATAATTAAGGACAAGATCAACAAAAATAAAAACATATAGTGTGCGATCAATGATTTCTTGTCGAAATTACACAAAAATGAAAGTAATACTGACAGCTCATTTTAACAGATATATTTACCAAAATTATACAAAAATATCTTGAAATACTAAAAAGAAAATTTATTCAATAAAATTACCATTGGTTTCAACTATAGTGTCCAGACAATTTCAGAATTTTCTACAAATCTTCTAGATGATCTCCTTGTTTAAGTTGATGAATCCTGCCATAAGCCTTGCTTTCAGTTCATCTTTGTTATTACAAAGAGTTTTGTTTGTCTCATGCTCAGTTGTGCCCTACACATAATAATCAAGGGGGTTGCAGTCTGGGGAGTTAGATGGCCAGATGTAAGGGGTGATGTGGTTGTAGAAATTGTTTGACTGCCATAATTAGGTTTTCCTACTCGTATGGCATGTTGCAGAGTTCTGTTGCAAGACAGTCACCGTCTTCCAGCAGCCACCCTCTTTATCCATGGTAGCTATACCTCCTCAAGGCCTCCATGTTGAGACTGTGGTCCTTAATAACAAATTCATAAGTTCTTTTCTTATTAGATCAATTAGAGTGAGTTTTCATAGTTGCTGTACCTTTGTAATCATTGGACTCATCCAACTCTTTCCAAATCCTCTGCACTATCCTCAGATTGAAATGTTCATACCGGAGCTTCTGGCATGAATGCCAAGCAGTACAGCATGTTATTTTTAAATTTCTGGTGGTTGAAATTGCATCATGGTGCTCTTTTTCTCAACTGATCCTACTATGCTGTACAGTTGACAAAATCAAAAACGAACACACATACGTAAAATTAAAAATATAAAATGGCGACAATTTACCCATCGCAGCCTGTATTTATTTGCATTGTTTAGATATTACAACACAACCTAATATGTGGTATGTAGTATCGAATGTAAGTTGGATATGTGTTTTAGCCAACATTATTATCCTGAGTTTCTTTCATTTAAAAATATCATAGAAGAAAAATAATGATGAAGATACTAGTAAAAATGTATAAAATAATAAAATACAAACAAATTGATGCAATCAAGAAGATAAAAAATTTTTAGGACACCTAATGAGGAAAGAGTGCTTGGAAAATTTAATACTCATGAGGAAACAGCAAGTAACCTACTTAATGAATCAGAATTGGAGTAGATAAACTAAACTATCGCCCGGTTCACCCACGTCTATTGAACAGGTGAAGAGGCTCATCCCTTGTTTCCTGTTTAGGATGTGGTTTCCAGCTTTCTCTTTTCCAATCTTTTCACTCTTATATAGCCCCCTGCACATCAGTGGCGTTACCGCCTTGCTCGGGGTGATATGATTAAAAACAAAAACCAAAAAAGTATGAAATGATAGAAATACAAAAACAAAGAAGGATGGTAAATGATCAAAAGTTAGAATTAAATCAGTGACATTATGAGTTAGGATTGAAAGATAAAAAACTGTCTAGTCTTATTGTCTTTATGGTTAGTGTGAACAATGTGATATGACAGTGCAAATTACTTTTATTAGGGATGTAAGTTTGATTCATGTGTGAAGCTACATTCTTATTCTCAACCCCTGCAATATAAGTTGAAAGTTCAAGAATATATCTTAAAACATTGTTATAAAAATAACCAAAAAAATGAAGATATTAATAAAAAATGTTCTGAATAATGAACATACATCATCCTGGTATTTGAGACAACTAGAAGAATTACTAAATAACATCTGATCCTCCTTATGGCTTCAGTTTCTTTCTCCCCACCCCTCACACCAATAACAAAATATCTAGACACTGAAATCTAAGCCTACTTCCTATGAAAAACTTCTGCATTAACTTATAATCTCTAGGGTCACAGGACAAAAAATGCAGCATAACAAAAAGATGTTATTTATCACTGTCCAATAAGCTAATTTATATGTATTTGGTCTAAGACACGCAAAAAGCATCACAATATTTTCATTCTGTCAATCCAGTGATCTTCAAGAATTAAATCATCACAGAGTTATAATTACGAAATTGGCCAAAGTCCAAGGATAACAATCCAAACCTTTCAAGTAGATTCGGTGGATATTGTATTTGCCGGCTTTATGAAATGCACTTAAAAAAAAAAATCTAAATATTATGATGTGTCAAATGTACTGGTATTATGATTGGGAGGTCAATCACTAAAAGCTGAAGCTGTAGAAAAATGTAAAATGAGATGCATTGGTTTTTCAAAAAGCAAAGGTTACAGCTAAAATATATGTTTCTTTTAGGCTAGCAAATAAGGTATAGGTATTTACAAAGTTTAACTTAGTCTAGCCTAAGACCAGTATAAAGGGATAAGTGAGGATCAAACTCACTACACAGTTATAATGGTCTGGTAGACTAGCTTGTTAACCCTTACCCTATATTATAAACATGGTATAATAAATGATAATCTCTGAAGCCAATCTATTTGGCTTACTTTCATATATTTATTTTACTTTAAATATAGTGATCATGACAGAGCTATAGAGAAGTTGGTACACCATGATTGTTCCCTAATTGCTTCACTGGGCAAACACATTATCCTTTGCTAACAAAAGATGTATATTTTCAAAAATATAAACAGAAATCAATAACATGACATTTTGTGAATGCAGAATTAGAGCAATAAAATGCATTTCTGCATAAAGAACTCTACATGTCATTAATAAAAGAATGCTTTAATATTGAAAGAATTCTTTGGAGGTTAAAAAATATCTGTTTGATAAGGAGGTTAAAGCTTGTAAGCAAAATGATAAAGTGATCATCACAAAGATAATGGAAATAACATTGCAGGTTATTCCATCAGTAAAAAGTAAAAATACAGTATAATCGCAATGTAAATATTTGAGGAGGTGCTGAAAATTTCTCATGCCAAATAAGAAGCCATTCCCAATAATAATATGAGGTTTGGTCATATTTTAGTAAGTGGGTCAAGCTAAAAGAATTTTCAGCGACTATTTATATATTCAGTAAATTAGATCAGATCATAGTGGGGGTTTTTTTTTTTGCCAGGGTGGGGTTTTCTTGTTCAATTCAATAAATTTTCAGTACCTCTTCATGTATTTATACATGTGTGCATATATGAATGCAGGGATACATCTGAAAATAGATTCATATTACTGCACATCAATGCAAATGACCTAATTTGCACAAGAGTGTATATCTATATATATATATATATATATATATATATATATCGTAGAATATTTGGTATTTTTGTAAGGTAAATTCCAACAGAGAGAAACTCAAGTAGAACTCAATGTTAATTTTTTTATTAAATTGAACAGAGTAATATAATCTTAAAAAAAATTCTGTTGCATGATTTGGGTCTGAAGAGCAGCAACTTAACTGTCAAATATTTATTACCCATGGATTTGTAGAATATCCAAACTTTTTTTTAAAGATTATATATATATATATATATATATATATATATTAGCTTTTCCACTTACCAATTCCAGGAAAAAATGCATGAACATTACAAAACTCTTTACTTGGTTTTTATCAACCTCAACAAAGCATTCAGTACCATGAACAGAATGACTATATAAATTTTCAGTAAATATGGATACCCACCAGAATTTTACATCATATTCAAACAACTATGTCATGACAGGAAAGCTTATTTTAGCTTCCATCTCTGAACTAATAGTCAGGGATAAGGAAGTTAAGATGAAATTCTAGGCCCAACTTTAATTTCTATATACTATGTTATAACTCTCTCATGTGTTTCCAAAGACTGTAATATCTGTGTCTATATATACTTCAGATAAAGTCATTGTTCTGAGATGATTTTATATGAAATAAAACACATTTCACATCCTCATTCAGAAGTTTCTCAGTGTTAATACTGAGGTAAATATGTAAACAATTATGTATTTGTTATCTGAAACATGTTTAGCTTTTGGACTCACTATCAAACTTTCAAAAAAAGAAATAATAATGCCATGTATACACTCTCTCCAGATGACTATACTGAACCAACATCTTTATTCAAAGCTCAAGATTTGATGCATCAAATACATTCATCTACCTTGACAGACAATTGTCTCAAATCCAAAAAGGATCAAAAAACCTAGCAAAGCCTTTGGAAAAGTAGTGAATTGAGTTCAGTTAGAGGTGTAACCATCAGCTCCAAGTTCAGCATGTATAAAACATGTGTTTTTCACTTTTTGATACTCCTGAGACTTGAACCACATATCACTGTCACAATGAATCTTTTAGAGAGATTCTATCAAAAGTGTTTCAGGAGGAGCTTGAGCATCAAGACACCATTGTTCATTATCTGACCAATAAATCTAGTATTAAAAAGTTCCTCATCCATAACCAAATGAGATCTTAAATGAAATCATACCAGATGGTAGACCTAAATAGTTACTTTACAGAAATTTATCACATGGTATACATCCAAAACACATTTAAAGATGTTAAAAACAATTTTAAAACTTTTGGTATTGATGCCCATGGCTGGAATATGCTGATAAAAAATCAATCTATGTAGAGGAAAATTGTAAAAATTAGCTGTAGAGAATTGAAGGAAAGGAAGGTTTATTAGGCAATCTTGAAATAGACTCTTAGAATACAGGACATAACCTCAATTCTAGAAAACTTTCAATCTCAACATTCATTTAACATCTATGGTAAATTTTTCTTATCGAAAAGGAGCTTTGTCAGTCATCTATGATCTATGATAACAAGCATACCCAAGAAGATTAAACTGACAATCATCTACACTGAGTGATAGGATATTTCAGTTTTGTGACAAAGTATATGAGTCAGTAGCAGATCTGAAATGTCACATGTAAATGCATAAGGATGGGATAAGCTCAAAAATCATAAGCAAGTCTTTTGTCTACCACACATATATGGATATTTTGAGTCATTTAAGTGCTAATAGTTACTCAATCAAAAATCGAACAGTCTTCATTTTCTGCCAAACAGTGGTGATCATTGTGTGTGCATGAAAATTTCAGATAAAGTATATCTGTAAAAGGACAGTATAAATAAAGAAAAAAGGAAAACTTATCTTAGTCAACACGTTTCGTCCTCTGAGGAACTTTATTAAGGCAAATGCAAGAATTTTATTTCATAACAAATATTTATATACAAGAGTACAAATGCCATTGTTCTTTCCCGTAATTTTTAAATTTAAGAACATGAATTATGTTCTTGAATCCGCTTTTTCCTGTAATTTGTTTTAGCAACAATTATCTAAATAAAATAGGTTAGTGATTCTTTAGCAAAAGCTCTCTTCTACACCTATCAGATATGAACAGCAAAATGTAGCTATATCCATTGAAAGAGGTATTCAATTATATCTTTTAGCTGGTATATATATGATGTGGCTGGATATAGACAAGAGCATATGATTATAGGTACTCTTTAGTGCCTACAAGATGCAGGGGATATTTATTTTATTAAAACCCCAACCTCATTTATGGCATAATATTCTGATTCGTACCAATTATTAAGATTTCTCTTGTATCAGGCACTTAATAATAAATAAAAATATACTTTATTTTCAACCATATAATGCACACATTTTTTCTGAAATCTTTGCTTCAAAATCAACTGGTGAATTACAACTTGAAGATTATATTCAGTAAATTAGAGTAAATTAAATTCAGAAACATTGAAACTTAATCCTGAAATTTTTGTGTCTAAATATTCCTGATTTTTATTTTAAATGACAGGATAATTAGTTACTAAGCCATTTCCAGAATATTAAGCTTTACCAATTATAAGAAAATTGGTCAATTTATTAACATTTATCAAATCATGGGTGTGTATGATGTGCTGGTGAGCATTATATAACCAAAAAGACAATAATTTTTTTTACTGTAGTAACCTCAATTACACACATGCAAACACACATATGCATAGAGTTGCATACACAATTCCAGAAGAATTGCTGTTCTATAAACAATTGGGCTTTATATTATGATTTGATTTTAGCTGAAAAACTTCAAAATTTTGATAGTACATTAATTTTATGTCATTAGTGGAATTATATTGAATATTTTACATCATCATAAAATAGCATTTTACTTTTATAGAGGAAAAAGAAAATATCATTTGTAAATAAACTTTGTTCACTAAAAAATCTACCAAGAGTTTGATAGTAAAAAAATCCATGAAACAAATTTTTCAGAGTTACTCCAATCTATTGTATTCTTGCCAAAATAAATCTTTTTTACAGTTGTTCTGATTGCGTATATAAAATGTTTAAAAAAAAGATTCAGATGATTGCAAATGACAGATTCCTTTATATTTGATATATTTCTTGTCTTAATATACTCCCAACATTCATTCTAAATAAGTATTTGTAATCTTCATATCATTAGACACTCACAAAATGATTTTCATAAAAAAATGGTTAATGTTTCTCTTAACTGTTCATTACTAAATCACTGCCGTGTGTAATATGCTGGTAAACAAAGAAATGAGTACTGGATTGCTATGAGGTACTTTCCATCTTTATGGAAGTGAATGTTGGACAATCTTATCAAGGATAAAGGAGAGGCTTGAGGCACCAGAAATGTGGTTTTACTGAAGGATGCTGAGGATGCCATGGACTGAGCACATGAGCAACAATGAAGTGTTGGAGAGGATGCAAATGAGAAGAAAACTTATTCTTAACATTGGGAAGACAGATGAGGTTCCTGAAACATATAATGAGGAAGGAGGGCCTGGAGAATTTAATACTCACAGGGTTGATAAAAGAAAAGAGAGACAAGGGAAAGCAGTGCAAGACATACTTGATAGGCCTGAGCAAATGAATGGCAGAGCTGACTTTGGGAGAGATGTCAAGAGGAAAAATATTGAAAGTGACAAGAGACAGAGCCAAGTGGAAGTCCATGATCGGCCATGTCCTGAAGGGACATGGCACATAAAGAAGAAGATATTATATAATGGGGAATATGGCATGCACAATTATATAGACAGAGACAGGTAGATATGAATATAGCAGAGTATGAAAAAATCTAAATTGGGGAAAACAGATAGAAAGATTATGTTACATCAGTCTTGCAAGTTAGACAAGATCACTTGCTTATCTTGAATACAATCATTATCAAGTTAACAAGTAGATACCTTAGAGAAAAATGTATTTACTATCTTTAATGGTACAAAATGAATTTTAATCCTACTGATACATTCTATGCTGTATACCCACGAATAACATTTTACCATATAACACTTATTTTAATTTTTATCAGTAGTAATGTTTAGGATTAGTGTCAGAAATAATTAAGGATTTGATTGTGGGAAATTCCAGCATGAATACTACTTCCACACACAATAACAATTTTTGAAGTATATATTCCACAAACAAATTCTCCATCTTGTGACCAACTCCAGATAAAAGACATGCTATAATCTTGTTATCCTGTACAATAAAGAAATGCAATATGATAAAGGGTGACATACAATTCTTTAAACTAAAGATATTAATCTATTTCATACATGTGAAAATCCAGAATGCAAAATACTTATTATGAGAAAATATTAATACACTCTAGAAGCCATTACCATTTTTGATTGATGATACAAATTAAATGATTACTATATTTATACATGTATTACGTTTGAATCAGTTCTACTCTATCAAAGATTTCTTCACTTTAATTTTGCTTGACTCAATCAATGAACCAAATTTTACTATAAAAAATTACAGTTGATATTTATTTGGTAGGCTTGGTGTTGCTTAACTTCAGTGGTCAGATGAAAACTGGTGTTCTAACGTGATATGGTCATAAGATATATATATATATATATAGTCATCCGCAGACAGATCTGTTTCGCTGTATCACAGCTCATCAGTATGGTTAGACTCCGATTGCTTTTAGCCCAGGATTGAAACCCGACCAAATTGGCATCAGTCGGCAATTCTACCTCTGGGCTATGGGCATTCGGTAGAAGAAGGCAAACTTTTTTAGCATGTATATTGTCATTATACATGCTCAATAGTCAGAGTGCTCTAATTCATTAGTGAATGAGCGATGCATGCATGCAAGAGTAGCTACTGTTTTTCAAAGTCTACCCTTCTTCCAGAGTGCTCAATCAAGGTGTGAGAGCGTAAATATTAGTTAAATATGGTTTCTATTAAGGTTTGGTACAGGAATTCAAATATAGATTTAATTATTACAGTCAATAATTATTTGTAAGAACTTATTTGAGCAAAATGTTTTGTTTTTGTTTACTTTACAGCATGGAATCATCAAAGTCTTTGGAGAAGAATTCATCATAATGCCAATAATTGAATCTGCTGATACTCCAGCTGCAGGACAACAGAATTCAGTAAAACATGGAATTGGTAAACTAAGAGGAAACAAAGCTTTAGACTTTGGAAGAGATTATGTTCCTGTACCAAGTAGGTTCAAATTTTTAATCTGTTATGAAAAAAAAAATCACTTGTTCAATTTAAAATAGCTAATAAAAATAGAATGAAAGGAAAAAGTTTTTTTTTTCAGTTATTGTAATATTGTCACAGGATTAACAGTAATAGTAGAAAATGTTTAAACTTTAAAATGTAATTAACATATTTCATGTGTTTATTAATATATATTCTATCAATATTCTTGTCTGACCAAGAGAAAAGATAACATTACAAAAATTTTAATCAGACAATATTATGAACTTTATATATCAGACTATTTTTAGTGAAACCCCTTTTTTTTTAAATACAAACCTGATATTTTTTTAATTTTAAACTGTGTGAATTACTATTGTCCTGTGCACTGAGAAACCTTAACAAAGAAAATGGACCTATGCTTCTATTTCAAATACTGGTCTCAATTAAGAATAATGCTTGAAGTAAAAAAATGTCAACTTAAAAATAAATCCATTAATTCTTTAGAAATATATTAAAAAAAAGTTAAATACTGTTTATACTATGGTTAGATATAAAAATTAAAATATATATCTTGCTGGGTCCCACCTATTCACAGTCAGGTTAGCCAAATGCAGACAACAATTCTACTCCTGCAGCTTCCTCTCTTGCACTTCCCGCCTATGGAACTCACTCCCGTATTCTTGCTTTCCTGACGGCTACAATCTCCAGAAATTTAAATTCAAAGTTAATACTCATCTACTAACCACTGGACTCTAGCTCTCTCCCCTCCCCTGTATAACCTGCACATTCTCTCCACCTATGTATCTGTCATCTCACCTGCTTTCTCAGCTTTCTATTGTTCCTTTCTAACTAGCTTGTACTCCTCACTCTTTTCTAATTAATCTTTTTACATTTATGTAACCCCCTGCACATCAGTGGCGTTTCTGCCTTGCTCGGGGTGAAATGATTAAAAAAAAAACAAAAAAAAAATTATATGTATTTGTATATTTTTCCCTAATTTTGCTTTAATAGTTTATCTCCCTTCTACTGGTGATGAAAGATGACAATGTCTTTGATATGACATTGAAATATTGTTCAAAGATGTTTTATGAAGTTAGGAAAAAAAGCAAAATACAACAATTATCACTAGAAAAGAAAAAATTAAAGATTCAGAAGTAAAAAACATTTTAATAATAACTTAAAATATCAATTTCATATGTAAAATTATGTGTGTTTCAAAAATATCAGTAACAAATATTTGTTTATATGCATTCACTAATAGATTCATATGTATAATGCATATATATGTATGTTATGCTAACCATATAGACTCCAAATGAAGTGTGGGCCATAGTCTCACCATGATAGTAGGTGTTGCTGTGGCAAGTAAATTTTATGGAGTAATGTTGCCTATCCCCAAAATGGTTTTGAATTAAACATTTTTCTTCTTCTAAATGGATTGCCTGTCAAGGATAGAGAGTTCAGTCTACCCTGCTATTAACTTCTAGCTGGGGTTAATAGCAGGGATTTATACCTTTCAGAGTATTTTTTAAAGTGAACACAACAGTTGCAGTTGAAATTTAAACTGCCAATCCCAATTTCCACACAGATAACCACTATGCCCATATATATATATAATTTCACCCAAAGCAAGGCAATAAAGCCACTAAAATGGGAGGGGTTACTGAGTGCAAAAGAGTATGAAAAAATAAAAATATTATAAAGAAGATCAATAAAAAAGCAGGCATTAAGGCAAAAGTTAATCAACATTGTGTTTAAATTTTGGAAAGCCAGAAGCCAGAAGAAGGTTTTATAAGCAAGAAGTGTGAGAGAAGATCTGCTATCATAGAACTTATGGTTGCATCTAGCCATTTCAAATGTAAAATATGACCTTGTCACCAATTTAGTAAGATGCTTAAATTCATAATGTCTGAGTACTAAAGAGGAAAGTTCATCAAAACAATTATATTCTAATAAATCTTTCAAAGCATTTGCTAATATTGCCATATAGTAGCACTCATACCAATGCACCGTCTGAGACTGAGCTTTAGGTAGTGATACATGTGATAGATTTCAATGCATTATTCTTTTTTAATCATTTCACCCCAAGCAAGGAAATAAAGTCATTAAGATGCAAGGGATTACTGAATGTGAAAGGATATAAGAAAAAGAAAATCATTTTTAAAGAGAAAGAACAATGAAAGAACAGAAATTAAGAAAACAAAAGATAACAATCGTCATTGCATTCAAATTTTTGAGCATCAAAGTTGAATAGAAAGCAAGAACCTGAAAAAGAGCTCCACAAATGAAAAGTGAGAAAAAGGAAATATTAGCATAGAATTTATGGTTGCATACGGCCATTTCAACTGTAAGATGATGAGACCTAGCTGTCCAACTAGTACTGCACTTAAATTCATAAAGTTGACATACAAATTAAGAAAGCTCACCAGAATAATTACAATTATTATGCATATACATAAACACATATTGATAGATACAGTGAGCTGAATTTATGCAAATAGGTGTATATATATTCAGAAATATCTATTATTACGATCAATACTGCACACACACACACACACACACACACACACACACACACACATAAATCTATTTATGCATACAATTCACTGGCTATTTCAGTCATTTACTGATGCGAAAGAATTCCTGCTGACCAGAAGAGCAAAAGAATTGACAGCTGCATTTTACTTCAGTGGAAGCTGCAATTTCCTACATGCTTGCATGCACATATTATATTGCACCTCTGCATATATAGACACACTTTGTAATGTTGGTTTATGCTTAGTCATCTCTCTCTCTTCTTCTATCTATCACTTATTCACTCTTTTTTTCATCCCATACAGACTTTAAACTTCACCAATTTCCTATCAAAACCACAAGTTTTTCATTCAGTCTTCCAAGATTAACTCACTTGCATTTATTTCTTTGAATGGAATTTTCAATTTTAGAATCATGTAAAAAAAAAAAAAAGAAAAAGAAAAAGAACAAGTGAAGAAAAAAAAGAAAACTAGTCAAGTGAAATAGAAAGTAAAAAGCATTGATTTATTCAAACTGATACTCTCCTCTTGGTTATTATCATTACGTTTCAACTGTTTTACCAACTGGCTTTCTTCAGAGACTGGTTGTAATTTATCTTCCAAGTTTTTTCTTATTCTACTCTTCATGCTGCATCTTGTATCAGTTAATTCCATCTAGTTAATATGTTCTGTTATTGCTTGATTCTTCTACTGAACTTGACTGTATTGCTTTTTTTGCACTACCTGAGACAAAGATCAAACTCACAACTTCCAAGTAACTCTATTTGTTTAACTAACACTTTTATCTATAACCCGTAAAATAACGTTGTTGTTTTTTTTTGTTTTTTTTGACAGGGGAGAAAAGCTTTAAAACTAATATTACTTGTTCTGGATTAGAATGTGATTTCTATGCTAATTGTAATATTATTATCATGACTATGGTCATGAGTTTAATAACCTATTAGAGTCATAGCAACACCACATGTACTGTAGCCATAGCAGCAGTGGTGTGTCTTGGGAAAACTTGCAGGCTGGTTTGAATTCAGAGTTTTTCTTCTCTTAGACTAGTTGCCAACTGATCTCTGCAGTTTATTGATAGCAACACAATCTTTCTGCTTGAAGAATAATTTGAAAGTATTTACTTTATACTACATTGTGAAAACTTTCAGAGCAAGGTAACAGGGTATGCACATTTTTTTAAATGGATTTTACCAAGTGTTATGAATGCATATAGCCACACACACACACCTACACACATATATTAAGATTGGTCTCTGCTTGGTAACAAGGAGATGGCCATGTGGTAGCCTAAAGTCAGTTTTGGGATAGCAGGTCAAAAGTTGGTTGACCCAGATGCCCTTAGTAACAAATGTCTAGACAGAAAATAGACAGAGACTAGACATGAGGTCGTGAAGCAGCAGGAGCTAAAGTTTGAACCAAAGACAAGTCATGTGGAAAGCAGAGATTGGTAGTCAGTTGCAGATCAGACTTTGAATGAACAAGTCGCGATTGCTGAGCGCTGATAACTTATGAATGAAGAGGAAATGCATTTGAGATAATAGCGTAATTTGATCAATTCATCTGAAACAACTCCAGATAAGAAATACAAGTGTAAATTCTTATTTGTTAAAATAAGAGAGAAAGAAAGATAGCAGAGAAGATAAAAAAATGCAGAGAAGATAAGAAAAGAAACTGTAGAGTTATTTGTATGCTGATTCTTATTTGTTAAAACAAGAAGGAGAGAACAAACTGAATTGTTTATCCAGAAAGAAAGAAAGGAAGATAGCGATGCAGAGAAGATAACGTGCGGACAGAGAGACAGTGAAAAGAAGAAACCGCAGAGTCAGTTGTGTGTTGAAAATACAATGCTTGTTTGAAGAAAGAAATAAAGAAAATTGCAAATATTGCCAAAATACTTGTATGCTGAAAATACAACAGTCAACTGAAAAGAAAGTAAAGAAAGTCGCAGCTACACACATTTCAAGTGGACAGTGATTGAGTCCAAAGTTCTATAAAGAAAGAAGAAGGAAAAGAGAAAAGAAAGAAAAAGAAAAAACAGTAAAACAAAAGAGAAGAAACTGACATAAAGATAAGTTATTATATTCTTAGGCCCATATTAGAAAATACATACACTTTCACAAATATTATGTTGCCACAAACACCAGACCACATGTGCTAATAATATTACATGAATTATCCTCATTTTTATTTTGTGTTAATCTTTTGCATTCGTAATCGCCTGTATCCTTTCATATTCATTAATATTTGTCACAAATTGTTATTTCGACTAAGTTGGGTATCCGAACATAAGTCTTCAGATTCAGGTCATTGGACATTCTTACTCATACTTATATTTTTTTATTTTAATATTTTGTTCACTTATTAAAATTTTTAATTCAAAAATCATTTTGCTTTGTTGTTCATCCTTGAATTGATAGTCAGCACATATGTTGATACAGAAGCAAACCTGGGAAGATTATAGTTTGATTATATCAATTGAACAGTGATCTTATATTTTTTATCTTTATTTATTATTGTCCATTTGTCATAATGTAGGAGAGATAACTCGTATCTGTCGATGGATGTGGAAATGTAAATATCCCCGAATCGACGTATAATCATCTTAATCAAGGAAGACATATGACACCAAGAAATAACTTTGTCTAGGTTTACTTATTCATTAATAAAGAATAATGTTCACAAAGATTGATTCAGTTGCGAGTGTGTGGTTGTACAATTAATAATTTTTTCTTCAAGATTTTTTTATAAATGACAAAGTATTTTCTTGTAAACTGTGTGAAATTGATAACTTCATGAAATACTTTTTAACTGATTCTTTTTAAAAAAAATCATGATAAAGATTTTCGTTGGAAAGTCTATTGTACAGATGGATGTTGACTACATATGTAGGTAATTGATTGATGCATTCATTTTGTACAGCTTATAAACTCTTTAGAGATTATTTAAAGCCAGAAAATATTTTTACATTGTAAGAATTTGGAGGTGGGAAGATAATAATGATTTAGTGATACAAGTCTCACTAATTAACCCATAGATGAGTGGAGAAGTAGTTCATACCTTTCCCAAGGGTGTTTGAGCCTAAGTGAATAAGACGAACCAAACTGAAATTGGAACTTGGCTCGCTGATTAACAATTTTAAGCTATTATCCATTACACCATCTGCATATCCAAACTTACAGCCCCTGGTATACCCAAGTAGTCACCCATCTAGGTACTGACCAGGCTCAACATTGCTTAACTTCAGTAATTTTATAGGAACTAGTATTTCAGTGTGATGTGGTTGTAATCCCTCACATATGTAGGTAAATCAATCAGTCCTAATGATGAAAAGCAAAAGTTTTACAAAGCAAAGGTTTATTTTTCTGTCATTTCTTTCTTTGCTATTGAACTTGAATCAGTAGTGAATATTCATAATATATGTTAAACATTATAGAGAGAAAATTTCAGAATTAAAATTACACCAATGTCACCTAAGAAATTATAAATCTATATATCATCATCATCATCATCATCAATAAACAAAAGTGAAACAAAAACCTTTCCTAATTCCTTCCATGATGACCATAATCACACTTTTCTCTGCTATGTCACAAAACAGTAAATCCCTGAATCACATCTCTCAGTCTACTCTTTAGAGTTTTACTCCTGCATTTGTTGTACCTTGAACACTATTCAATCAACATTTTGCTCCACCTGTTATCTGTTTTCATTTATACTTGTTATGCATCCCACCCAACTTCATTTTTGTCACTTAATCAATTTTATGATTTTCTTTACTTTGGTTTGTTCTTGGATCCATGTTGCCTTTGAGTTATTCATAGCATTGTTCTTTCTATTGATCAGTGTATATTTCTGAGTTTGTTTCCAAGTGACAACGAATACATTATTCTATTATCCATGGCTGCCAACATCACCTACAACAGAAATGTCAGCATGTTTCACTTTTTAAGGAAAAAATGAAAAATAAGAGTTTATATATATATGTTCATGTGTGTGTGTTGGTGGGAGGGTATGTCAGTATATAATGATAAACTGTTTTCTAAACATAGCTGCTATCACACATGCACTAGCTTATTTCACTCTTTTGTGAAAAAACTTTTATCTACCTGAAGGATGTGTAATTAGTAAATACTAAACAATAAAATGTCTCGCCTTATGGATCAGTTGCAACAAATTTAATATAGAAGAGAAGAAAATTGATCATAGAATAGGCTGTGGTAGGGATAGGTTTACCCCAACACCATAAGCAGTTACAAAACCAAAACATTAATCTAAAAGCTAGACACAGGTTCATAATAGTCTTATCAGATCAAGGCTTTAGATGGATGATCTGCATGGTACCAACTTGTTCAGAAAAATCTAAACTGTCAGATATAACCACTTTCTCAGATCAATGGTTAAAATGGCTTTGAGACAGTAAAGCATGTAAATCTCATCTTTCTTCAAACCTCATGGACTAGCATTATAGAATCCTAAACAAAGAATTGCCATTAAATAACCACAAAGAAAGAATTATACCAAATAACAGAAACCACTGTAATGACAATCAAGATGCAGACAATTCACACTAACCCAGACAAAAGGCAAGAAAGGAATCTTCCATTAATACTGAAATGAACAATAAAAGCTAATAGACTTTATAAACTTAATTCCCTGAAAAACTGTTTTAAGAGAAAGATTTCATAAATTTCAACCAAAAGTGTTCAATTAATGCTGAATCTTTCTTTACAAGGAAAGAGCTAATATCACTATATATCATTAATTCAGTTAGTGCATTTTGTTTTGTTTTTCAATCATTTCACTCCAAGCAATGCTGGTCTGCCACTAGTGATATCCACTGCACCACAATACACATCCCAAGCCATTTTAGTAGTAGGCTTAAATTTACATGGACAAGGCACCAGGGGAAAAACTCAGAGCAGTTGCTATGAGAATGTTTGGATAAATAACAAAGGAAAGTCATGTCACTCACCTCCATCTCACAACTGTGGTTCATGGTGACATTCAAGGCAGAATTGTGCAATAGTTTGCCAGTTATTTTTGCACCAGAGATGTTGAGGTTATCATGTTGAGGTTATCCCATCCCTCCTCTCCTGGGACAGATTTGCTTTTGAAGTTACTTACTTCTAGCTTTTGCCTAAAGTGGTAGAACCTACGAGGTAATAGGTGGTTTGAATTCAGAGTTTCCTTCTCCTATGCTAGCTGCCACTCATGGCTATAGGAAATAGTCTGTCCTGCTATTTTACCCCTAGCTTGGGGAGAAGAGATAGATTCATACCTTTCACAAGGGTATCAGTGCATAGGAGAATGTGATGAACTCACCTGAAATTCAAACTCAGATCTGATTTCTCAATCCAAGCTGCTAACCACTGTGCCTCCTCCACACGTAAAAACTCACATGTGTGTGTGTGTGTGTGTGTGTGTGTGTGTGTGTGTGTGCATATATGTCATTTCTAAAGAATGAATGGATTTTATTTTATGAATGGATTTATCTTAATGTAATTTTTAGTGGTTATGCATATTTGAGTAGATGCTCAGTTTATTTTAAAGAGTAGTTTATATTGTCTATCAGCTTGTATATTCAAGAAAAATTTATTAAAAAAATGTACCCTCTGACATTTTCTTTAATAAGTTTTTTCTCATATATATATATATATATATATATATAAAATCGCTGGCCATTCATATTTGAGGGTATGTGTCTACCAGGGTGGCCAGCTAATCCCAGTTGTAGTGTAGATGCCTGCTGAGGCAAACTTGTGTTTGTTCAACACTCACAGAGCCCACCTGTGGTTTATACTGCAACTATGTAGAGACGGTTTCTAGGAGAGAATGCATTATTTAGCATGAACAACAGTCTAAACAAGGCCAGGATGCTCAAACCTTTGGTCAAGACGACTTGTAACTTCGAGCTAACACAACTATCAACAACCTCTCAAAGGGAGCCATCTATTCAATTTCACTCACAAGGCTTGGGTCAACCCATGATATGGTTTTCTGGCACTTTCCAAAGATGCTGCATGCTGGGATCATTTCCTCCAGACCAATAACATCAAGAAGTCACCTTCCTGACAAATTGACCATGGTTAGATTTGAACTTGAGCTTCATGGTCAGAAAGTGAACATTCTAACCACTCAGCCATACACACACACACACACATATATATGTACATACTTACTTTTTAATTTAGTACATAAACTTAAAAAAAAATGAAAACTCAAATTCTAACTTAAAATAAATGCAGTGTAATCATTTTTATCTAGCAGCATGTCTTATATCCATTCCAACTTAGTTGGGTTTTTTATGAAGATAACAAATTAAAAAAATAACTGTTTTATTTTCCATTTCTAATTTGGCCTTTTGTGAGCTTTATAAATATGTTGATTATTAAATTTGTTTGTCATTCAAATATAAAATTTTCTGTCCTGAAAGTATTGATGAGCTTAGCATTTAAACTAGAAATTGGAAGAAAAGAAAAGTAACTAGCTTAAATTTATATAAACAAGTGTGAGAATATTCAGGAATATTTATTATTGTAATTCCTGCTACACACACTCTCTAAATATTTCAGTCTCCTGAAATACTTAAATTAGATCTATTTTGCAAATAACATTTTACAACATGTGCTAAATCTCTCAAAGCAATGCACTTAGTGTCATGGAGAAAAAGAAAGTGAATTGCCCCATGCATATATATATATATATATATATATATATATATATATATATATATACAGGATATATACAATATATAAATGTGCTACAGACACAATTAGAAGTAGACACCCCCAAGGGATCCTGAGAGGGGGTGGAGAATGAGATCCCTAATTGCACAGATATACCAGTTACGAACCATGGCTTACCACATCAACTGAAGTTGACTTGCTCCTGTGGCAGGAAATGTAAAAATATACATGGCCTGAAGATACATCAGATGAAAATGAAATGCATGGCACGTATTGACAATCTGCAACACACAGGATACTCTCCTGGTGAGATGCAGGAAGAGCAGGGCCAGGATGCACACCACAGTACCCAGTCCTTCCAAGTAGGGGTCAATATGTCCAGCAACATAACATCAAGTAATTTTCGGAAAAAGATCAAATGGCCTGCAGCAACAGATACAAACTCTTGGCAAGCTTTTGATTTGGACGTCAGTGAGATCCTGACATTGATTTTGAAAGGCTCCGTTGATAAACGACTAGAAATTATGAGCAAAATAATTGTGAGCTTTGGAGCAGAATGATTTGGAAACAGTGAAGAAAAAAAGTTGGTGAATAGTACCATGAATAGAAGAGAAAATCGAATTAAAAAACACAGAGTAGAATTAAAATCACTAAAAAAACAATATAGGAATGCAAAGAAAAAGAAGCCTTAAAAGAACTAAGAGACTCAATCTGATCGGATTTAAAAGCATTAAGAAGAGCTGAATGGTACCGCCAGAGGAGGAGAGAAAGAGCATGAAAAAGAGCAGCCTTCATATCCAATCCTTTCAGATTTACCAAACAATTACTGGGTGAAACCCGCAGTGGAACACTACAAAGTAGCACAGAGGAAATAAATGCTTTTCTCAAAGACTCCTTAAGTGACCCCTACCAGCAGCAACAACTTGGCAAAAACCATCTACTTCTTACACCAGATCCTCCTTCAACTGATCTCGACATAGGACTACCTAGCTTGGTTGAATTGCAATTAGTGTTTAAAAAAGCTCGGTCAAGCTCTGCTCCAGGCCTGAATGGAGTACCGTACTTCGTGTACAAAAGATGCCTAAAATTACAACGTATCCTATGGAAGTTACTGAAGGTCATTTGGAAGAGAGGGAAGATAGCAGACCAGTGGAAGTATTCTGAGGGGATATGGATCTCCAAAGAGGAAAACAATCAACCAATTCAGATGTATTTCGCTGCTGAATGTTGAAGGAAAAATTTTCTTCACCTTATTAAATAGTAAGCTGTCAAAATATCTAATAATAAATAACTATATTGACACCTCTGTTCAAAAAGGAGGAGTCCCAGGCATGCCAGGATGCATGGAATATACAGGGGTCATTACCCAACTACTAAAAGATGCCAAGGAAAATAAGGGAGATATTGCAGTCCTCTGGTTAGACCTTAAGAATGCTTATGGGTCAATTCCCCATCGTCTGGTAGAAGAAGCTCTAATCCGGTACCATATACCCACTGCTTTCACCAAGCTCATTTTAAACTACTATAAGGATTTTAGAATGAGAGCAGTAACAAAGACCTCAACTTCAGCGTGGCACAATCTTGAAAGAGGGATAATAACAGGCTGCACCATTTCAGCGACTCTCTTCACATTATTAATGAATATGCTGATAAAAGCGGCTGAAGTGGAATGTCAAGGACCAGTCTCCAGATCCAGTGTAAGACGACCACCGATTCGCGCGTATATGAATGACATGACCATAACCAGCATGTCCGCTATTGGGGCAAGGTGGTTGTTGAAGGGCATCGAAAAACTCATGGACTGGGCGAGAATGAGTTTTAACGCTTCCAAATCACGTTCCCTAATAATGAAGAAAGGTAAGCTTTCGAAAAACGAAAGATTTAAGCTCTTTGGAGATGACATACCTACAATACATCAAAAGCCAGTAAAAAGCTTGGGGAAGCAGTTCAATGAAAACCTAAAAGATTCAAGATCCGTAATATTAACAAAGGAGAATCTAGAAGGGTGGCTAATCAGGGTTGATAAGTCTGGCTTACCTGGCAGATATAAAGCTTGGATTTATCAACACGTCATTCTTCCAAAAATATTCTGGCCTGTAACTATCTATGATTTCACTTCCTCCATGGTAGAACTAATGGAACAAAGCATAACATCACAACTATGTAGGTGGTTAGGTTTGCCAAGATCTCTATGCAGCACAGCATTATACGGGAAAACAAACACACTGAAACTCCCATTTAAAAGCCTACATGAAGAATTTACAGTAGCTAAAGTGAGAGCCACAATCCAGTACGAGTGCTCGAAAGATCCCAAAGTAGCCGGTGTGGGAATATCAGTATATACAGGTAGAAAATGGAATGCCTCGAAAGAACTGAATACAGCAAAAGAAAGAATCCGAGAAAAGGCAATACTAGGGACCATAGCTACTGGACACACGGGCCTCGGGTTTTTTTCCCTCAGAAAAATATGACAAACTGCAAGGAAAAAAGAAAAGTCATCTTTTGCAGGAAGAAATCAGAAACGGTGAAGAAGAGAAATGAATAGCAATCCAAGTCAGGATGAGACAGCAAGGGGCATGGGCCAAATAGAGCTCTATGTTGAAATGCCAAATCAAATAGTCCGAAATATGGCACGGTGACTCCAGATTAAAATTTCTGATTTGGGCAGTATACGACACCCTGCCAAGCCCCACAAACTTACAATTATGATATAAAACCCAGTTGCCAAATTGTCATCTTTGTGGGTGCAAAGGTACCTTAAAACATATCCTGAGTAGCTGTAAATCTGCACTAGCTGATGGGCGTTACAGGTGGCACCATGACAAAATTCTAAAAGAGATCATGGAAATAGTTCAAAATGCTATCAAAGAGAATGTTTACAACCCAGACACAAGGCAGATAAAATTTATTAAAGCAGGCGCAAAAATCCCACAAAATAGAAAGGTAAATCCAAACCTGCTATCTCCTGCAACAGACTGGGAACTAAGGGCTGATATAGGCTCAAGATTGAAATTCCCAGAGCAAATTGCCATCACAAAACTTTGCCCAGATATAGTTTTCTTTTCACATAATTTGAAGAAGATAGTCTTGTGGGAACTGACGGTCCCCTGGGAAGAAAACGCAGAAGAATCTCATGAAAGGAAGAAGTTAAAATACGACGAACTGCTGGAGAGTTGCAGGGTTAAAGGCTGGAGGGCTAGCTGCACTCCTATAGAAGTGGGGACTAGAGGATTTGCAGCAAGGTCCTTATGCAAAGCCTTAACAGATATTGGGATAGTGGGAGTAAAAAAAAGGAAAGCACTAAAGTCCATAACCGAAATAGCGGAAAGAACAGCTAATTGGTTATGGATCAAAAGAGAGAGTGCCTGGATTCCAAAACAAATTGTTACCTAAAATTCCCCAAAATTCTGCATCTAAATTAATGTTTTGGACGAGCTCATGTACGGTTCGCCTCTAAATGGAAAGTGGGTCTGACTGTCGCCAATCAGAAGCATTTGCAAGGTTTCGTACCAGGCCTAAATGTAATTTTTCCAGTGTCTGAAAGCGCTTATTGAGAGTGAGCCAGAAGCTGATCATCTCTGGTTGGGTCTGTGCGGTGAGTGGGGTATGATGTTGAAAGACCCGAAACCCCCTAGTGATTCTCACAATGACATCACTGACGGCACCCTCTAGTGTCCCCATTACGGTGCATATGTTTGAAATACATACAGGATGCAATGAATAAATTTTCATCTACATTACACAAAAAATGTAAATAACACTGACATATCATTTTAACAGATATATATATACCAAAATTACAAAAAATATCTTGAAATACTAAAGAGTAAATTTATTTAATGAAAGATCACTATTGGCTTCAACTATGCCCTTCAGACAACTTCAGAATCTGCTGCAACTTTTCTCATTGTTTAAGTTGGTGAATACTGTCATAATCCTTGCATTCAGTTCATCTTTGGTACTACAAGGAGTTTTTGGTCTCTTGCTCAGCTGTACCTCACACATAATAATCAAGGAGGTTGCAGTCTGAGGAGTTAGGTAGCCAAATGCAAGGGGCAATGCAGTCACATAAATTGTTTCACAGCCATGACTGGGTTCTCCTGCTTGTGTGGCATGGTACATTGCCAGACATAGGGTTTTCCAGCAGCCACCCTTTTGACCCAGGGCAGCACTACCTCCTCAAGGCACTTGATCTAAGCTTCTGTTGAGTGTGAGTCTCTCATAAACAAAATCAGGAGTTCTTTTCTTATCAGAATGATTAGAGTTAGTTTTCCAAGCTGTCATACCTTCATAATCACCATTAGATGCATCCAACTCTTTCTGAATCTTCTGCATTGTTCAAACACTCTGAAATGTTTGTATTAGCACTTCCAACATGAATGCAAAGCAGTACAGCATGCCATTTCCAAATGGCAGAGTGAATTGTGTCATGGTATTCTTTTTCTCATAGACAGTGCCAATTGACCCTACTATGCTGTGCAGTCAACAAAATAAAAAATAAACAATATGCACTTGTGTAAAATTAAAAATATAAAATGCCAACAATTTACCTATAGCAACTCTGTGTGTGTGTGTGTGTGTGTGTGTGTGGTCATCTGCAGACAGTCCTGTTTCATTGTATCATAGCTCATCAGTACTGTTAAACATCCAATTGATTCTAGCCAGGATTGAAATCCAACTGAATTGACATCAATTGATAATTCTACCTCTGAGCTATGGGTGCTTGGTATAGGAAGGCAGACTTTAGCATGTTATATATGATGCAAACATATGCCAGTAGCTGAGAGTGTTCAAATTCATTACTGAATGAATGATATAATGTTCAAGTTCATTACTGAATGAACAATATTATTTAATTCTTTAAGGAATATTACTTTAGATGAGGAAATCAATTTAGCTCTTTAGGCTAGGTTATTAATGACAGCAGTTTTATATTTTTCCAGGTATTAATACCAGTTTACATTTTGTATGGAGATATGGTAAAATTATCACTGTTATAGGCAATGAGAATATCTAGAAATTATTTTCTTTTAATAAATTTTTAGTTTATGAGTGAACTTCCATACAGAATCTCTTGCAAAATTTTTTAAAAGTTCTATAATGTCATTAAATGATTTGGTTTGGATGAAGGTGTCATCAATATATTTGGCACAAGTGTTGAGTTTATAAATTTTATTAAATATTTTATTTTCTAAGTTGGCTATATAAAAGTTTGAAAATAACAGACCAAGAGGTCTACTCATCAGTATGGGTTTAAATATTACCAAGATAATCATAGAAAGGGACTTCTGTTGCAGATGCTAAAGTTTTTCTTTAATAGTGTTACATTAGTTTCTAAGGGTGACAAAGAAAAATAGTGATAAATAATGTCAATGAGAACATAAGTAAATAAATTTCTAACATCTAAGGATGCAAAGACTTCATAGTGCAGTTTGTTGAAAATGAATTTTCCTCTTATCTGAAAAGGATTACTTGTAATTTGAAAAAGTCAATCAATAAAATGAATTGACACAAAATGTCTGTTATCTTTAAGAACATTTACTCCATAAATATGCAATATATATATATATATATATATATATAGAGAGAGAGAGAGAGAGAGAGAAACACATAGAACTAAATGTTCACTTATCTGCCCCCCCACTCTGAGATTTATGGTGATTACTTCTATTCATCAGGGTGCTTGATTGTATAAACTTTACAATCAAGGCACCTGATAAATGGATGTTACCCCTACAAAACTTACTTGGATACAAGTAAGTAAAAATTAAATTTTATTTGTTACAATTGATGCTTTGTATCTTGATATTGAGGACAATAAATAAAATAAAATAATATATATATATATATATATATATATAGAGAGAGAGAGAGAGAGAGAGAAACACTTTTGTTATTGTTTTGTGTGTGTGTATTCATATTTATAAGTATATAGTGCTACATACAAGATTAAAGTGGGGGCACCTTGACATGGTGTAATGGTTAGCAAGCTTCTTTTCACTAGAATCATTACAACTGAGTAGTAAGTTCGATCCTCACTGAGTGTCACATACTTTTGTCCTTGTGCTACATCTGAGCTGTGCTTAAAAAAATCACCATATAAGATTTAGGTATTTTCATTTTCAATCCAACAATGGTGAAACAAATATAAGTGATATATAAGTATTTATCTCTTAGCCTATTCATAATAGTGCAATCAATGAATATACATGCACATAAATATCACGCAAAAATATAGATGACTGAGTAGTTCTGACAACTAAAATCAATAATCTATATGTTGTGGAGTTCAAGCTTTTATTGAGAAATTTTAAGAATCTGGAGAGTTAGAGGGCCAAAAATGAAGTGGAAAACTAAAAAGCTATCAATATTTGATGAGCAGTTTCTCAAAGTCAATTCATTAGAACAATGATGAAATCCAGCAAAGATATCTGTCAAATTCAGATGGATCTAAAGTCAATTCTTATCTAGTTCAAAGAATCTTGATTAGAAATGGCCTTTATAGAAAAAGTAGCAAACAAAAAATTATTTATATAGAAAGGGAGAAAAGGCCAAAACATACTAAAACTAAAAATGAGGATCAATGAAAAAGAGTGCTTTGGCATGCTGAATCAAAGTTTGGAACTTTTGGGTCTAATCACTCACACTATATAAGAAGAAGGGTTGCACAACTAAGTGTTTGCAGCCTTCACTGAAGCATGGCATAAGTTTCATAAAAGTGTCATGACTAATTCCAATCAATTTCATTGGCAATATTGTCATGATTGACTATATCAGAAAAATACAAAAGCACTGTCAGCTATCATACCATTTCTTCTAGAAAGTGTCTGACTGAAAACAGCTTTACTTTTCAATATGAAACCACATTGTTAATACAGTGAGATTATATTTAGATATGACCTCAATCAAAAACACCCATATATTATAGACAGTATGGAATCACTTGAATTAAAAGTAGAAACAAAAGAGACCCAGAAAATTTTGAAAGACATTTGGTATAACATATATGAAGGTTATTTGTGATGTAATGGATATAAGCTTGGAATGAGAAATCGGAGAGCCGAGTTCAAATTCCAGATGATTTCCTCAGATTCACTTATACACAAATACTCTTGGGAAAGGCATGAGTCCATCTCTTCTTCTCCTAGCTAGATTGAATAGTAGGACAAATTGGGTTCTATAACCTTAGTTGGCAACCACAGAAAGAAATGGCAACCTATTGCAGGAAAATCTTCTGCCTAGTCAGTTATAGATCAAAAGAGACATGATCACCCAAGTGTGTATCACGTACGGCAATTAACTGACTGACTTAATAAAAATAAGAGTTTCTATGAAAAAATTCCTACTTTTTTGTGAATCCTACAGAACTATAAATATTGTATATTTTGATTTACATTATTTACAGTCAAATTAATTTCCTCATTCTTTGTTATTATTATTATAACATTTCAGTTGTTATGCCTTGCAGTTTTTTTCAGATATCTGCAGATCCTAGTAATATTCAGCTAATTTCAAAGTGAAATGTTTATTTAATCTACAGGAGTAGTTTTGCTAGTTCGACTTTCCATATCTAGGTGTATCTCTTTTTGTTCTTTGTTAGTACTGCCTAGTTATTGTTAGTCCAATTTCCATTAAATCTATACAACCTGGCCCAGGAATTGAACTCACAATTACTATATCACTAAATTCCTGAACCAATGCTTTAATCCACATGGGTCATAAATTTGATGGTATAGTAATTAAGAGTTCAATCCCTGAGCAGGGTAACACATACTCAACCTCTGCAGACACATGATTAGCAATAACACAATGCCCTACAATTCTCCCAGTTTGGTTATATATGTTACATTTGTTCTATGCAATAATATTAACTCACTTCACAAAAAACAATTCACTACTATAATGATTCCAGTCCTTATTAGATGCCTCACACATAACCTTGTATCAGACTAAATCCTCTTTAGTAAAGATTGATTATTTTCTAGAATGTGAGTGTGTAAATTATTAATATTTTTCCACCAATTGTACATATTTATTTTAGGAAGAATTGTATTTTCTATTTATACAAAATTCAATTCAACTGAATTTTTCCTAATAATACAAACAGGCTTAGTCACAGAAAAGTAAGCTGTCCACAGTCTGGCCATGATAATTACTTGGGTGTAACATACTGCATTTGTTGCTATGTTCCAAATGACAACCAGTCCATGATTCATGTAGACAGCTTTTCCAGTTAGAAATTCTTGGCAACACTTTGCCCAGAAGTTGTGATGACATTTCCTTGGTAGGAGGAAGAGAAAGGTAGTTTGATATTTGTATACATGGATAAATGTGTAAACACTTGCTGATAGGAGTAATTAGCTTCAATAGATTTCAGGTCTCTCTCTTTCTTTCTCTCAAGACATCTTGGAATTTTTTTTTTCTATTAAGAGAGTAGTGCAAAGATTTTGTTTTTTAGTTTGTAGTCCAATTGTCTGACAATTTTCTTTTTCTAATTCTAAATTTAAAATAACCTTTTTTTTCATTTTTGTGTTAACTGACACAGCAATATTTGTTATTCATAAATCAAGGTAATCAGTTAAAGGAAATGCCTTCCATTAAGTGATTGTCCTACATGGTGAACCTTTGATGTAATGATGGTATCAATTAAATAAACATTATTTTAAATTTTTATAAAATTTTTGTTACAATTCAATTCATTTTTTACTTAATATTATCTGAACCAACCCTTCCTACTTGGAAGATTGGTGCAACATAATTTTCCTGTCTCTCATTTGATAATCAATATTTGAAGGATTTTATAATTTAAAAGTTTAAAACTAACCACCAGAATAACATTTTGTTTATTTTAAAACTTTCACCTAACCAATGATTTATAACAATTTTGTTTTAATGCTATGCCTCTTCATGACCCTTCACGGATGTCTTTTCTTTATTATCTGTGAATTGCTATTGCATTAGAAAAGATAGTGGTGTGGTTTTCTGTTAGTTTCTCCACAGTTTGGTATTCAGACTTTTTCTACTCTTAAACTAGTTGACACCAAAGTCTATTAAGGTGCGTCTACTCTACTAGTTAACTCATAGTTGGGGAAGAATAAGTGGATTCATGACTTTCTCAAGCACATTTGTGCAAAACAGAATGCAATAAACTAGCCTAGAATTTGAACCTAACTTGCTGCTTTTACTTTCATGACTAATGTACATTACCGTACCTACACATCTTATTACACAAGATACTGAATTAGAAAAAAAAAAAGAGAAGGTCTTTATTTTTTGATCATAACCAGCAAGTTATACTTTATTTTTTAACAGTGCTTAAAGTCCCTTGCACAGGAATATAAAACAATCAAATGGCATGATTATTGTACAGTTAAATCAACCAAATGCAGGCGACAATTCTACTCCATCAGCTTCTTTTCTCACACTTCCCACCTGTGGAACTCCCTTCCATATACTTGCTTTCCTGATGGCTACAACCTCCAGGAATTTAAATGCAATGTTAATTCCCATCTCTTATCCACTTGACTCCTGTCCTTTTTACTTCATCCCGTGAATCTTGTTCTTTTTCTTTCTCTCTACCTTCACTCCTGTGTTCACATCCTTCTCTTGCCCTTTCTCTTTCACCCCTGTAGCTGGTTTGTCTTTCTCTTCACTCTCCTCCTGCCTAAAACTTTAACTCCCTTATGTAGCCCCCTGAACATCAGTGGTGGTACCACCTTGCTTGGGGTGAAATGATTAAAATAAAAATTGTTTGTCATATTCATGTAGAGGATAAACATATATGAGTAAATGATATATATATTTTTATATACCAAAGATAATTTTAAAGAAAAAACTATGACAAAGTGTAAACAGTTTTTGTGAGACATGTTTTATCTTTTAGGGTTTCACTAAACTAATGTGGTATTTACATTAATGCAACTACACATGTACACAAAGGAGAGGGGATGCTGAGAATTTTAAATTTAATTTTTTGTTTAAATATATATTTTGACTATATAGTTCAGTGTTTTTTCCTTTTTGTTCATGTTTGCATCAGTTTTTTTTTATTAAATATCACACAATGTGATAATAGATCTGCCAAGAAAGGTAAAATGTCGCAACAACCTGAATGTAAATTTTTTGCAAATTATTTAGCAATTAAAGCACTTTCTATACATATTAATTTTAGTAAATTGCTTTATCTTTAAATTAGAGTAACATTTTTTTAAATCAAAAGTATGATCAAACCCATTACAGTGAACAGTTAATGCATTTAGTTTGTTTTGTGTTCATATAAACTTGTATTTAAATTTATGTGTAATATAACCTATTTCTATAGGTAAAAAGGTTTGAATAGTTTAGTGTATAATGTTGGCTTTTATTCCTATGGCTTGAATAATGTTTGTGTATAATGCAGACATAATTGAAAAAAATTATCACAAATTTATTCTAAAAATGCCATACTATTTTTGCATCTGAGCAAATTCAGGTTTTTGTCATCATTTTTTTTTTTTGTAGAAATTTATGCCTCTGTAACTGTCAGGTTTACAGAAGCTGATTTGCAGTTTGGCAAAGATGATGGACAAATTCAATAAACATATCATTTCTATCCTTTTTAATAAAACATCTTTAGAAGAACAATTGCTACCTAATTATACTAAATTTTAAAAATTAGTAAACTAGAGATTTGTATATATTTGACTTACTCTGAGAGGTTAAAGATAAAGATTTTCATAACAGAAAAATGTATAAACCAGCTATAAACACATGCTTCAAGAGATACAGTTAACATTATAAATCATTCTATATAAGTAAAAAAAAATATATGCATTTATGCAACTTGGCTATTTATAAAGGGGCCTCTATAAGAACAGCTGTTACAGCAAAATTTTAAAAATATTAACACAAGTACAAGGCTTTTTCTTAATTTTGGCTTTTGATTCCAATATAAAATTCTTTACAAGAAACAGGAATGCTTTATTATTTTATTTGAACAAATTTTTTTTTCAAATAACTTTAAGTTAAGTTTTATTTCAACCATAAGCACATTTTAGCTGTTAGTTCAATCCTTTGATGATTTTGTCATCATTATTTGTATTTTTTAATATTCTTATGATGGTCTTTTTAGCTCAATATCAAGCAACACAGGAAAAAATGCTTTAAACAGATGTTCATATGTTGGTTCAGTTGTAAAATATCTTGGCACTGCTTAAAGTAAGGGAAAAGATTCAAAGACTGTTGGGTTCAGTGCCAATGATCTGTAGATAAATCCCTAGAACTAGAAAAAATATACAGGCTAATCCTCCTAAAGTATTATTTATGACAATGAAGATAGTCAGCAATACAATAAAAATAAGAATTAACTAAAAAATTTATCCAAAAGTTATATCTTGTTTTCTGAAATTCTCAGATGGCTTATTATGATTATTCAATGAATTATTAAAAATTTTTTTTTTTTTTTTTTTTTTTTAATCATCTCACCCCAATCAAGGCATTCCACTGCCACTATTGCGCATGGGGCTACATAGGGGAAGGTAAAGAGAAGGAGTGGATAGACATAGGGAATGTCAGGAGAAAGGTGACAGATGAGTAAGGATAGCGAGGATGAGGGTCGGGCAGATGGGAAGAGTGCTTGATAGAATGGGAGCAGGTTAGTGTGTTAGGAGGTGTCTATTGACCTTACATTTAAACTCCTGGAGATTGTAGCCGTCGGGGAAGCAATCGTTTGGAAGAGAATTCCACAGTCGGGAAGTGCGAGGAAAGAAACTGTTGGAGTAGAAGTTACGGCTGCATTTTATCGGTTTCACTGTAAAAGGGTGGGATCTAGTTGCTAATCTAGTATCTCGTGCAAATTCGTATTTAGGGGGCACCAGTGATCTAAGTTCATCGGAGCAGAAGCCGTGAAAGTATTTATAGAAGAGACACAGGGAAGCCACGTCTCGCCGGTGGGAGAGAGACTGCAGGCGGTCTGCCAAGTCGGTATCTATCACATTACAGACCCTCCTCTGAACCTTATCGAGAAGCCCGAGGAGAATAGCAGGGGCACCCGACCAGATATGGCAGCAGTGTTCAATGCACGGATGGATGGTAGATTTATATATGTGCAGGATAGATTCAAACGGGAAAAACTTCCAGGCCCTACACAGAGAACCGACTTTCATAGCAGCGGATTTAGCAATGGATTCGATATAGTCATTCCATTTGAGGTCCGCTGAAAGTGTGAGACCAAGGAGGCGTAGTGTTTTACTCTCTGGGAGGCAAGCCTGGTCCATGCTAATGGGAGGTAGGTGAGATTGTCGATGATGGTTAATTGACAGTAGCTTCGTTTTAGAAGCATTAAAATTTACTAGCCATTTCTTACACCAGTCCAATATGGATTGGAGGTCTTTTTCAATCTCAGCTGCGAGTTTAGCTTTGACGCCTACACCAGATTTTTGTTGGAGGCGAGTATAGTATAGATATATGCTAGACTTCAAAATTATTGGTCTGGTCTCATATGGTCTTTACAACCTCTTTTCTCAAAGATTCAACTTCTCAAGCCTGTCACAATTTTCATGGCAAACTGTTAGACAAACTCTATTTTTCTTTTGATCCACCAGTTCAGACAGTGGCAACTAGAACATGCTATGCTACTTCCACAGAGTTGAATCATCTTCATTTCCCCTATATTCTAAATGTAAGGTGAAATTTATACTCAGACAGTTTTTTCAATAGGCTCCCATGTGGATTCTCCCCTGAACATTAGAATCTTAATATCTTTAAGTCCAGAGTCAATTTTTATCTATTCCACTTTATCTTCATAATCTTCACTTCCCAGTACCTCTTCTTTCATCCACATCACACGTTTGTCATATCTATTTTAGCAGTAACTCTCTACCTTAAGATGCTCTTGAGCCTTGTTTTAGGCAAACTTTAGTTTAAAAATATTTTTGTGTTTGCCATTGCTATTACCACAATTTATTTCATATATTCTCCATATTTTCGATTAAGTTATTTAAACTAGTATTTTTATGCTTGCTGTTTTTATCATAGCTATATTTTCTTCACTTTTCCTTGTGTTTGAGATCTTGAGATGAGTTATTGTTATGGCTAGTATCCTCATAATCATTTTATTTTCTAGTAATAAAATGTACTACTATTTATTTTGCATGCAGTTGATTAGAATATTATGCTAAATTCTATAGAAAAAAAATCTCCCTCCAAGGCAAAGCAAAAGATAAACAGAGGTTAATGACTGCTAACTTAAAACTTTCCCAAATAATTCACATAGTAGGGAGAGGAAATCTGGTCTTTCTCCTGAGTGGTCAATAAATCACCCAAAAGATGAGGTGATACATTGATAAGAGAAGGTCTTACTTCAGTGTAAAGCCAGTAACCATAAAACATTTCTTAAGAACAGTCATATATTCATGAAGCTTTCTTAATGTAAGTAACAAGTAACAATTTTATAACAGCCTATTGATTATTCATAAGTGACAATTACTTCTCAGAAGACTAAAATACATCTATAATCTGTGTGTGTCTGGATGATGGTGACATACCATTTTTTTTATATTCAAAGCTTCATCGTGAAACATTTTGAGATGTAGATAAATGAGAGTGAGAGAGAAAATTTCATTGACTGATTAGTTAATCATTTAAGTACCATATGTGATACATGCTTGGGCAATCATGTCTCTTTAGAGACATGACTGACTGGGCAGAAAATTATCTCGCAGTAGGTTGCCAACCAAGGCTATAGAACCCAATCTGTCCTGTCATTTAATCCATAACTGGTGGGAAGAGATGGATTAATACTTTTCCTAAGGGTATTTGTGCATAAGTGAATGCAAGGAATTCAGCTAGAATTCAAGCTCAGCTCCCTGATTTATTGTTCCAAGCTGATATCCACTGCACCACAATGCACATCCAGGGTGGGTGGAGGTAGTATAACATACCAGGGGTTCCAAAGGAAGCCTAAAGGATGAGTGGGAATTTCCTAGGATATCAGAAAATAATTGTATTTATTGAAGACTAACTGATGTTTTTGGTTTTTCAGTTCTATGGCGTAAAACCATAATGGCTAAAAACACATTGACTAAAGGAGACAGAAGAGAGCCCTTAAAAACGTTTTATTTTTTGATAAAATTACTCTTAGATAACTTGGGTTGATGCTGTGAACCATAGCTTCTGTTTTTTATTTGTTACACCAAAACGAAAATGTAGTAAAAGCTGCGTGTAAAAAATATTGTAATTTCTGTTTGCTGGTGCTTCTGCTTTGCATTTATAGATTCTTGATGAAAATAAAGAAGAATCTAAAATGTTATCAGTTCTGACCTAACATCGAGAGTTCCATCACTTTACCACCACCATAATGTATTTTCCTTGTGCCTTTTCTATAACTATTTTCATAATAAATGTTCTGATGAGCTTTCTTTCTTGGTACTTGAACTTTACAAATTTAAGTGCAATACTAGATTGGCAGTTAGGGCTCATCATTTTACAGTTGAAATGTCTAGATATAAACATAAGTTCTATGCTACCAATTTCTTTTCCCATACTTCTCACTTGTGGCGCTCTCTTCTAGCTTTGTGCTTTCCAGTCAAGTTTGACCTTAAAAATTTAAATGTAATGTCAATCATTATTTTCTGTCATCTTAATTCCTGCTCTTTTATTGTTTCCTTTTCTTAATAATGTTTTTCTTTTTCTCATATTCTTTCACACTCAGTAATGCTCATGTCTTAGTGGCTTTATTGCCTTGCCTTGCCTTGCCTTGCTTAGTGTAAAATGATTAAAAAAAATACATTTTGGTCATAGGAGCATCATGTGTACTGTAGCCATAACACCTGTAGTATGTTTAAGGCAAGATAGCCTAATGGAGCACATCCTTCTTCAGACTGATTTTGAATTCAGTGTTTTCCTTCTCTTAAACTTAAAGCAAGTGAGCTCAGTCAACTGAGACAAGACACTGATTCATAAATTTGTGCAAAAGTTAATGTAATGAACTCATCTAGAAACTGAACTTGACTCACCAGTTTCTCTCTCCAAGTTGCTAACCATTAGATGATACACACATCCATGTTGCTAATGTATGGTCATCAGATAAAAGGAAACTTAAAAGCTTGTAGGGTCTAATAAAAGACTTAGGCTTTTAATAAGTAACATGCCTATTAATAAGTAATATCTCATAAACTATTTTATCAAAGAATAGCTACACATAATACAGTGATTATGTGTAAACTATTCTAACAGATGATTCACTCATGTAGTATTACATTAAGCTAAGCTTAAAATATTCCACCTGCCACCAAATATAGATTGGCAAGCTAGTTTCACATTACCAGAGATATTCTATCCTCTTCAGATATATCTACTTAATGAGTGCTCCACTATTACAGCCTCTTGACAGACTACATAATACTGAGTAAATATTTTTAGGTACTTACTGTACAATCAACACTTGCAGACTATTCAGAGTGTAAAGGATTTGAACTTCTTTCATTGCTTGACTATTGTGGCCGTGTATCTGATTAAATTTCTTTCATGTTTTCTTAATGAAACAACCTATTGTCTTCAAATGGAATAGCTACGTATCATAAATGTGTGTGCATGTGTATGTGTTTTGCATTCAATCAACTATTCAAGAGCACTGATGATATTAAATGCATGCATTTAATGCCTTCATTTAACAGCCAACAAGAAAGATGCAGATCAGAGTTAAAATATTACCAAAAATAACACCACATATTAATGAATTAAACAAGGATCTGGGCTTACTCTGAGAATATAGGTTCTATAGGGAGCCCTTTAACCAACAACAACAACATTGGAAGAATCAGTCCCATTTCTTTGTTTATTCCTCATCTTGTTTAAAAAGGACACAGGTGTGCGTGAAAATTCCAACATGAAAATTTTTCTCATGTTTCAATTTGATGAAAAGGCTAATATATAATAAATATCATCTATTTTGCTGATAATATTGTCATCATTTTCTTGCATCATTTCAGGTGACAATTCAACCAAGAATACAACTGCAGGAGATCCAAATGGTACAAAAGGAGCTGATTATATTGTGGAAATGCTGATGGTTGCAGACTCATCAATGTTTGATTAGTGAGTTTTGTTTATTTTATGCATGAAGGATATCTAACATTATTGCTTAAAACCTGCTGAATGTTTGTCAAATAATGTTTGTCAAATAATGTTTGTCAAATAATGTTTGTCAAATATTGTTTGTCAAATAATGTTTGTCAAATAATGTTTGTCAAATAATGTTTGTCAAATAATGTTTGTCAAATAATTGTTTGTCAAATAATTGTTTGTCAAATAATGTTTGTCAAATAATGTTTGTCAAATAATGTTTGTCAAATAATGTTTGTCAAATAATGTTTGTCAAATAATGTTTGTCAAATAATGTTTGTCAAATAATGTTTGTCAAATAATGTTTGTCAAATAATGTTTGTCAAATAATGTTTGTCAAATATTGTTTGTCAAATAATGTTTGTCAAATAATGTTTGTCAAATAATGTTTGTCAAATAGTGACCTGTTAATCTAAAATTGAATAAGTGAATGCGAGTTAGCAGCAGCTACATTTTACAGTGAAATTTCAAAAATGGACACTTTTGATAAATTGATATATTTTTTTTAATCAAAACACTTGAATAGGAAAATTACACATTGTCTAGAAAATATGTGATCTAAACATTTGAGATCTTTCTTGATGGATACAAGAATGCTGCTGACTATTTTATTAAATTCTGAAATTAATTACTTTTCACTATTTCATATATTTTTGGATCACATTTTGCTGTTTCAACAATGTTTTGATGGCAGCCAAAACACTTCTCCATTGAGGATAGTGAAATCCAGTGAAATCATTTCATAGATGGTGAGCTCCTGGATTTATTTAAGTGTATGTTATTTTTAAAAAGTACTCAGAAATTTCTAAAGAACATACAATTTATATGCCAATATATAAGTAACAAACATTTAGTGTCCCACAGATTTTTAAAACTTGCATCTTTCACATTGTACTTTTTAATATTTTTCAGTTAATATAAATAAAAATATATATTTAGTATATATTTCAGATTACACACATTTAAAGAATATAAATTTAAAGAATATATTTCTTGACATTATTCATTTTTAAATTTTTATAAAAATAAGTACTCAGCAACTTACAAAGACAGTTGAATAGATGACAGTGTTTACTGTAATGAGTATAAAATCAATGATTGATTTTAGACTCTTTTTGAGACAGTTACATGAATGTTGCATTATGTTCTTGGAAATGGTATGTGGCCCTAGCTCTAAGTAAACAGAAGGGTAGTTGGAACTACTTAAGCCCTGTAAGACATTCAATTTTGAAATTCAGGTAAGCAACTCAATTTTTATTTGCTACTAAAACTGCAGCAAAATTACTTAATGTGGCTGTGACTATGTTTTCTGAGAGGTAATTTACCTAACAAGCTCATATAAATGTTTAGCAAAACAGGGATTGGGAGAGATAGTAAGGGAACAAATATTGATTAGAGCTGCAAAGTATAAGAAGTTATGGGGAGCCATGATCCTCAACAACTGAAACAACTGAAGTCAAGATCCCAGGTCAGGACAGAATCATCAATATTATTGGTCCTTACTTGGCATCCTGACTTCAATCACTTTCCCATTGCCATAATACAGCTTTCCTGTGCTTCTTCAATGAATATTTTCATGGCAATTGTTCTGATGAAGTTTCCTCTTTGATACAACTTTACAAATTTAAATGTAGTACTAGCTTGGTAGCTTGTTCTTATCATTTTACAGCTGAAATAATTAGATGTAACTTTAAATTCTATGTTCACAGTCTCTTCTCTCACATTTCATGCTTGCAGAACACTCTTCCAGCATCTTGCTTTTCAGCCAAATTTGATCTTTAAAAATTCAAATGCAATGTCAATGGTTATCTTTTATTGTTCTCTCTCCTTAATAATGTTTTTCTTTTTCTCATATTCTTTCACACTCAGTAACCTCTTCTATCTTATTGGCTTTATTGATTGCTTGGGGTGAAATGATAAAAAAAACATGGCACATAAAAAAAGATCTTAATCTCTGTTACCCAATTTTTCTGTAAATTTTACAACCTCCTTAATCATTTTTAAGATATGAGATTAAAGTGAACATAATAAATTCTTATATCAGAGGAAAAATAGTCAACAATATTCACTAAAAAAAGTATATATACTAGTTTTGTGCAGTAGGTCACCAATTCTTTATTCTTAACATCATATATGATGAAAATCAGGTTTTAATCTGGATGAGAATTTCCAAAAATGTTGATATTTTATTTTTTATTTAAGGTGACAAGAACATTTAGCTATACATGACACATAAGGAGACCTAACAAAAGCCAAATGATTATTCCAATAAAATATAATGACAAAACAATTCAGATGAGAATATTAATTCAAACAATTTGGGGAATAGAAACATTCCTTAATTTTCAAATTTCTGATAATATCCTGAATGCTAACTTAAGAGTAATAAAATACACCAGACAAAACATCCTAATAAAATAATAAAGAAGAGGATATTAGTTCAAATAAAACAGAACTGAATTAACCTACTCCAAATTAGACATTTATATATTTTGGAAATTGTAGATTTAGCATTGACAGACTGAACTGATTTTGAGATATGCGGTTAAGATCAACCTAGGCATTTTCAAAAGAATGTGCTCTTAAACACATATATGCATATAAGATTGGCTGAAACAGTTTATGATATTTTCTGTAATGTTTATTCAGATAAATAGCATTGTGTTTAATATTTTTCTGAAAATAATTTTTTTAAATTTTGTATTATTTACCAATAATAACATTCACTTTCTTGTTGTAATAATGCACAAGTTAAAATTAATATGAAATAATCAGCAATTACATAAATTTCTATCTCAGATTGACTCACACAGATGAGAAGAAAACTGCAAGTTTATGATGAGTCAATAATTACTAAAATAATGCAAAATTTCAATTAAAAAATATGAAATCATTTATTTTTCTCTTTCAGTTGGGTAAACCAGAGTGAGTCATTAGACCAGAAGGGTAAAATTGAAGAAGCTCGTCGATCATTGGTAGAATATTTCATATTTCTTTTGAATGGAGTAAGTTCATAACTATTTTATCTTCATTACACACACATTTTGGAATTTTTCATGCCTTGTGCATCTTTACAAAAAAGAAAAAGAAAAAGAAACTATGTTTGTTTGCTTTTATATCAATTAATGTATAAAATTACACACACATGTGTACATTTATAAACATTTAAGTATAGATATGAATATATATATACACATATATAAATACACACACACACACATATATATATATATATACACAAACATATATATACACATACATATACACATACTCACACATGCTCACACATACACATACATGCATATGCAAAGAGTTTGAGGCCAGATACACTTGCTAAAATCTAACCAAATAGAATTATAGGGAAATTCTTTATATATTAAGTCCCAAACTTTTCAGTATTCATGTGTGTATGTGTGTGCACATACAAAATTTCATATATCATTTATATATGCTTATATCTGTCTATTCTATTGAATATATCAGTATCTCTCTAATATACTGAAAATAGAATTTAATAATGACAAACTGATATATTCAAAATTGTATCATCTTAGTCATTATGGTCACAGTATTATATCTGCTGTGTCTACCAGTCTTCTTCAGGTGTTTGTCATATTCTGTAGTGTTTTTGAAATTATAAATTGAATTAACCCAAAAAGGTAACCTGTTTTCATATCACTGTCCATGGTCATAAGAGACAATAGCCTTGTGGATATGAGAATAAGGTCAGTTTTCCTGATTGCCATTTCCTGAGTCAAACAGTGAAATCTAAATGAAAGGAACAGAATTGTCATCACAAGGGCAAATTAGCTAAAAAGAACCAAACAATCCATAGCATAGAAAGTGAAATAAAAACAGTCTGCTCACATAAATTAAAGAGTATGGTTCTAAATTCTTAGAAATTGAATATAACTGGCACCTAAAAAGGTCAGTGACTGAAACATTGTGTTATTAATGACAAAGAAGACCACAAATATTCAATAATGATGATAATTACTCATTTTTTAATTTCTGACAGAAATATATAAATTTGATAATGCATAAGATTACTCTCCTATTTTCCTAAAAAGAAAAATTACTAAAAAATATGTTAAAAAATATTTAGTATCTGGTAGTCTAATGTTTACACAAATGTAAAAAATTAACAGTATTTGTACTGAGCTTGAAACTATAATATCAAACTTAAATGGTACAGTTAGATTATATATCATTAAATACAGTAAATAAATTCATATAACAACCATTGCAAAAACAGCAGCAATACAACCAACAAAACCTTAATCAGATGATAAACATGAGGGCAGGTATATTTTCTGAATTTAAACATTATTATCATTAATCCAAACTGTTTCAGCAATGTCTTAAGAAATTCAAAGACTTTTTTGTTTTCTGTTACAGTTTAAGAATGTCAGATACATGCAGATTCAGTCTCTGCATGTTCTTAGAGCCTCTTGAAATATTTAATCTAATCTAATATATATATATATATATATATATATATATATATATATATATATATATTATCCTACATTTAAAGCATAACTCTGAGTTTCATGCATTATGCAATCATCAGGTGCTTATTATGAACTGACTTTTTTTTGCTTTAAATTTTTATTTTATTTACATCTATCTCTCTCTCTCTCTCTCTCTATATATATATATATATATATATACAGGTTGTGAGTGATAAACCATCATCATTTTATATTTTTAATTTCACACATGCACATTGTTTGGTTGTTTTTTATTTTGCCAGCTGCACAGTATAGTAGGGGTCATATGGGCACCATCTGTGAAAGAAAGAGCACTATGATGCAGTACTGAGCACTCTTTCTCCATAAATATATCAAATTTTAAACAATTCTCTTTCACTCTGTCCATATATATTTAATGGAATTTTTAATTTGCAAATATTTTTTATTATTATAAATGCTATTTACTATAAATTAATATCTAATACTATTGAGCATTGAAACTCTTATGAAAAAGAAGTACATTTTCATAGACTTTTGGGGAACTACACTGATAGATGCTAATTTCATTGTTTGTAAATAAACAGGAATGTCTATCCAAATAAACATTTACAGTAATAAGAAATGTATGTGTCTATATATGCATACAGTTAGACACATATTGTAAAATAATGTCTCTTAAGATTTTT
The DNA here is from genome assembly GCA_037127315.1 of Ascarosepion bandense. NCBI lineage: Eukaryota > Metazoa > Mollusca > Cephalopoda > Sepiida > Sepiidae > Ascarosepion > Ascarosepion bandense. The sequence continues at coordinate 436,391 of JBBBDQ010001668.1, read as the reverse complement.
CTGCAGATCAGTTTACAAATGTAGTGAGTTTAATTCTTAAACTAAATAAATAACAACTAAATCTGTTAAAGTTTATTTGATGTTAATCATACTATCAGTCAGTTAAGCACCATACATGATAGACTTTTTAGCAATCATGTCTCTTGCATTCCATGACTGACTAGGCAGAAGATTTTCCCGCAGTAGATTGTCTTTTCTTTCTGTGGTACACTGGTTGCCAACCAAGGTTATAGAATCTAATCTTCCCTACTATTCAACCCATAGCTGGAGGGAGAAAAGATAGATTATTACCTTTCCGAAGAGTATTTGCACATCAGTGAATGCAACAGAGTCAACTGAAATTTGAACTCAGCTCTTCAATTTCACATTCTGAGCCAATATACATTACACCACAATGCACATCCCATCATACTGTAGAGCAATAAATAACCAACTAGTCTCTCAAACCATTACTATTTCTCTGTAGTAAGATAATGATTTTAATTCTCACTGGATGCTTGACAATTGCAACCTTGTGCCAAACAAACCCAAGCTTAATAAATGCCTATATGCATATATACAAAAACAGACTGCCCATAAAAGACAGATATTGTATATGTGTGGTTTCTTCAAAACAGGATGGAAAGACTCAATGCTTTGCCGTATTTATGCTCAGTTTACAAATTTCATCTTCTATGCTGATAACTCTCATCCCAAAAACTCTGATGTTTTTATATCATTTAATAAAAATTACAAAAAGCTATGAAAAATCTTTCACAAAAGAACAAAGATAGTTTTAAGAATTTAGGTTAACTGTATTGGTATGTCATTGAGTTGATCACCTGAGAATGAAAAACCATTTTTCACATAACAAACATTATAATCTTCTTCCTTGCCAATTTACTAATTCAATAGCGAATATTAATCACAGTGTTTTTTTTTTTTGTTTTCAGCAGATCTCTTTTATGGCCTTTTTTATATGTACTACTTATAAAAAGAAGGATGTGCATTGTGTTGCAGTGGATATCAGCTTGGAATGAGGAATCGGGGAGCCGAGTTCGAATTTCAGTTGAATTCCTTGCATTCACTTGCACGCAAATAGGCTTGGGAAAGGTATTAATCCATCTCCAGTTATGAGTTAAGTAACAGGACAGATTGGGTTCTATAGCCTTTATCGGCAACCAGTCTACCACAGAAAGTAATGGCAATCTACTTTGGAATAATCTTCTACCAAGTAATCTTTCAAGACATGATCACCCAAATATGTATCATGTATAGCACTTAACTGACTGACTATATAAAAAGAAATGGTCTCTCTTTGGTAGTAAAAAAAGTAGTAACAAGTTGAAAATTTAGACATTCCCAATAACACTTGGAAAATAAGTCATACTGTTTTCAACACTGCAAGAAGCCCAGCTTTTTTCAAGTGAGGATGTTTCGATTTCTTTTTGTATAACAAAGATCTCCATATTGTGCCAAAATTCCTCTCAAAATTATAGACACTATTAATCATATTGATTGAACATTACACAGAGAAACTTTCAAATCAAAATACAACTAATAAATACATGCCAGGCTGTGGACTTATTGATTCACAGTAATAAGTAATTTTATATTAATACATGGGTTCACCTATCACCCAGTTAACATTCCTTCCCCACCTTTTGAACAGGAGTAAAGATTAATTTCATGTTTCCTCTTTAGGATTGGGTTTCCAGTTCCTTCTAAAGTCATCTCATTCTCTTTCACTTCCATTAACCCTTTAATGGTATTACTATCTTGCTTTGGGTGAAAAGATTAAAACAAATAGTAATAATAGTCCACAGTATTATACAGTATGTTACATTCATTAAGACATAGTTGTTGGAGAGAAAGAAATTAGAAGTTATGGTGATTCAGTCTATCAACAAAGGTAAAGTAGATATTACTTTAAGGCACTTTGTTATGAATTCTTATATATTTGGGTTAAAGTGTTACTTCTATTTATTCATTATATTCAATGTAGAATTTAAATTATCACTTAGAACACGACTCAAGGTTTCTCTGTTCATTATCTAAACAAATATAAAAATTTTCAAATTATGAAGAAGATTATCAAAGTTAAAAGAGATTCGTAGCCATAATAATAAAGAATATATTTATTTTCTTTTTTCTTTTCATTGTCATGTTCTTTTCTGCATTCACTACAATGTATCAGTTTTTTATTTAAAGAGTAGTTATTATAATGAATGGCAATAACAAAGTATGGTGGTCCCTTCTATCAACTGAATTAATTAATACTTTAATGTCAGCTGGAAAAGGTTAATTACAAAGATAATTCATATAACCATGCTACCAAAAGATCTACCACTGATGGCAAGCATATTTCTATCATTACTTCTGTTTTTTTCTACTAAAAAAAATGAAGAATTTTGGTATTTTCTCATTGGAATGTGATGAATTATAGAATGAAATATTTATTTTATTTTTAATTTTATATTCTAACAATCTTACAAACACTTATGTACATTGTAATAATTAAATCTATTTCTTTTTTCAGGTGGATATAAAATACAATCAATTGTCAACACTGGCAGATTATAACATTGCTTTAACTTTGGCTGGAATTGTTATTGCAGAGGTAAGACCTTAAACAAAAAAGAAAATACAAAAAAAAAAAATAGTTATAAAATATTTAAACAAACTAAATCACTATATGAAACAATGTTACTATTCAAGGATCAATTTGGACAACCATTATTATTTTTAATATATTTCAGCTAATGTAACTCAATTTGGAATATGATAGATGTGACAAAAAATTATTGAATAATAAAAAAAAGTAATGTCTCAAAAATCCTGAGAGACAATGTTATTTAAAATATTCAAAGTAGAGCTTACTCATGGCAAAATTAAAGAAAAATTTGGATTAGGAGAAAATAAATATTTTGAACAAATTTTAAAACTTATATAAGAATTAAAAACAACACATAAAAGAAGTGAAAAGACACTTTATTTTTTATAAAGTAAAACAAAGATTTCTGCTATGAATTTAAAAAAAAATTTGCTTAGCATTCTAAAATTCTTATCATAATTTGTTTTTGCTTATCGCATGACAATGCTATAATTGTTCATGATAAAGAGATTTGGCAAAACCTGATACACACCCATAAAACCTATATTGATCATAAACAAAATGAGAATATATAAATGTCAAATATATTATTGAAATATCAAGAGTGCTTGTCACATATCACTGGTTTGCAAACATGTCTTCCAGGTCATTGCTTAAGAGTTCAACTTTTACTAGAGTCTCTACTATTTTGTCCTTGATCCAGACTAAGCTCAGTCAAGTATCTTTCAATCTTCAGAAAAGTACTCTTTCTAGGGTTCTTTTCTAGTTGATAAAGTCAATAGTGGTTAATTGATCTGCAACCCATTATGAATAAGACACTTCATCTTTGATTTCCTTAAATCACTGAATCCAATGAGTATGTCTCCTTAGGCTAACATTAAGCTGGTTTTTAGACCTAAAAAACCTCTTTCAAATATAAAAAGATATATATACACAAAGAAAAAAGTAGGGGGGAGACAAATGATGATATCATAATTTCCGCTACAAATACCAGATCTTTGAGTGAAAAATCTTATTTGAGTATCAGACACATTCAATATAAGAAATTCCCTCTGATGAATGAATTGCCAGTCATGATTGGTTTGAATTAAGAGTTATGAGAATTGATGGCCAAGGATAACAAATGAAATAATTGCCAGTTACTGAAAACCCAACCGTTTCTTGTGGCTGATTTATTGTGGATAGAAATCAGATTGTGGGTAATCAGCAAATAGGTTTATTATCCTTCTCCTTTGTTCATATATACACAAATCAATAACTATCTACCAATTTGATTATGCACAAACATACTTTTCTTGAGTGTATGTGTATATCTATTTGAAGATGTAAGTATGATGTGATGCTGAAAGGTTCTCAATCTGAGACACTTTACAAAAACTGCCCAAATAAATAAACATTCAATTTTTCTCAAAAAGATTTCTTGGTCATGCTGAGAAATATTCAGTGTGTGCGTGTGTGTGTGTGTGTGTATTATAACAGATGAGAGTGTGTGTGCATATGTGCAGAAATTAGTGCATATTAACAAATATAGTCAAATGATTGTGGGTTTGCAAATACACATGTGAATATGTTTGGTTATATATGGTCATACTGAGGTATATGCATATCTGTGTGTAGGTCACTCTTAAATATATATGGTAATGGTAACAATTTTATATCCCCTCTTTGTTGGGTATTAACACTACAATCCAATTCAACAATATTTCTCTCTTCAAAATGTCTGGAATATAAATTTCTTCATCAATGAAAACAATTCGCAACCAATTTGACTGTGTTTTCCTCTCATAAATGACAGATCATAAATTGCTATCCATTCGGCAAGAATATGCTCAAATCAAATGTTGATTATCTTTCACAGATAAATGACAAAAATACTGGACCCAAGGTGACTTCAAAATGACTTGCTTTTTTACAACTGATAAAATTGACAGACATCAACATTTCATATTTAAATAGAAATATTCCGTATATTTCTTTTTTGGTGAATTGGCCTTGGAGTGAGAGGTCTTTTCAGGTTGAAGAACAGACTCATCAAGGCTCCAGCCAGCCAGACTGGCTGCTGTCTGCAACTGCTAACTCAACTCTCTAAAAATTTGCTCTAAATGTAAAACTAACTCTCTGTGACAGCTGACATCATTTAAATAGTTACCTCCTGACACTTGGGACTTCTGGTGCATTCTGTCTTATCTCAAGCACTAAATTTCACTTGTCAAAACAAAATCTGCTCAACATTCTCAGTGACATATCCTTGCAAAATATTCTTTAGCTTTTTTATAGCTTTTTTTCACTTCCTCATCATATGGTTCATTATTGTTTATGTTTGGAAGCAGACATTGTAATGCTCTAATTGTATATTGGTGAATGCTATAATGCCACAATCATCTTCACTTTAGTATGGACAGGGTTGCAGTGTGACTCAAAATGTGTTTTCAGACTATTTTGTTTTGGGTTAAATTTTAGGATGACATCAGGATTTTTTTCACTTTTCTCTATATTTCAACACAATATCTATAAATTTGACATTATTAATTTAGTTTCTAATTTTTCCGAGATATTGGTTACTTAGAGCATTTAATTTTTTTTTTTATTTCTTTGTTCATCATTTAATTTTTCCTCATCTGCTGTTTCTTTCCAGTAACAATCTTTTCAAATTAGTATCGTTGTCCTATGGAGGGTCTTTTTTATCTAGATATTTATGAAGTGTTTCACATGCTTCAGCAAAAGACGATAACATTATTTGGTTTCTCTCTTTCTTTATATTTCTGTCTGTCTGTCTGTCTGTCTGTCTGTTTCTCTCTCTCTCTCTCTCTCTATATATATATATATATATATGTGTGTGTGTGTGTGTGTGTGTGTGTGTGTGTATGAGTTGAATATATGAATAAAATAAGTAAAGAACAAGTAGGAAAAAAGTGTCTTTAATCTAACATGTGTGAAACATGTTAGATTAACAAGCTCCTTCAGAGATTTATTAAATATGAATGATTCCGGATTAGAGAGGATTTTTTATGCTACCATAAACAGTCTCAAGTTTAAAACAGTTTTGAAAAAAATATGTGTGTGTGCCTATATATATATATATATATATATATATATATATATAACACATCACTCAATAAATCCCAGGCTTGACATCTATATGGCACCACTAATAAAAAATCCATGTGATTTTTATGAAGTACTAACCTTCAAATGGCACATGACAAAATTTTAGCCCAGTCAGATTAATAGTTTACAAATTAGTTATTTAAGAGAAGCTACTGTTGCAAATTTTCAAAACAATGGAAAAATCTGAATTTTATATGTTGATAAAGCATTGCTTTCTGATGTGAAAAAATACTGTTCAAGCAAAGCAATGACTTTATAAGTGTTATATGGACTCTGCTTCATCAGAAACAATGGTTAAGAGGTGGTATGCTGACATCAAACGTGGTCATACAGACACAAATGATGCTGAATAATCAGGTTGGCCAAAATCGGCAGTTGTCCCAGAAAATACCAAAATATCCGCACTCATTTTAGCTGATCATAAATTGAAGTTGTGTGAGGTAGCAGAGGAGTTGAAAATATCAGAAAGCAGTGTATTCACCATTTTGCATGCAATGAGAAAGCTGTATTCTAAGTGGGTGCTGCATTTGCTTACAGTCTATCAAAAACAACAATGTGCCAATGATTCAGAATGTTGTTTGCAACTGTTTCAACACAACAAGAAGAAATTTTTGCATTAACATGTAACAATGGATGAAACATGGATCTACCACTTCATTTCAAGGTCAAATTGGCTGTTCTTTTTGTTTCACACATGTTAGATTAAAGACACTTTTTTCCTACTTGTTCTTTACTTATTTTATTCATATATTCAACTCATACACACACACACACACACACACACAGGTGAAAGCTGTCCAAAGTGACCAAAGATGCAAACATCAGCAGGCAAGGTCTTGACCTCCATATTTTGGGATGTGCAAGGTATTTTGTTTGCCGATTACCTTGAGAAAAAAAGAACAATCAATAGTGAATATCATGTAGTATCATTGGTGTGTTTGAAGAAAAACAGCCACAAATGAAGAAGAAAAAAGTGATCTTTTACCAAGATAATACACCGTGTCACAAGGTGATCGCAACAGTAGCAAAACTACATGTATTGCACTTTGAATTGCTTCCACATCCACCCTATTCTCTAGACCTGGCCCCTACCAACTACTGGCTGTTTGCAGACCTTAAAAAAAGCTCAAGGGAAAGAGATTTGTCTCCAATGAAGAAGTGATATTGAAAACTGAGGCATATTTTGAAGCCAAAGACAAATCGTTCTGCCAAAAAGATATTGAATTGTTAAAGAAGCATTGGATTCAGTTTTATCAACCTAGAAGACTATGTTGATGAATAAAGTCGAATTTTGCTGAAAAGTTGTTTTATTTATTTATTTCAGGATTTATTGAGTGATATATTATATAGTGAGGCACAAAATTATTCATATGATACAGTAAATTTCATTTGATATAATTAATTCTCCAAATATTGAAACAGATACTTTTCATACATAAAAAATAAAATATGATCTTACAAATTGAATGGATACTCAAAATTAATTTCAGAATTTTTTTTATTTGATATAAGAGCATTAGAAAAGCATTAGAAAATTTGCAAATATAAAATTATTCATATGCCGGAATATTATTTTAATTATTTATGAAATTCATAGATCATACACTATTTATATAATATTATGATAAGGTAATCTCTAAGCTTATATCTGTGAGTTATAAATCTTTTAAAAAACTTAAGTTTACCATAATGAACATGCACATTGTTCATTTCATGCTGAGCATCAACAACAATATGGTGAAGCTGAATTTAAAACAATGAATGTGAATGCTTGCAATTCAGAAATATCTTAAGTTTACCATAATGAACATGCACATTGTTCATTTCATGCTGAGCATCAACAACAATATGGTGAAGCTGAATTTAAAACAATGAATGTGAATGCTTGCAATTCAGAAATATCTTTCCTATACTAATCCCTGCATATTTACAAACATAGATGGTGATGAGATGGGTACTGAGTATTTAAGCATTCCATGTGCGTTGTGGTGCATTGGATATTGGCTCAGAACGAGAAATCGAGGAGCTGAGTTCAAATTCCAGCTGAATTCATTGCATTCACTTACGCGCAAATACCCTTGGGAAAGGTATTAATCTGCCTATTCCTTCCAGTTATGGGTTAAATAACAGGACAGATTGGGTTCTATAGCCTTGGTCGGCAACCAGTCTACCGCAAAAAGCAATGGCAACCTACTGCGGGATAATCTTCTGCCCTTTCAGTCATGTCTCTGTCGAGACATGATCGCCCAAGTGTGTATCACGTATGGCACTCAACTGACTGATACTATATCCCAAATGAATCTAGCAATTACTGACAATGATCCTGCTTTCTCTCCTAGAGCCAATGTACTTTTGATAAGGAGAGATATGCTGATGACATAGATATTCATAGTTGAAGTAGGAAGATTGTATTTTTCCAATCTTCCAATTGACGAAATCTTGCCTGCCTTTGAAATCAGCATTCAGAATATAGGCATTTACCTTGGCTTGAACACTGATTTCTGTTACCTGTTGAAAATATCTAACTCAGCCAAGAGTCAAATCTTGTCACTTCAGAAGCCTAGTACAACACACTCTTCTTACATTTATGTCCTCTTATTTAGCATTATAGTATATGAAGCTAATCTGAACAAATATTAAGAAGAACATTACGAAAAGCAAGACCAAGAGGAATAAAGTTTATATGGAGAAAAAAAACTGACTGCATAAATAAAAAATCTATATGGCTAATAATGAATGGAATAAAAGCTTGATTTTATTGAGCTCAAACAAAAGAGTAAAATGTTTTATGCAAATAATACAAATCTAGAATATGAAATCCAGTTACTTAGGGTTAGATTTTCTTTTTTACCCCCACTTACTTCATCTCTCTTTACTTTTTCAATTCCTCCATCTTTCTTCTTTCAATTTCATTCTTTTCTTTATTTTTATGGTTTCTATTTAAACCTTCAACTCTTTAAAGTTTTTCTTAGTCTTTTTCTCATTCATTACTATCACAATTTTAACTTTTACTTTCTTTCCTCTCTTCTACTTGAGAATTAGTGTGAGTTTGATCTTATATATCATTAAATACATAATCATATATTATGCAAGCCAATTAATGCTTTTGCTATTTTCTTTGTTGATTAGTTTTTCTATCTTTGTTTTATCTTTTTCTTTCATCTTGTCTGTCTACAATTTTTCTCTTTCCTTATTTTCTTTTATTTTTCATTCTTCATTTCAATACATTTTCTTTAATTTTTTTTCATACCTTCATTTCATTCTTTTCATTTATATTTTCTCTTTCAGTTTTTAGTTTTCTTTGTAAATTGATTTTTACTTATTACCATTTCGTATTCCTTACTTTTAAGCGTAACTTTTTCTTTCCTTTTTATACTTTCCTTTTTTCATTTTTCATCCTTCTTATCTTTGTTCATTTTGGTTTTATTTTTTATTTTCTCATTCGTTTCTTTTTTTCTTCCATTTTCTATTTCTTCTCTTTCTTTGTTTCATTTCATTTTCTTTTCCTTCTCTTTCTTCCTTACACCTGCATTTCCATGTACCCTCCCATACAAACATCTGCAATGAAACCTTATAAATGCTTTGCACCTGCCTTATCACTCCTCAGAGTTAATTTAACAGTTAAACAAAAACAAAAAATAAAAGAAATCAGGAACAACTTAAAAAAATAAACATCATTACCAATCCTTCTAATCCCATTAACATTAAGTTGGAATATTTTGCTTCAATTATTGACCTCACCTGGTTTTATGCATTTAGAAGGTTTTTCTGTGGACAGTGTACAAGTTGTGATAGACTAGACATTTTTCTACATAAATTATGCAATACTCAGGATAGGAATCTCATTGCATGGCAAGGTTGTCAGGTACTCAGGTAAAAACATTCTTAAGACTGTTATTAGCTACCATTACCAAACATATTTTTTTTACAAATACATATTAAAAGTACCAAATATGAAAGGGAAAAGAATAAATGTAAATATTTACAAAGAGGAAAAGAAGATATGTTTTTTTTTTAGGTTTTGTTAATATTTTAAACTGTTGAAAATTATGAGATAATGAATTTTCATTTTCCTACTCATTTTAATTTTTTATTAGTTTATTCATGTTTCTTGCAATTCATCATGAAGATTTGTGGGAATATTCAGAACAACATATATACTTGAATAAAATACAATCATCAATCCCCAAACAAGGGAACTTATCATCACTGAGTTTATGTCTATATAAGAATTTAATTTGAAACCAAAATTAACTTAACTAACTTAAAATACTGTAATTAAAAAAAGACTACAGAAAATATAATAATTTATCTCAGACTATCAAACCATTTAAAATCATAATATTGAATATTATAAAACTTTAAAAAAATCAATATAAATACCATTTTTTTTATTTTTTTTTTAACATTTTTAAAATTTTGCATTATTTATATGTGGACTATTGACTCATTTTTGTTGTCCTATGGAACAATAGCCTAGTTTCCAATGAAAACTCATTGAAAGAATTTATAACAAATGATTGTAACAGCATATTTTTTTATCACAAAGTAGACTCAGCAGACCAAGTTAAAATTCTGAGTGAGTCTATTGCATTCATACCAAAATAATTCTCTTAAGAAAAGCAAGAATCTAATGCTTCCCCACAACTATGGATTAAATAGAGTAAAATGGTCTCTCTAGTAACTAGTCTTGAAAGACTACTCTAATTTAAAAACTGCTGCAATGATAAACCATTCTATTATCTTCCTCAAGAAATTATGGCAATTTCAATATGTGAAATGACCTGTGGAGATGCATGATTGCCAACAATCTGAAGGGATTTGACATTCTTAAAAAAATAATAAAACATATTTTTTATTTATTATGTTACCCTTCACCACTGAAATGAATCTGTTTGCATTTGTAATAAATATAGCAAATAAATGGGACAGTAAATATCCATGTAATTAACAAAAATGTACAGGATATATAGTTACTTAAACTATTAAAAAAAAAATTGGACTAAATACAGTTGAAGAAGAAGAATAAAATATCAGCTTGATTTGCAAAAATTAATATCCTATCTTCTTGTTTCAGGACAAAAATGCCAGTTCTTGGACACTAAGTGACTCAAACCTTGCCAGCAACTTGATTGATGGCAAATCAGCACTGGAATCATTTGCAGACTGGCAATCAACACAAGATCTTTTGCCACCAAAAGACCATGCTATACTGTTCACAAGGTGAGAATTGTAAATATGTGACAAGCATCAAACAAACTGCAGTTTTACATGATATAGTTTATACAATAGGATATATTTCACTTAAGTGTTAAGTATCATAGTGCAATCTTGTGTCTTGAATTCAGATTTGATTCTGAATTCATTATCAAGTGTGTGGTTGTAGGGTCTTTGTACAGTTGAGCACCTGACCAGATCTTTTCTCATATCTGGTTTAAAAGCTGGAGAGGTATCCATTCACTCATAGTATATCTTGGGCAAAATAGACCTGGTGCAGCCCATCCCTCTCTAGGTCAAACTACAGATGATATTCTCTAACTTGAAGGTTCACTTTGGTTATAGACTCAAAGCCATTGATTTTATCTAAACCCTGGCTGTTGACCTCCTTCTAGGAAGCCCTCTGCCCAGCAATGCCATGACATCACTGTATTGGCTTCTTGCATAGCTGAGAAGTCAAGTTTATCCGATCATGCTAGATGGCCATCGAATTCTATAAAAAGGTTTATCTGTTCTTTGACAGCACTTATTTTTAATCTCCATTAAAAATAAAAGTCTGGCTAGGGAACCAGTTTAGTTGTCAATGACCTGTCCATACATCAGGTAGTACTGAGTTACCAGTAACACTTATAACTTGATATAAAATCCTGAATAAAATTTGAGAAATACTTAAGGGATACTACATGGTGGAATAAAGTATGTTACAAAATATTTGATAGTATCTTGACATTCAGTTGCAAACATCTTTGATGCTAATGCTCATGTCAAGTGGCTTCTTCATTTTAATACTACTGATGTTGTTGGCACTGAAACTTAATTTTTCTGTTGCCCAATCTCTATCAAATAGTTGGCTTCTGTACTAATTTCCTTTATAATTTTAAACAACTTGATTTTTTTCCTTGTAGCCATACATTCCATGCTAACAGTTTCTTTACTTGCACTTCTTGCTTTTAAAACTTTCTTCTGGTATGCTGCTTTCCTGTCAACTTTGATCTTCAAAAGATCAATGCAATATCAATTGCCTTCTTTTTTCTTGAATCCTGTTCTTTTATTGTATTGTCCTCTGTTTTTTTTTTCACTCTCAGTAACACCTTGCATTCTAGTGACTTTTATTGTCTTGCTTGGGGTGAAATGATTTAAAAAAACACAAAAATACTACCCTAGTAAATTGGTATTCTCACTAAATGATAGTTGTGGACTTGTGCCAGACTAAATGAAGCCAAGTTAATACCTTATATCTGCTTTGCAACTAAAGTAGCTGTATATTTTTCATTATCTTCAGTTATCAGTACCTTAATCTCAGGTAATATGCTCACATTTTAAAAGCAGATTTTGTCAAGAATGTAGTTAGACAATATGTCCCTCCTTGCTTGCAGGGTTGACATGGCACAATATTCAAGTTCCAAGTTGCCTTGTGTTGTGCTAAATGAAATTTTGCTTGTTTAGTTTCTCTAATAGCATACCAACTCCTTATGGCTCATTTAATACTTAAATTTAATTTTCTTGGGAACTTTGAAGTAATAAAAGTATGTTATTTGGCTTTCACAATTGAATACATGGTAAGTGATATCTCAGCTTTGTGCATATACATGTTTGTGTAGATATAATTACTAGAGTTAGTGATATATAAGTTTTATATTATAGTTTTGGTGGAGTTATATTCTGGAATAACATTTGATTTCTTTAAGAAATCATAGGATATTATATGGATTAATGTTCTAAAAGAGTTCTTTCATTTGGTTGGTTGATTTTGTTTAGTGTCATATCCATCCTCTATATGTTATTTAATACTGAAATCTAAATATTCTGTATGCAATTGCATGTCTTCAACTGCAGATAAAATGCATTTCTGGTCATTTTGCTATAAATAAGTATTGTTGGTTATTTTAGTATAAAAATGTATTTTAATACATTTGCATTTCTGGTCATTTTGCTATAAATAAGTACTGTTGGTTATTTTAGTATAAAAATGTATTTTAATACATTTGCATTTCTGGTCATTTTGCTATAAATAAGTACTGTTGGTTATTTTAGTATAAAAATGTATTTTAATACATTTGCATTTCTGGTCATTTTGCTATAAATAAGTACTGTTGGTTATTTTAGTATAAAAATGTATTTTAATGCATTTGCATTTCTGGTCATTTTGCTATAAATAAGTACTGTTGGTTATTTTAGTATAAAAATGTATTTTAATACATTTGCATTTCTGATCTGTTTGCTATAAATAGTACTGTTGGTTATTTTAGTACCAGTATATTTTAAGCACATTTGCATTTCTGGTCATTTGCTATAATGGAATTACTGTTGGTTATTTTAGTATAAGTATATTTTAATACATTTATTTTGAGTCATTTTTATAAATAAGTACTGTTGGTTATTTTTAGTATATAAAAATGTATTTTACAATACTGTTGTACATTTCTGGTCATTTGCTATAAATAGAGGTACTGTTGAAGTTATTTAGTATAAATGTATTTTAATACAATGCATTTCTGGTCATTTTGCTATAAATAAATGCACTGTGGTTATTTTGGTATAAAAATGTATTTTAATACATTTGCATTTCTGAATCATTTGCTATAAACCATTGTATTTAATTTCTTTAATGTAAAGTATATTTAATACATTGCATTTCTGGTCTAATTTTGCTATAAGTAAGTACTGTTGGTTATTTTAGTATAGAATGTTGAGCATTTAAATTTCTGCAATTTACATTTCCCAGTTATTTGCTATATTAGTATGATTTTTAATTTATTTTAGTATAAAAATATATTTACTTTAGAAATGTAATTTGCATTTCAGTCATTTTTCTGTCAAAAGTACTGTTAGTTGTTTAGTATAAAAATGTATTTTAATGCATTGCATTTCTGAATCATTTTGCTATAAATAGAATACTATTACATTTATTTAAATTATAAAATGTATTTTAATACATTTGCATTTCAGTCTATTTATACTATTAATACTTTGTAGTTATTATTTTAAATTTTAAAATATATTTAAACTGTACACTTTACATTCTATTTTTCCTGACAGTACTGTTGGTTATTTATTTTCAAGTGTATTTTAATGCATTTAAAATTTCTGGTCATTTTTATGACCATTTTTATTGGTTATTTTGGTATAAAATGTATTTTAATGCATTTTACATTTCTAGTTATTTTAGCTATGCATGCATTATATTTAGTTTTGGTATAAAAATGTATTTTAATGCATTTCTGGTGTGCTATAAATAAATTTTGTTGATTATTTAGTATAAAAATGTATTTTAATGCATTTTGACTATGGAATCATTTCTCTAAATAAATTTTCATTTATTGATTTTTAATTTTAAATATTTTTAAATAAATTTTTCCTGAATGTTTTTATAAATAAGTACTGGTAGTTATTTTGAGTAAAAATGTATTTTAATACATTGCATTTCTAGTCATTTTGCTATAAATACAATGCTATTTGGTTATTTTTAGTATAAAAATGTATTACTAATACATTGCATTCCTGATATTTTGCTATACAATACCTAAAGTATATTTAGTTGACCTTTAGTGCTAAAATATAATTTCATTAATTACAACATTTCTAAGAATCATTATAAATAAGTACTGTTAAAGTTAATTCCAGTATCATCTATTTTAATACAATTGCATTTCTAGTCCATTGCTATAAATACGTACTGTTAGTTATTTTAAATATAAAAATGTATTTTATTTGCATTGCATTTTAATTAAACTTTGCTATAAATAAGTGCTGTTAGTTATTTTAGTATAAAAATGTATTTAATACATTTACATTTCACAGATGTTACTTATAAATAATTACTGTTGATTATTTAATACTATAAAAATGTATTTAATATTACATTTCAATTATTTTACTATAAATAGTATATTAGTTATTGTTAAAAATGTATTTTAATGCATTTGCATTTCTATGATATTTTTCTCAATAAATACTGTTAGTTATGTTTTGACTTCCATCTATTTATTATTTACATTGAATCATTTATTTATATAATAGTACTGTAGTTTATTTAAGTTGTAGTGGTGATTATATTGTATTCTAGATAAATTTTATAAATAAAGTACCATTTAGTTATTTTAGTATAAAAATGTATTTATACATTTGCATTTCTGGTCATTTTGCTATAAATACTTATTTATTGGTTATTTTAATATAAAAATATTTTAATACATTTACATTCTAGTCATTTGCTATAAATAAATTTTTGTTTAATATTTTATAGTATAAAAAATGTGTTTTAATGAAATTTGGAAATTTTCATGGTCATTTTGCCTATAAATAATTATTTACGTTATTTTATGTGTAAAAATGTGTTTTAATATTCCATTTCTGGTCATTTTGCTATAAATAAGTACTGTTGGTTATTTTAGTATAAAATGTGTTTTAATACATTGCATTTCTGGTCATTTTGCTATAGAATAGAGTACTGTTGGTTATTTTAGTGTGAAATGTGTTTTAATACATTTGCATTTTCTGGTCATTTTACTATAAATAAGCATGTTGGTTATTTTAGTATAAAAATGTGTTTTAATACAGTTGCATTTCTGGTCATTTTGCTGTTAATTACTGTTGTTGTTTGGTAAAAATGTGACACTGTCACATTGCATTTCTGGTCATTTTATAAATAAGTACTGTTGGTTATTTTTAGTATAAAAATGTGTTTTAATACAATGCATTTCTGGTGTATTTGCTATAAATAAGTATTGTTGGTTATTTTAGTATAAAAATGTATTTTAATACTTTCATAGTATTCTGTTTTTGCTTGAGAGTTCATTATTTGCTCATAGATGGGATTCTAACAGATGCTACCACCCTGGGTCAAGGTAGACCTGGGAACAGTAGCAATTAAAAGTTTATTCCACACTCCTCAAAACTTCCAATCTTCCAATCAGAGGCTTTACTGCCAGATGTAGTTTATTGTCATACCCAGGGCTATTAATGAAATTGATTTTGTTGATATCATTACACTTTAATGACAATAAAACTAATTTTCCTCTTCAGTTTTCTTGGAATGGTTAACAAATAATAAAAATAATAATAAATAATCAACAAGTCTCAAAATTAAATGTCTAATAAAATTTTAATATATCAAAGAAAAAGTAGACATTTTAATTACTTTCTAAGTTTAGTTTGATGCAATCATAATTATTGAGTACCCTCAAAAAATTAAACCCATTATACTACAAGCTTTTAAAAATCCCAGTTGACCCTGATGATGAATAGGGATGGAAACCAGTCGGATATTTTTTTTATTTCTTATTTTTTATAACATCTACCATCTCTACCATCTCTAAATGCCTGTAAGTATGAAATTGAATTTATTTGTTGCCATTATAAAATTTTGTACTTATAATAATTTGTTTATATATATATATATATATATATATATATATATATATATATATACACACACAATCATATATATTCAAATGGTCATTCATATTCAGTAATTTAGAGTCATTGATTGTTGATAGTGCAGTGAGTTGGAACTGCATATTGTGCCCCACTATAGAAAATTTGTTCTAGAGAAGGTCAAAATTACTATATATCTATATTAAATTAGGAATATTTTTCATTTGGAAATGAGTTATTTCCACAAACTAGGCTTCAATCATTCGATATCTTCAGGTGGTTTACTATAACTGATTTTTCCTTTTTACAAATGCACAAAGAGTGATTTTTTTACAAATGTGCAACTGGAATTTTCAAACCGAAAATTTTCAAAATTAGGGAGGAGTTACTCAAGGATCTTGCAACACTTTCATCAATGTTTTTATGATCCTAGTATGTATTTATGGACATGATTACATCTAGATATAATTTCTGATATTTCATTTAGTAATTTTTTTATCTTCTGGGAACAACATAATAGCTAACTTTTCCTCCTGGCATAATCTGCACACATAACCACCATTGTATGTCTTGGCTCTTTTCACTATGCTCCAAGCTATATCAGGGTCTTTTCCATTTTTTAATTTCTACATGTGGCTAAAAAAAAAAAAACTTTTACCCATCAATATCCATTTCCATTGGCTCTTTCCTCTCAATAGTTTCTCACTTTTTCCTATTTACTTTTCATTCCTTCTGTATCTTTCCTTGCCTTTTCTTTTCTTTTTCTTGATTTCTCATCTGATTTTCTGATCTTTTCTACCCTCTTTCCCCACCTTTTTTAATATCTTTTACCTCATACAAAAAAAAATTCCAAAAATAAAAGAAAGTGGAATTGTTTTTTTTTCTTTTTTTTCAATTAACTACCTGATGAGACATTGTTATTTCAATGTCAAAACAAAATGTTCAATTTTGTAGTAGTTTGTACATGTTCTAAAGTAATAATTAATAATGTGTTATGGGCTATTGAACGATCAGTGGATGTTCAAAAGTATTATTTATAGAGCTTGCATCCATTCAGTTGGTGATGTCTAATTCTATATTGGAGTAATCAAGTAAGTCGAAATATTGTTTCAAGAATGATATATTGTCTTTAAACAACAGTAAATACAGCAAAAGCACTGCTTTAATGATATATTATTGAAAATTAAAAAACAACATAAGAACCCAATTATTACCTGGAATATCATTGCTAAAACCAAATCTTATAATGTAAAAAATTGTAACTTATGTCTTTTAGAAAAACTTGTCATCTTTAATTCTGTAAATAACCTTAATCTGCTTAACAAATGAGTGAATTAATTACCTCATGCTCACATAGAAAAAATATTTAAATTCTTAGATCCTGAAATGATATAGATTCCACTATACATTTGTCTCTTTCTTTCTCACACCCTTTCTTTCGTTCTTTTCCTTGCAAATATTAATATTAATAATTATGAATTATGCTCCTTTGATTGCATCTCCCTGCATTTTAACAATATTTTTTTTAATTTACAATTTTAATTTTATTTTTTTATTTCCATGTAATTTTTGTCTATTTAAATTTTACTCTTGATAAATAAAAAAATAGTACCCTAAAATTATAAGATTTAACTCCCATGAACATTGAGTGAACTTAAATTTAAATCTCTTTTATGCTCCGTTCTTAATATGCACCCACTGATTGCATAACACATGAAACTCCAAGTTGTGCCAACATAGGATAATATGTATATTTATTAATATATATAATAGCTCTGTTTATACTACATTGGGCACTGTTTTGCTAACATCTGAATAATATTTTTATACATGTGTGTATTCCATATATATATTTATATATTAATATATATTTATTATAATATTATTTATTATAATATATTTATTAATATATATTTATTATATATTAATATATATTTATATATTAATTCACAAAACTATATGTGTGTGTGTGCATGTGTGTATAGCTTTATAATAATATAATGTTCTTTTTCATTTCAGGAAACGCATTGAGTTAGATGGGAATCCTGAAGCAAAAGGTAAATCTTTTCTTGTAATTCTGTAATATAATAATCTGGCCCCACCCAAGAAGGCTGATGAAGCGTGGGTGTTTTCGGTCATTGAAAGCAGCGGATGTCATTTTGACCCTATTTCCGACAGAGCGGAAATAGCTCAGAGCAAACAGACAAGTGTCTCTGAGAATTTACGTAGGCGTCGCGTGATCAAGGCAAAACCGGAAGAAACGAGTCCCCGGTTTTGGAAGATATATAAAGACTGCGAAAACACAGATAAGTCAGTCAGAGCCAGTCAGTCTTGTCAGTCTCCAGAAGTAGACAAGAAGAGAAGTCAAAGAAGAAGAAGTCAGTCAGCCTCGACAGAAGTCAGTCTCGGAAGAAGTCTCGAGAAGTCGAAGAAGAAGCTAGACGAGCTAAGCAGAGAGACTACACTCCCGTCGTCACCCCTGTCAACCTTGGAAGAGCGCTCTCTCACTCCTGCCACTAGGCCACACGGTCCATCGTTCATCAATAAAAGACATATATTTTTATATACACCCGTGTTTGTTATTTGTCGCTATATAACAATTCCTTTCAAATATGTCAGTCCAACCACACTTCTTACAAAAATCAAATCCATTAAAAAATAAAATTTTCTCAAAACTAAATCACAAAAATTATCTTTAAATACAAGCAAGCAGATATAAAATCTTCATTAGTGGCAATAATTTTAAGTGTAAATCAATCACTCAATGCACTTTTTTCTAATTAGTTTATGATGAAGTGGCAGAGAAGATGTTATAGTCAAGAGGTAGGAAGTTCCACCTAAATAAAGAGTTATCAAACTAAAAAACAATTCTTAACCATGTAAAACATTTTACATCCAAGTAATTAAAGTGGTAATAATTAGTTTAAAATAATTCAAAATGAATTCAAATAGTTAAAAGAAGAAAAAATAACAAAAGAAAAATATTTTAAAATTTCTGTGAAATTAGTTTTAGAATTTATATACCATCCCTGGGGTATGCCAGTAGCATGACTTATCAGCATAGAAAGTGGAATCAGTGAACTGAGTTTAAATTCCAGGTTTGTTTGTTGCATTCACTTTCACAGTAATGCTCTCAGAAAAGACATAAATTCAGCTCTTCTCCCAACAACTATAAGTTA
Source organism: Ascarosepion bandense (assembly GCA_037127315.1). Taxonomy (NCBI): domain Eukaryota; kingdom Metazoa; phylum Mollusca; class Cephalopoda; order Sepiida; family Sepiidae; genus Ascarosepion; species Ascarosepion bandense. The sequence continues at coordinate 416,918 of JBBBDQ010001668.1, read as the reverse complement.
AATAGCAGAGTAGACTCAGATCCCTAGCTTTGCATATCAGCCAGTCTAAGACAAGTTCCAGTCCAAATTCAGAAACATGGACAAGACAATTTGAAATCACTTTACTATTCTTCCCAGGAAATAATGGCAATCAACAAATAATAAAAGAAATAAAAACTGTACAGGGTCATGATTGCTTATATTCTTAAGAAACATAACATCAAAAAAATATTATCTCTAAGTTATTAGTGAATAAATAAACGGTTTCTTGTCCTAAGATGAAGTATGCCAATTTTTCTATATAATTCAAACATGGAGATACTTTTAGACTATCAAGAAGGGTATTGAAGTCTATATATTTACTAATACATATGATTGGAAAAGACAAAAAACAGAGAGAAACAGAAAAATAATTTTCAGCAAATAAGCTCCAATTTAGATTTGAACACAAAACCATATTTGATGTAAGTAAAAAAAAATATTAATTCTGTATCAATGATCTGAGCTACCAGCAAGAAGTAGACAATCTCAGATAACTTTAAGAACATTATTAAGTAGCGAGGTATAAATCTGTAGCCAGACAGTTTGAGAAGCAAAAGTGAATATCTTGAATTTACTTTTTCCAAATTTTAGAGATCAAATTTTCTTGCTTCTTATCTAGCTTCTAGGCTCACAGACACAGGTTTGTGGATCAAAGCATTTAATCTCTATCATGAAGCAGATAAGAAAAAAAATGTCAAAAGTATGTATCAACTGATTAGAGGATAAATGTGTTTCTTATTTCTATAATGCAGGTATTACTTACATGAGCGGAATCTGCAGTGGAAAATATTCTGCTTCTGTGGTAAACAGTGGATCAGAGAACTTGGGCATTGTGACTGCAACTCGTCTCCTTGGACACAGGTGAGAATTTTAATAATTGTCATTATGAATAATGTAATTTTGTTCTTGAGAATTTAAGTAGGCAGTGATGCATGTTGTCTTTATGTATACAATATATAAAGAATATATAAAATAAAAAGTTCAAAATTAATCTTCAAGTTTCACAGATATTATCCACTCATCAGGGTTTTTGATATTTCAATACTAGAAGCATTGACTGCTTGCTTGCCAGCCTGTCATGAAAATAAGCTTTTAAACTTCTGACTTGTGTCTTGTCTAGTGAAATACACAACTATCTTGCCCAACAATAAATTTAACAAGTATCTGCTATATTTATTAATGAATCATGTGATTCCCTATTTTTGTAGAGTAAATGCTTAAATGTATTTTATTTTTGCATTTTACAGTAAATCCTGTTTCTTGTGAAAACATCATCATGACAAATTTATGTGAAAAGAAAATCACATTTTATCATTTTTTTTTTGCTTTATTCTTACAGCCCTTTTTATTGGGCATATTTTCATCTTAGTGTTCAACATTGTTTTAGAATCAAAATAGATATGGTCATTAATTATTACAGACAGGGAATGTGCCAAATTTAGATTTGATATGAAGTGATCTTCTGCAGATAAAACTAACAACTAGAGAAACATTTTATCAGAAAACTAATCTAATATTATGAACAATATGCATTTATGAACACTTGAAAGTAAAGAAGACAGTTTTTGCAACAAATTGATATATGCACACAGGATGGTCGATGATAAAAATTAAATTAACATTATAAATCACTGTAAAAAAGCAAAATCAGTTCTATACACAAATTTGTCATTTACGGAGGTACACAAAACTAAATATGCTCAAATAAGTAAATGCTTTTTTCATTTGAGTGCTTTACATGGTCTTAGAATATAAATAGTGACATTGATTATCTCCAAAGAATTGACCTGCTATATAGCTGTAGAATTTAAAGGCTAATTTTCAGGGCAAGTAGGCATTTCTCATTTTGAATCCTAACCCTTTTTTCCCAAAGTTGCTTTAAATTAAACTTAAAGCTAAATAAATATATATTTTCATTTGAATGCTTTACACGTTTTAGAATAGAAATAGATACAGATGTTGATTATTATCTAAGAATTGTCTTGAGCACTTTGACATGTTCATTGTGGTGCAGTGGATATTGGCTTGGAACGAGAAATCGGGGAGACGAGTCCGAATTCCAGTTGAATTCCTTGCATTCACTTATGTGCAAATACCCTTCAGAAAGGTATTAATCCATCTCTTCCCTCCAGTTATGGGTTACATAATAGGACAGATTGGGTTCTATAGCCTTGGCTGGCAACCAGTCTACTGCAGAAAGCAATGGCAAGCTACTGCGGGATAATCTTTTGCCCAGTCAGTCATGTCTCTTCCAAGAGATGATCGCCTAAAGCATGTGTCACATATGGCACTTAACTGACTTTGATATGGTGTAATGGTTAGCAAGATTGCCTCACTAGATCAAAGTGTCCCACACTTTTGGCCTTGTGCTACATTTAAGTTACACTTAGAAAACCCCCACCTAAGAATTAGCCTGCTATATAGCTGAGGGCACTGTTTTACTAAAGCTGATTTTCAAGGCAAGCAGGTATTCATCTCTTTAAATCCTAACCCTTAATCTTTCCCCATAATCAGCCTTAAAATAAAATCAAACTAAGCTAAAAAAATATCCATTTTCGTCTGAATGTCATATGTGATTTTAAGACTCAAACAGCTGTCATCATTTACTTCTGGAATCAGTGAAATTTGATAAATTTAGATTTGATATAAATTGAAATAGTCATTCTCAGCAATAACAACCATATATGTGGATTGATTTTTGATGAGATAGGCAGTATAAGAATGGGACCATTGTACATACTGCTTGTTAGTACAAGAAGACAATTTTTCAGAATATTATATACATAGATAATGTACAGGTGGTGTAATTGATAGCAACTCAGAATGAGAAATCAGAGAGCTGAGTTCAAATTCCAGTCAAGTTTCATTACTTTCATTTACACACAAATACACATGGGAAAGGTATGAATCCACCTCCCCAACTATGAGTTAAATAGTAAAGCAAACTGAGCTCTTCAGCTTTGGTTGACAACCAGTCTAGAAGAAGGACAAGTTTGACTTCAAATACTGTATATAACCCAGGAAAAGCACTTACTATATATGCAGTTAATGAAAGAATTATGTAGTTCACAATGGCCATTATCATCTTGACTGTGGTCAGGAATGTTTGGTTTATAATGTACAAAACTTTCATCAGAGGATTGATGTAGATTAAGAATCCACACAGATAGACACATATCATTTAACACAGAAAAAATGTCAAGTTTATAAATGTCATCATGTGAAATCTTTAAAAAAACAACAACAATAAAGTAAAATTTGGCAAACATGGTTAAACATGCCCTTAATAAGACATAGTGTCAAAAGGGTGGTTTTGCAATGACACCATTTTTTAACTATCTTCACTCTTTGGCAGTTGTGGCACAGTGGATATCGGCTCGGAATGAGAAATCGGGGAACCGAGTTCGAATTCAAGTTGAATTCCTTGCATTCACTTACGCGCAAATACCCTTGGGAAAGGTATTAATCCGCCTCTTTCCCTCCAGTTATGGGTTAAATAATAGGATAGATTGGGTTCTATAGCCTTGGTCGGCAACCAGTCTACTGCAGAAAGCAATGGCAACCTACTGCGGGATAATCTTCTGCCCAGTCAGTCATGTCTCTTTCGAGACATGATCGCCTAAAGCGTGTATCGCGCATGGCACTTAACTGACTGACTATTGTTTTAAAAAGCAATGATTAAGATTAAAATAATAAAACCTATACATGAGATGAAAGTGAATTTATACATTTTTTTGGTTCTTGAGAATTTACAACAAAAATATTAAACACTATTTATTAAATTGTTTATTTACAAGAATAATTTTATAATTAATTATTCTATTAAGAGATAAATATAAAAACAATTTTTTATTCAGAAATTTATGAACACTTACTAAATTATTAAAATATGTGAACCAACATTAAAGAAATTTTTATTACTTATCATTTTACAAAGTTTGAATTATTGGCAATTAGCCAATGTTTTGTCAACCATTCCAGTAAATAAATAGTGTAAATAAACAATCTAAATAGTGCTTATTTTTGTTGTAAATTCTCAAGAACAAAGAAATGTATAAATTCACTTTCATATGTTTAGGTTTTATTACAATTAAAATCATCACTTTTTAAAACAATAGGCATTGCTGAAAAGTGAAATTAATCAAAAAAGTGTGAAAAACTGTCTTTTTGACATTCTATAGTATTGTAGGTACATTTCTCCATGTTTATCCAACATTTTATCATTCTAGACAAGCAAAAGTAGTCATATATACAAGGATTCAAGAGGGATAACAGAAGAATCTGTCATTTATAAAGAATACTCAAAAGTTCACAGTTTATCCAAATCGTTTTTTGGGTTTTTTATGGCTTATCAACACTTTGTGGGTTATTTAAAATCAAAACATATTTTGGATTGTAAGAATAATACTGAATATTGCATTAACAATTTTTTGAGAATAATAATGCTTGTTCCAGATACAAGTCCTGCCATTTAACTCATAAGTAGTTGGGGGAGATGAATTCATATATTTCTCAAGAGTATTTGCACATAAATGAATGTAACAAACCTGGCTGTAATTCAAAATCAGCTCCCTAATTTCTCATTCCTAGTCACTATCCATTACACCATTCACATGCCATTTAATCAAGAAGTCCTTCCAAAAATTCTAATGTTTAATCATTTGATCAGATTTTGGAAGTGTGTTGGGTTAAGAAGCTTTCATCACCTCTCATAAATACCTATTATTTTATTGATAAAGAATATATTATAATGCAAATTATACATCATGTATAATATAAATATTCTATATAATATATTACACATTTTAAGCATTTTAATAATAACACAGTATAATGCAACCACACAAATTTTGTCCTTTAATTCTGAAGCTAAATTTTTCATCTTATAACAGATATACAGATTTACCAAGTCTAGCTAAGTCTGGTACAAGATCACAGGTGTAAGATAGTGAGAATTATACTTACTGAAGTAATAATTCTCTGTGGAACAAGCATGTTAACTTGTAAGCAACCCAATATACATATATATATATATATACAGACATCTTTTTGTATATGAATAGAAATGTCTTTACAATTGATGTACTTCATGGCATCAATCATACTATTTTTTCCCAAAATAAATCTAGAAATGTACCAAATGGCAATGGCAATATTAGCTGTTTCCCATATGAGGAAACATTTAGCATTCTTTGACTGAGCAGCCAGTATTGTTTTTGGTTGAAATTTATAAAATCTTTCTCTTGAAACACATTTTTAGTAAAACAAGTTTCTAAAGTCAAGTGGCTATTATTGTTCTCTTTCCAGTATTGATGGTGTTTTTCTTCCTAACCTTTTATTTGAAGCAGTGTGGAATGTTAATTTTTTTATCATATCAGTATTTTCTCTTCAAGTTATATGTAATATCCATTTTAGTTGTTGCTGCTGTTGGTAGTTCTCAAGTGATGTGGTTTCTGTGACTTCGCACAGTTCTTTGTTTGTGATTCTGTAGCATCAATCCACTATGTTCAAAGCATGATGAATTTTGCCAAGATTCTCAGGCTTTACTTTTTCAAAGTTTTTTTCCATCACTAACACACACACACACACATACACACACACACAAAAAAAACTGGGGTCATTTAAGAGAAAAAGAAAAAGAAAAAGAAAAAGAAAAAAGTTAGACTGCTTTGAATAGCAACTTGTCTAAGAGAAGGAAATCTCTTCTACCTTGAATAGAATAAGGTAGGCTGAACTCTTTAACCTTAGGAGGTAATTTTCCTAGAGATGGTGTCTCAATAAAAACACTGAGTTTTCAGTCTCCAAATCTGGTTGCTGTTATTAAGGGCATACAGCTGTAAAACCCGTTCCAATATTTTCATGATGGTTCAATTACGGAGTCATCAAGAAAACTCTGTCCAACCCATGTTATCATGGAAACGAGCATTAAACAACGATGATCATCATCATCATAGAAGTGGTTTGCATGTAACTGCTAGTTTGAGTGAGTTTGGCACCATGCATGACATCCATATGAAAATCTCAATTTGATGAGGCTAAGTAATAACTTATGTTTTCAGTTTGATGTTTTGGTTTTGTAGCAGTCTGTGGTGTTAGGCCAAGCTACCTCTGGCACAGCCTATTCTATGTTCAACTTCATTCTCTCCTATATTTAATTTGTTATAGCTCGTCCATATGCTGAGATAGTTGGGCTACATTTTATTTCACATGTTTTTATGTCTATTTTTTCTTTTAATATTTTGCAAGTTAAAATTGAGGTGCACTCTGAATATGAGGGAATATCATAAGTGATATAAAATAAAAATAGTAGTATTTTCTTTTAAATCTCATCACCCAAGCATAGTTCTGTTTACATTCACATACTTAAAGATATTCAAAATTTCAAAAACTATGATCAAATTCTGGTATTGTATCTGATCTAAAAAATATTCTGATGATGGTTTTATTCTGAAGATTTGTTTCTTTTGTTTTTGTGAATAGCACTGAATGATCTTCTATGTAAACAGCTAATTGTCTCCAGAGCTGCAGGTTGGGAGAAAAATGGTTGTTCCACCTGCATTCTGGGCCAACGATGAAAGTAATAGCTTCAGCTCCTCAAGTAGAGAATCCTGCTTTGTAGATAGAACCAAGATGTAGATCCTTTGATTTTCTATCTTGGTTGCCTGGGGTAAAGGCAGTGATGTCTTTGATTGTCATCTTCAGAGATCCACTTTATCAGCATTTACTAACAATCAAATGAGTATCAATTATCTGTGTGTGTCTGTCAGAAACTTCCACCATTGCATTATTATACACATGCACATCTACATGAGAATAGCCATTATGCAAAAAGAGAGAGGCAAATACTTCTTGTTCATCATGTGAAGTTAACATTTTCATTTCTACAGTTTAAAGAATCTTTCTCACATCCTCAATCTTTGGAGAATACTTTTGAATCATTATTGATCTCATTATCTGCAACTATATGACATGTGCACACACACAGACACACAGACAAAAACCTTGATCATTAGATAATTTTAAGACATAAAGGATCAAAGAAATTCCCAAAAGCATATTTATACATAATCAATAGTTGATGAGCAAACAAAAGTTATGAGCATTTTTTTTCTAAAAAACATCAAAATAGAAACAAGCACATAGTTTTTCTGTAACAATCAAATATTGATTACAAATAAGCACGCTCTTTATATTTACATGTGTCATTTATCAGGACTCTTACCATAGTGCAATAGTAGTCCATGTCAGTCAGTCAGTTAAGTGGCATACGTGATACATGCTTTGGTGATCATGTCTCAAAAGAGATATGAATGACTAGGCAGAAGATTTCCCGCAGTAGTTTGCCGTTGTTTTCTGTGGGTCCATATATAGAAAATTTCTCACATAATAACCCTCCAATTGATCCTTGTGCCAGACTAAGATAAGCATAATCAATAACTACAGTCATACATGTACACAGACACATATATATTGGGTTGGACAAAAAGTTTGGTTGGTTATTAAGTAGAAAATTTATTTCATAAAATGAACAAACTTTTTAATCAACCCAATATATGAAGATGTGCTGAAGCATTCTCGGCCTGATACATTACAAAAATTTGATCTAACATCAAATTTTGTCAGAGAAGGGCCTCTTGGGTCAGACTGAGAATGTTTTAGCATCATCTGATATATAAACACGCACACACATAGATAGATAGACTGGAATCAAATATGGATTATAATACAACAGAATACTAAGATAAAGAACAGATAGAAAACATTTATCAGTCTAACTTTTTCACACATTTACTAAAGCTTCATAAGAGAATGAAATACAGAGAAAAAGAAGAAAGAAATTCTGATATTTTTATCTTAGTGTTTTATTCTCCTTGGTTAATCAGGTTTCATTCAAGTTATTCAAGAAATATTAGTATAATTTATGGCATTCTGAATTCAAGGAGAGATAACATGTCACTTCACAGCTTAAAGAAACTAACAGATTTCAAGACAAATTCTAGTATGTCTATGTGGAATTCATATATATATATATATATATATATATATATATTGTAAGAAAGTGACAGAACAGGTAGATTTTGAACCCACTGTTCAAGCATTTATAGGTAATGAATTTAAGTGGCATGACCCAGGAATAAGTTTTTTTTTTTTTGGTGTTATCATGTTAAAGCCATAAAAGTTAAAGGGATAAAAGGTGAACATTCATCAGTTAAGTGTAATAATTGGACATGTCACCACAAAGTCAAGATATACACACACCCACCCACATGCACACATATATGCATACACATATGCATATACCTATATACATACATATCTGACACATAGCTTATAGGTATATCCACACTCATATTCACACATCCACACACTCACCTATGAATAACATATATACATATACGTGTAAATACAAACTGATACATACACAATTGTACACAAATATACAAACAAACTTCATATATGCACACACAAAAAAACCTACATTCATTTACATACATAAAATATAGTAGTTATACCCATATTCAGGCATATATATGAAATACATAGATTAAAATTCAACCTCAATTCCCTCAATATGCAAAAAATAATCAAATAATAATCAACACAAAATAAAAATGAAATTGCAAGTGAAATAAATTGGGGTAATTTAGAATCCTATTTAACAGATAATTTAAATTTATTTCTATGACAGCATTTAAAAATGATTTAATTCCTCTGGTTTCAATCCGAAATTGTCTAATGAAAATAACACTGACATCTCATTTCATCTTAAGAGATATATTTACCAAAATTACATAGAAATATCTTGAAGTACTAATGAGTAAATTCATTCAATAAAATTGCTATTGGTTTCAGCTCCAGACTACTGCAGAATCTCCTGCAACCCTTCTGGACAGTCTTCTTGTTTAACTTGATAAATGTTGCCACAATCCTAGCCTTCAGTTCATCTTTGGTATTACAAGGAATATTGTTGATCTCTTGCTCAACTGTACCCAACACATATTAATCAATTGAGTTGCAGTCTAGGGAGTTAGGTGACCAGATTAACAGTTAATACAGTCACAGAAAATGCCTGGCAGCCATGACTGGGTTCTCCTGCTTGTGTGGCATGGTGCAGAGTCCTGTTACCATACATAAGGTCTTCAGGGCAGCATTACCTCCTCAAGGAACTTGATGTAGGCCTCCATGTTGAGTCTGAGCCTGTCACCAACAAATTCATGAGTTCTTTTCTTATTAGCATGATCAGAGTGAGTTTTCCAAGCTGCCATACCATAATATTCATTAGATTTATCTAACTCTTTTTTTTAATCCTCTGCACTGTACTCAGTTTAACACCTAAATACTTTTAAATTTTAGTATTTATTGGAGCCCCCGGTGCAAATGCCAAGCAGTACAGCATGCCATTTACAAATTAGTGCTCTTTTCTCACAGATGACACCCAACTGACCCTTCTACACTGTGCAGTTGATAAAATAAAAAACATACAACATATATTCATGAAATTAAAAATATAAAATGTGACAATTTATGCAACACACCTTGTAGATGTGTAAATTTAGAATTCTATTTAAATCATGAAATTACAGTAATTTTTCTTCTCTTTGGTTTTTGATATGTCATAATTTATCTTTTTACAGTTTAAGTGCTGGTTATGCAGACATTGCTGGTTGCACAAGCAAGGATGATGGATTCACTGGAGAGACATTTGGTTTGTGTTCAATCAATTCAATCAGGACAAAAATTGATAAACTCTCAAGGTAAAGAAACTTCTGCATGGTTTTCAGTATTAGTTTCTTGCTTTCCACTCATAGTATACACATGGTATGTCTTAAGAAAAATAATCATAAGTTTAATTTAAAAAGAAAACTACTACAAAATCAATAGTACAACAATGTACATATTTATGTTTAAATTTAACACCTGAGATGAAATATATGTTAATTCCCATACCTGTTATTTGGATTTCAGGACTAATGCAGCTAATAATGAGAATATAGAATTACAACTCAAGTCATAATATCAAGCTAGTTTCTGTTACCCAAGTGTATAAGGAAATTTTTATTTTATTTTTTTTTATCATATCACCACAAGCAAGGCGATAACGCCACTGATGCGCAGGGGGCTACGTAAGGGTAAAAAGAATGGAAAAGAGAAACCACATCCTAAACAGGAAACAAGAGATGAGCCTCTTCACCTGTTCAATAGACGTGGGTGGAGTGTGAACCGGGCGATAGTTTAGTCTATCTACTCCAATTGAAAAAAATAAAGAAAAGAGTGAAAAGATTGGAAAAGAGAAAACCGGAAACCGCATCCTAAACAGGAAACAAGTGATGAGCCTCTTATTCCAATTTTTTTTTACATTCATAAAAAACTAATTGTAAATCTTGGACCCTGATAAAAAAAAAAATGCTTGTTTCTCTGGTTATTCAACTGCTCTACCAGAAAAACACACACACAGTAAAAGTAAACAGGATTAAATTATTTGCAAGATTTTTGTGAATAACTCATCAAATAGTAATTTGTTGAGCTGAAGTCTTGTATGCAAGACAGTAATGAGAACACATTCTCCTTTATCCTTCTGTATGTGACTTCATTTGCTGTACAAAAAGTTTATCCTGCCATTGAAGGTTACTCTGATCTCTGTGCAATCATGTTTGAATTTTATAGCTGTGTTATCATATTCTGCTGTGGCAACAGAAAACAGCTTTGAGTGAAATTAACAATAAGGATACTGCAATTGAGAGACACTGAAAAAGAATGCAGTGGAAAGGAAAGTAATATTAATAATGCAGATTGCTAAAGGTTAAAACTGTAGTTGAAGAATTTTTATGTGTATCTGTTCTGACATACATAAGGTGAGTTGGAATAATGCAGTTTTTTGGTAAATACTTTGAATTAGAATATAGATACATCAAGACACAACAGGAGGCTGGCTAAAATGTCAACCCATATCTAAGAAAACTAGACCAAACATTCCTTAGATAAGGGGTTTCTAGAAAATATTGAAATACTTTGGATGAATTTTGTCAAGGCTCATATTCAGTTTGTAATCATTATAAATAGATTCAGCATCAGTGTTCACCTAATCACAAAATTTTATTTAAAGGAACCATTATGTCTTATCTTTAAAAAATTTCAAGAATCAAGAAACCATAATACATGACAAACATAATAAGCAGACTTCATATACTTATCAGTCATATATTTTGAACTCTTTTATTTGCAACAAGATATTCTATTGTTATGACAACATACAAACTGCTTAAAGTTAAAAATCCTTACTTCTTCAAGTAAAATATACAATCAAACAGAATTTACGAAAACATTCTTAATGAGAACTGTTAAAAATTCTGTACAATTGGATATTGTCTTTAGTTAAAGAGAATGTTTATAGTGCATTTAGAAATGGAAAAAAATCTTTTAAAAATCCAGCAGTAAATAAATCTAAAAATTTATAAATTTGTTAGGGATTCTAATATATTTGTGATTATTTTCTTTTGATTAGGTAGGTTGGTTAGTCTTTATTTTTTTTCAACAAATGATACAGAAGCAGATTATAGAAGCACCAATGTGAGTGATACTATTATTGATTTAATGATGATGATGTGTCTAAATGCACCATCATCAAAACCCATTATTCAGAATTGGTAAACAGAATTCATAAGTATATGTATTTTTTAACAGAAACAGTCCCAGTTTCAAAACCAGTGACAGTAAATAGATACTCCAGCTTTATATATAACATAATAACCATAAAAACTATATAATGATAAATTAAACTTATTTATATATATATATATATATATATAATTCATTACAATGCTTATATATTTAGATAGATATAGACAGTCACCATGATATGTTCGCACTACCTATATCTGTACATGTTCCAATATTAAGCACTCTTCCTTATAAATATACCAAATTTTAGTGTATATATATATATATATATATATATATATATATATATATATATTGTAACAGAGTTGTGAAACTCGTAGGTTTTTTAGCCTGCTGTTCATACATTTACTTTTCCAAAGAGTGCTCGACACAAATGTAGAGTGTTATATTGTAATAGTTGTTACAATGGTTTATAAATTCATAGTATCACTACACAAAAATTTTCACGTCTCGAAGCTACCTTTAGGTGCTTCTCATCAGGTGACGAAGTTAAAAAGATTTTTAACTTCATCACTCGATGTAGTGATACTATGAATTTATAAACCATTGTAACAACTATTACAATATATATATATATATATATATATACATACACACACAACAAGTCAATACAAAAAAAGCAATCAAAAGCAATTAATCATCTGTAGAACCATTCACTTACAAAAATATCAAATTATACCAATCTTCATATAAATAAGAATAAGACCAAGATACAACAGCAAATTGAAAAAAAAGCCCTGAAGAGTGAGGACATAGAGGTGCCCTGAAGAAACTTTGATGTCAGCATGACTCTACTAACTGACAAACTTCTCCTCATTAATCCTATTAACACTCTATCACTATATCGAGTGCTTTGCAACAAAAAACTTGCTTGCCAAAACATCTTTTTATCAGTAAATGACTAAAAAAATAACAATCTTGGCACTAAGCATCACCACAACTCAACACTATATATATAATATATATATATATAGAGAGAGAGAGAGAGAGAGAAAGAGAGAACACATGGTAATTGAGAACATAAAGAAAAACAGAGATATTCAATAGAAAAAAAATTACTATATTTCAAAAAGAAAATTGCACATGTTCAACTTAAAAAAACGAAAATTGTTATTCAAAACATAAGCAAAATAATTTCTGAAGAATGAATAAAAATAAATCCATTAATTCTTTAGAAATGGCTTCAGATACAAATCAAGTTAATATTGACTTTAAAGAAAATCTGAATTAAAGGATGTGCATTCCTTAAAGGGGTAAATACAAGCTTGCTCGACTGTGATGCTCTCTGTGGTCAAGCAGCCTCAAAAATGCTGGATCAGACGATCATCTCTCCTATAAGGAGGAAAACTAATTTGAATCCTGTCAGAGAGCCCATTTTCTATATTAGTATAAACATAATATGCACTATTTAAAAAATCCAGTATCAATTCAAACAAGAGTACTCACTAAAAATAACCACTGAAGTAACATATATATGCATATTTATATATATATATATATATATATATATATATATAGTTGATTTTCTAATCACCGCTTAGATGTGGCACAAGGCCAAAAGAATGGGGTACCCAGTGAGGAGCAAACTGATGCTAGGCAGACAGCCAGTGAATAATATTTTGATCTTAGAGTTCACAGATACTTTAGTCTTAGCCGGAAGTGGCAACCCATATGGAAATAACCGCAACAGTTTTGATGGATACTATAATAGTGTATTATCTTAAAAAATTTCAATGCAACATCAATTGCTGTCTTCTGTTTTCTTGAATGTTATCCTTTTATTTTCCTTTCTTCTTACTTATGTCTTCTTATTCTCTTTCATTCTCAGTAACCCCTAGCTCCTTAAAATATTATTGCCTTGGTTGGGGTGAAATGATTGAAAACAAAAAAAAAGATGATAATGCTTGCAATTAATTTTTAATTAAAAATAGAGCAGAAATGTTTTCCCACTGAACATGAACAAAATTTGAAAATTTTTCAATTTGTAATACTAAAAATTTCAAGATTTAATGGGACTAATTAGCATTAAAATGTTTGGAACAAGATATATGGTATCTAGATCAATAGAAAAAAATCATAAAGTCATCACAAGTATTTAGATCTGTACAATGAATGGAAAGAAAATTAATTTGAAATCTTTTAAGTTGGAAATAAAGTTTTCAGAAATGAGATAACAGAAATTATCATTTTGAAATGTGTATTTTTGAATTCTCTGAAGTATACACATGAATCTTTGGACACAATTACTAAGAGTGATAAAAAATAGTCTCTTAACATATGCAAATGAAGCTAAATAGACTGTAGTATCGTATGCAAGTGAAGAGACCTGTATATATAGAGAGTACTTGAAGAAGTAGAAAAGAAAGAGGACATGCAGAGCAGTGCTATGACTACTGCTACTCACATTGATATGCGAAACATAACAATGCCATTGCTGATAGAATCTATGATTTCACTGAATGACCTAGAACACATAGAAACATGGATGAGAACTTTTGCAGCATTTGCAAGAGTAAAGAAATTAAAAGACTCAAAAATCACCATTAAAGAGAAAACATGAGAAACAAGAGGAAGGACAGTACAAAACAAAAATAGTAGTAGTAAGAGGAAAAACAAGGGTGTACAACCTCGTCAATTCAGGGTAGTGTGGTATCTTATGTAAATGAAGAGACCTATATATATAATGAGTACTTGGAGAAGTAGGACAAAAAATAGCTTGTCGCCACAGAGGACATGCAGAGCCGTGCTATGACTACTACTACTCACATTGATATGCAAAACATAACACAGAAAAAAGTACTACTACCATAGCCAGATTTGCATCAAAAGTTAATACTTTGATAGTGGTGGTAGTGGAATGTTGTATTCTTTTTTTATAATTTTACCCCAAGTCAGGCAATAATACTATTAAAACAAAAAGAGTTACTGGAGTGGTGAAAATAAAAGTGAGAAGACTTCATGAGAAACTAAGAAAGCCAATCCTAAACAAGAAACAAAGTATAAACTTCTAATCCTATTCAAGGAAGTAGTGTAAACCAGGCGATGATCAAACCTATCTACTTTTACTGCTTGATTCTCATTGCTGATCACAGTTGGCTGATGTAATAACTGATCAATGTACACAATTTCACATAAATTTGAATAAAAATGCCATTTCACATATTGTACAGATGACCTATGAAAAAATACTATAACTATCTTGAGAACATCTGCCTTGTCCACCTTATCTGCCTAATTCAGCACTCTCCAATTATTATCTTTTCCCATCTGTACTGCACTTGAATAATCAAGGCTCTCATTAAAATATAATTAGTAAAATGGCACAAGTGTCTTCATTTATATAAAACTGACATTATTCTATCATAAAAGAATTTATGATTAATCACTTTATTGGCAGAAAGTGATAAATAGTATAAGTGACTTCATTGATTCATTGTTCTAAGCTTTATTTTTAAGAAATAATAATTGCTGATTGCACAAAATGTTTCAAAAATTTCTCATCAAACCAACAATATAGCGCATTAAAAAGTAATTAAGTTGTTATAATTATAAAAAAAACAACAAATAAGCAAGATATTAGAAATATAAAGTCCAATATAAGGCCATAAAACTTATCAATATCTTCAAACATTGATTCTCAAAGGTAATGAACTTATCTCTCAATGGTTGGAGAAGTTCAAATCTAAAAAGAGGAATTTTATCCAGGGAAGAAATCAGAAGAATTTTAGCTATGTGTTTAATAGTGAAAAACTTAAAAGATGTCAATTTAAAATGGGAAGAAATTGTAGAAATCTGACATTACAAGTAGGTGTCAAATAGTGACTTGAGACTGAGAACCACAATCTTAAAGGACATGTGTGAGAAATACGGCTAGTTAATATCCACAAATTATCATATAAATGGAAGTTTATGAACATGAAGAGTAAAATAAGATTTATAAATCAACTGAAGTTTTTGAAAAATTCTACTGAATTCTGAGAACTCTTCTCATTATTTCATGAATTATTCATTCTATCTTTATTCCAAGAGTTATTTAGTTTGCTGCACTTTGTATTGTTTTTGTTGTTACCACACTACAATTCAGGAGTATAATCCTGAAAGTATTTATTAAAAAGGAACAAGAAAGCTACATTATGGTAGTGATAAATGACTAAAACCAAGAAGCCAGGTCAGAACCCTTGATATTATAGATTGTTTGAATTTTATCAAGGATCTCAAAATATATAGAAGGAGCACCATATGTGGCAGAAATATTTAAAGAATGGGCGAATATTAGACTTATAAATACAGTGTGCGATGGATAAAATGTTGACAAAATTATGCAAAACAAAAATAACACTAGCATCTCACTTTAACAGATATATTTATCAAAATTGTACAAAAATATCTTGAAATACTAAAGAGTATTGGCTTCAACCACAGACTTAAGACAAGTTTGGAATCTCCTGCAATTCTTCTAGATGGTCTCCTTGTTTAAATTAGTGAATGCTGTCATAATTCATGCCTTCAGTTCATCTTTGGTATGACAAGGAATTTTG
Source organism: Ascarosepion bandense (assembly GCA_037127315.1). Taxonomy (NCBI): domain Eukaryota; kingdom Metazoa; phylum Mollusca; class Cephalopoda; order Sepiida; family Sepiidae; genus Ascarosepion; species Ascarosepion bandense. Next base: position 400,680 of record JBBBDQ010001668.1, on the reverse strand, counting down.
TTGATCCCTTGCTCAACTGTGCTCCACAAATAATTATCAACAGGGTTGCAGTCTTCAGAGTTAATGGGCCAGATGTAAGAGATGATTTAGTCACAGAAAATGTCTGACAGTCATGACTTCATTCTCATGCTTGTGTGGCATGGTTCAGAGTCCTGTTGCCAGACATAGGGTCTTCTAGCAACCACCTACCCTCTTGACCCAGAGCACCACTACCTTCTCAAGGCACTTGATGTAGGCTCCTATGTTGTCTGAGGCCATCACCAACAAATTCAGGAGTTCTTTTCTTATCAGAATGATTAGATTGAGTTTTTTGAGCTGCCATAACTTCATAATCCCCATTAGACTCATCCAACTCTTTGCAAATCCTCTGCACTGTTCGCAGATACCCATACACTCTGCAATGTTTATACTGGAGCTTCTGACACAAATACCAATCTGTACAGCATCCTATTTCTAAATTTCTGGCAGTGAGAATTGCATCATGATGCTCTTTTTCACAAAGACAGTGCTCTACTATACTATGCTATCAACGAAATAAAAAACAAACAATGCATATGCGTGAAATTAAAACTATAAATGGTGACAATTTACTCATGCAACATAAAGAACAATTAAAGAGAAAAAATGTCTTGCACAGCAGTGAACCAACCTTCCTAACAGCAGACCTAGCAATTGATTCAATATAATCTTTCCACTTCATGTCAGCAGAGAATGTTATCATGAGAAGGTGAAATAAATCACACTCCTGAAGGTTAGCATTAGCCATGCTGATAAAAGGCAGAAAGTATTCTTTCAGATGATTGAGAGCAGTTTTGTTTTTGAGGCATTAAAATTAACAAGCTATGCCTTGCCCCAGTTAACAACAGAATGCAAATAAAAAGAGATTTCTCTTTTTTTTAAGAGTTAAATGGTAAACAAAAAAAATGAAAGTAAATATATTGACAAGCTCAACTGATTCTGAGCAAAACATGCCCAGGAAGATAACACTATTCTCAGCAACATATGTAATAGAGAAGGCATCATATTTATACATGTAGAATGCTCTCTAATTCATTTCTTGCTGAACAAAGAAAACCATCTGAAATCTTGACTTAAATATGTCTTTCCTCTCTCCAACAGTATAATGTATACTCCTAATTTTCTTACTCTCCAGCAGTGTTCTTTATTATTCAATCTTCATCCAAGATATAGGTTATGATATCATATCAGACTTTTATGCTTTCTTCTTGGATGTGACATTTTTTGTTCTTTGAGTAGTTTGATCTTAAGGAAACAGATAGTTCTCATATATATTTTTTTTTATATATATGTAGTATATTAGAATGCAATATTTTGTTGAACCCGTCTCTCATCAGGAACTAAGTCCAGTAAGGAGGCTGTAAAGAATGGTTAGTGCTTTTGAAAATCACTCTGATTGCTTTTCTTACATATAGTATGCTTATTGTCACCTTAAAACTACTAGTGCAGATGTAAAATCTGCTTTATCAGATGTTGGAAACCCACACAACTTTATGTGCAGTCAAGCCAAGATAATAATTGGTATATCTGTGGTTTATTCCATTGATGGATAGTTTCTAATCTGGTTTTTAGTAAGCACAAGTGATACAGTTTTCTTTTGTATGGATTATTAAGATGTTAAAAACAACAGAATTTGTTGCTGTGTGTCAACATGGCTGGGAAACTCACATTTTATCTGGATCTCATTTGTTTCTAATCTATAGCTGGTAGATAGGGTCTTTCCAATCAGGTTTTCTCAGTGGCACTCAGTTGACCAAAGAAGAACAAAAGAACAAATAAGTAAAAGAAAGCATTTGCAGTCAGGTGACAACAAAGACAGACATTGATGATTTCCAGTTGCTGATCTATATTAATAATTAGGATCAAGGAAATCAGTTCTGGTCTGTTTTTTTTTTTTGGAAGAGGACAGACTGTCCCTTAAGTAGTTCCAATGCCACCTGTTCTTGTTGCTGGCTACATGAAAGGATATTGGTAGGAGGATAGAGCTGGGCTGTTTGTATGACGTTGAAGAAAGTTATCCCAAGTGTCACCTACCTACCCACCCAGACTGAGCAAGTGAAGTCCTGAATAAAAGTTATTTCATAATATTGAAAACAGAGTTTGAATTCTCATTTTTTGATATGAGGTTGTTTTCATCTTTTGCTACCATGTAAACATGATCCTTTCAGAGTTTTCAGTGTGCAACACCATGAAAGAGAAATGATATGTAATGTGGGGTTGTCATTGGCTGGTCAGTGTATGTTTACAGCTGTGATAATTATCTTTAACTGAATTTATATGATTCAATTGCATCTGTACATCCAACTGGAAAGACCAACAAAATGAATGTATCATCCACATACTTAAGTTCAAAGGTTTCAACAAAGTAGAACATATATAAAAATGTATCTTTCAAAGCCTGCATGTAGCTTTTACAAACTAGAGATACTAGACACCCAAATAAGATTGTATAATGGATACAGTAGAACACAGTAGCAACAAAGACATCACAAATAATGAGTTTGATAGTCTTGACATATCTTTTTTATACTGAAGTTCAGTAATACAAGGCTTGAAAACCACTCAAAGTAAAGGGTTACAAACAACAAAATTGTAATGTTGAATGAGGTGGGTGATAAAAATGAAAAAGGCGGTATAATAATGACTTTTCTCAAAATAACACACCATATCTAATATTTTCATCTTTACTGCCTTCATCACAATGTATGAGTAAATTCTCTAACATCGCTTATGCTGATTGAAATTTTGAGATGACTTAATATTCTAATTCAATTAATTATTTGGGCTAAAATGCTCATCTTTGTTGTTTTGCACAGTTTCAGTAAATGTATTCTCCAGTTGTTCTCAGTTGTCTACCCCTGTTAGGAATATTTTAAGAACTAATTTTTATTTTAATTAATTTATTTTAATTAATTTATTTTAATTAATTTATTTTAATTTTTATTTTATTCTCAGTTGTATACCCCTGTTAGGAATATTTTAAGATCTAATTTTTATTTTAATTAATTTATTTTAATTAATTTATTTTAATTAATTTATTTTAATTTTTATTTTATTCTCAGTTGTATACCCCTGTTAGGAATATTTTAAGATCTAATTTTTATTTTAATTAATTTATTTTAATTAATTTATTTTAAGATCTAATTTTTATTTTAATTAATTTATTTTAATTAATTTATTTTAATTTTTATTTTATTCTCAGTTGTATACCCCTGTTAGGAATATTTTAAGATCTAATTTTTATTTTAATTAATTTATTTTAATTAATTTATTTTAATTAATTTATTTTAATTTTTATTTTATTCTCAGTTGTATACCCCTGTTAGGAATATTTTAAGATCTAATTTTTATTTTAATTAATTTATTTTAATTAATTTATTTTAAGATCTAATTTTTATTTTAATTAATTTATTTTAATTAATTTATTTTAAGATCTAATTTTTATTTTAATTAATTTATTTTAATTAATTTATTTTAATTAATTTATTTTAATTTTTATTTTATTCTCAATTGTATACCCCTGTTAGGAATATTTTAAGATCTAATTTTTATTTTAATTAATTTATTTTAATTAATTTATTTTAATTAATTTATTTTAATTTTTATTTTATTCTCAGTTGTATATCCCTGTTAGGAATATTTTAAGATCTAATTTTTATTTTAATTAATTTATTTTAATTAATTTATTTTAATTAATTTATTTTTATTTTTATTTTATTCTCAGTTGTATACCCCTGTTAGGAATATTTTAAGATCTAATTTTTATTTTAATTAATTTATTTTAATTAATTTATTTTAATTAATTTATTTTAATTAATTTATTTTAATTTTTATTTTATTCTCAGTTGTATACCCCTGTTAGGAATATTTTAAGATCTAATTTTTATTTTAATTAATTTATTTTAATTAATTTATTTTAATTAATTTATTTTAATTAATTTATTTTAATTTTTATTTTATTCTCAGTTGTATACCCCTGTTAGGAATATTTTAAGATCTAATTTTTAATTTAATTAATTTATTTTAATTAATTTATTTTAATTAATTTATTTTAATTTTTATTTTATTCTCAGTTGTATACCCCTGTTAGGAATATTTTAAGATCTAATTTTTATTTTAATTAATTTATTTTAATTAATTTATTTTAATTAATTTATTTTAATTAATTTATTTTAATTTTTATTTTATTCTCAGTTGTATACCCCTGTTAGGAATATTTTAAGATCTAATTTTTATTTTAATTAATTTATTTTAATTAATTTATTTTAATTAATTTATTTTAATTTTTTTTATTTTATTCTCAGTTGTATACCCCTGTTAGGAATATTTTAAGATCTAATTTTTATTTTATCTCATTCATTTTTATTTTTCATTTCTAAATGTGGAACAAATTCTTTAAGCAAGATCTGTGAAATGTTCTCATTTAGTGAACAGTAAGGGGTGAAATAAATCTCTAGACCCTTGTCAAGACTATAAGTTAAAGCAGAACTTTGTTGTCACTAATTGTTTATTGATTGACTGATTGAGCTGTTTTTATGAATTATCAACATTTTGCGGGTTATTTAAAGCCATTCTGATCTATTATCCATTACACCACCCTGGCATTTAATCTTAGAGCACCTCTTTCAGGTTATTTAAAGCCAGAAAATAATTATGGATTATTAGAATTTTTGTAGATAATAATGATTTACTGATACAAGTCTTACTGATTAACCCATAGCTAGGGAGAAAAGAAGTAGATTCATAACTTTCTTAAAGATATTTGCCTGCAAATAAATATAATGTACTTGATTGAAATTGGAATTTAGCTCTTTGATCTCCAATTCTGAGCCATTAGACTACCTGGACATCCAAGCTTACAACACCTGCTATTCCCAAACAGTCACCCATCTAGGTACTGACCAGGCTCCATGCTGTTTAACTTCTGTGACCATATGAAAACTAGTATTTCAATATGTTATGACTATAAGCCATTGGATGAAGATCAAAATAATAAAAATAAAGATCATATTCCAAATAAGATATGGAATAATAAATTATATTCTCAGAATGGCAAATAATGCTAAAGAAGACTTGAGAGCATATTAATAAGAATAGACATGGGCAAAAATACAAAGAGAATAACACCAGTTAAAATTATTTGTTAGATCATGGTATCATCTTGAAACTTCAGACATTATGGAGAAAGACAAAACAATGAAACGAAGATGAGTTGAAATTAATAGAAAAAATATGCAGCTATTCTGGATATCTTGAAATCCAGTTGCATAGACTGGATATGACTTGGCAGTCAATCAAAAGGCATAATACTGTATATGCATTAATAAAGAGGTTACTCACTCACTAGAAATATACAACTAAGTGAGCATGAATGCTGTGTGACTATTACAATCATTATGACAATGCACCTTCTCATTCTTTTCTTTTTGGTAAAACATTGCACCACACAATTATTTTAGCTGATTGCCGTACAGGTTTGGCTCCCTGTGAGAGTAGGCTTTTTCTAAAACTAAAATTAACATTAAAAGGAATATTTCAGACCATAGATAAGATTAAGAATATGATGAGGTAGTTGACAGTAATTCTAAAAAACAACTGCAGACTTGAAAATTGAAAACAATGGTTGAATAATTGTGTGAGATTTTGAGAAGAGTAGTTTGAAGGAGACAAAGGCACCATTGCCATTGGTAGGATACTTTCATTAATATTGAATGGCTGGATAAAGGACAGACCTTATAAAAATGTTCATAATAAACATAACAAACATTGTAAAGGTTTTCAGCAAGAGTTGGAATATAGATAATAAAGGCAAGGGCATTTCCCTTCACTCATTCACTAAGGTAATTGTGTTTGGTGACTTCAATGTCTATTATGTCAAGTGGCTGGAAAACTCTGTCACTGAAGTCCAAACGCTGAACTTCTCAATCACCCAGTCTCTCTTGCAAGTGGTGGATTTCCCCATGCATTTCCCCAGTAACCACAATGGACACACTTCTCTTCTAGATCTCTTCCTTACTTCTATCCCTGACTCATGACATGTTATACAGCTCTACACTCTTGGCAACTTTGATCATCTGTAAATGCCTCTATTTACTCCCCCTCCATCCAGGAACCTCTTACTAGCAGAATATTTTACTGCTATCAACAAGCAGACTGGGACTTGTTCCATGATTTCCTTTGTGATGTCCTTTGAAACAAAGTTTTTAGTCTCTCTGTTTAAGACTGCACATTCTGAAATATCCCCCTGGGGGAAAGCTAGCATTGATGCTTTCATTCCAGCTAGAAAATTCCAACTTAAACCTTGTTCATCTCCTTGGTTCTCTTCTGCTTGCATGGCTCTCCTCGCCCACAGGAATCACTTCTTCCAGTATTACCAGAGAGACACATCTGATCACAACAGGCACCTCTTTGTGTCTGCTAGCATTTCCTAAATGATGCTAAGCTGTTGTTTTCTAGATTTGTAGCAGCATATAGCATCTTGCAAGTTTGGTTCCAAAGATTACTGGTGGAACTGCAAGAGTGTGCTGAATGACAAAAAAACCCTCAGTTTCTTCTCTATACAATCAATTCAAAGTCTTCACATCCAGAGCAGACAAGGTTGAGTGTTTTGCTCCCTAATTCTTGTCAAACTCTACACTTGTTTCATCTGGAGTACCCACACAAAATTTCACACCTAGAACTGAGGCTCAACTGAGTAATATATATATATATATATATATATATATATATATATATATATATAAAACTCTATCTCTGGTCTCTAACATAATTTATAAGCTTGACTCTGATAAGGTAAGCAAAGGTGATGGAATGCCAGTCATCCTCCTAAAGAAATGTGCCCTGAGCTGGCTCCAGTCTTCTTCAAACTCTATAATTATTGCTTCACTGCTTCCTGCTTTTTTGCTTGTTGGAAGTCCTCTTCTGTAGTTCCTGTTTTTAAGAACTCTGGAGAGCCCTTTGACACCCACCCACCACCACCAGTTATTGCTCTAATAGCCTCTTACCTCTTTTTAGCAAGGTGTTCAAGGTCTTTATCAATGTTGAAATAGTTAGACATCTCACAACTTTCTCTCTGACAAACAATATGACTTCTGCTTTGCCAGGTCTACTGCTGATGTGCTACCAACCACCACTGAATATATATATATATATATCAGTCTTTTCATAAAAACAGTAAAGCCCAAGCTGTTGCTCTTGATATCGCAAAAGCATTTGATAGGTAGAAAATGGCTCATAAATTTTAATGCCTTCAAAACAAAGCTGCTCACCTTTAATTACATTGACCACACTCTCTCAAAGTGCCTTAAATAGAATGACAACATTGAATCCATAGCTGCATCTACTGCTAGGAAGGTTGTTTCACTGAGTTAGACCAGGAAGTTTTTCCTGTCAGAATTCATTTTGCACATTTATAAATCTACCATTCATCAATGCATTGAATACCGTTCCATATCTGGTAAGGTGCTCCTGCTATTTATTATGGGGTTCTCTAAAGGAGGATCTGTAATTTACTCAATCCTAACTTGGCAGCCAGCTATCAGTCACTTTCTCACCAATGTGATGTGGCTTCTCTCTGTCTTTTCTACGAGTATTTTCATCGCAACTGCTCTGACAGGTTTTTTTTCTGGTTCCCCAACCACATGTATTTGTGCATGCTACAAGATTGACATCTAGGTTCTACCCTTTTACCATCTAAATAGTTAAATGTAACTGCCACTTCAATTCCAACAGTTTATTTTCTTGCACTATCTGTTTGCTTGCTACCCTGATAGCACTCCCCAAAACTTTAAATGCAATGTCAATTGCCATTTTCTATCTACTTGAATCCCATTTCTCTTATCTTTCTTCGACATTCTCTGTACCTTGTTTTTTTTCTCGCTGCAACCTCTTGCATATTAATGGCAATCCTGTCTAGCTTGTTGTCAAATGATTATAAAAAAACAATGAAATAAAATCTACAAAATTTCCCACCAAAATAAAATTAGTTTCCTTCATTTTCCTTGTAATTTGATTTATAACTTTAAGTAATTTACATTTTTTTATATTTTCAATGTTTTTATGGAGCTTAAGGATTACTTTATTTTCTGTTTCTTATGGTTGGGTAGTCTATTTTCAATTAAAACATACAAAATACTTTACAATATATCTCCTGGCATGAAATAAAATACCCTCCTAGAACAAGGAAAGCAAAAGTTTTTCTCATTACAATTATATACATTATTTTTGAAATTTTATATCTGATTAAAATGTTACAAAACAATATTTTTCTTATCTTTAAGCTTAAGACCATTTATTTGAAAGTTTGTTTTTACAAAACATTTAAATCCTTCTATCCTGAAAGGTAACCTTCCTCTGTCCATAAACTGTTTGCACAGTTTAGACCATCTATTATACAGTTCTTTATAAATATTCTGTGTAATAATAATAATAATAATAATAATTACCAAATGTTAGCAGTTGTTTTCAAGAGAAAATGTTTTTTTTTTAATTCTTTGGAAAGGATAGAAATGAAAAGGAAATTAATATTGAGCATCAGAAAGAAACAACTAAAGTTCTTGGGATATGCAATGAGGAAAGAGGGCTTGGAGAACCTGATACTAACAGGCCAGATAGACAGAAAAAGTGACAGAAGAAAGCAGCGGATAACATATTTGAAGGGCCTGAGCAGGTGGATGACAGAATGGGGTTTGTGTGGTGTTACAGGAAAAAGCATTCTAAGAGTCTCTAGGGAGATGGGGAAGGCCATGATCGCCTACACTCTGAAAGAACAAGGCACATAGAAGAAGACGAAGAATAAGCCTCTCATCACAACTAACTCTTACCTCTTACTTTTTGCTTTTTTCCTTCTTTTTTTATTCCCACTTACTCTCACACTGATTCTCTTTTTATCATTCATGTTTTTTGTTCTATACTCACATTGGCTTTCTTGTTTAATCTTTCTGTAATCAAAGTCATTTTCTTCTTGTTGTTTTCTTAAGTATTTCACTCAACTAAATATTCAAGAAAGAATATGTCAGAAGACAAACAATAATTCAAAAGCTAAACCCTAAGTAAACTTAAACCTGACAAAATAAATCAAGACTTTATCAAGATAATAAACTTGTTTTAATGAAACCATTTTTCAAGCCATTAATATATATATATATATATATATAACAATATATCAGTATTCAATATATCAATTACAATATATCAATATCATTATACAATGTAAAATTTTGTAGTAGTTTGTAGTTTGTACATGTTCTAAAATATAATTAATTATATATATATATCTATATATAAATGAATAAGGAACAAAGAAAATAATTGCAACATTCAGAACATTCATTTAAAACAGTGCTCAATATAAAAATATAGCAATGAATCTTAATTATTAATTATACTTTAGAACATGTCCAAACTACTACAAAATTGTACATTTTGTTTCGACATTGAAAGGACAATGTCTCATTAGATAGTTAATAATGATGGTAAAAAATCCTATTTTTATTCTTTGTAATATTTTTGTTCATGTTTCTTCTGTTTGTGTATGATTTAATTTATATTCAACTATTTCATCTGCTATCAAGAATGGGATATAAATTACGTTTAAGTTTCTTCAAATAATTTTACTGACAATCTCTTTTTTTGCAGGTTTCACAAAAAAAAACATTTGTTGAATACAAAAATTTATTTTTTATTCTTTTTTTCTTTTTCTTAATCTTTTTCTAATTTCAATTGCAAAGTCTACTTATGGTTGTCATAAAAGATTTTGTTAGAAATCTTCAGTTTGGGAGACTCAAAAGCTGTTTTTTATTTGTTTGTACTTTCTCTATGTATTCATTTTAAAAAGAAGTTTCTTTTAAGTTTCTGAGAGTTTTATTTATCAGTTTTTCCACTCTGAAATTTGATTTAATATTCTCTTTTTTTCTGACATTCATCAAATAAGTATCATTTACATAAATTTTGGCAAAATAATGTTGTTTTTTCATGTTGAATTTATACAAAACCTTTTTTATATGTTAAAAATCCAACTGACAACTTTATGCAAAATCATTTAAAATAACAATTTCCTTACTCAAATCTTTTAGTTTGGACAGACCCTGTAATATAAAGGATGTTATCAGAAAGTTCTCTCCTGAGAGAGTGTGCAACTGATTGCAATAATGTGAAAGAGTTGTTGGATTGTTTAGTGATAAGCCTCATGGATAAGTGTTAGTGAAGGCAACTACAGTTGTCTCTTCTTAAACTACTCTGCTAAAAAAGTGATGATTGAACCTCACATGGTGCAGCAGTCAAATTGCTTTGAATAAAGCTTTATTACAAGCTTAAAGGTTCATTTATTTTTTTAGAAATGAGTTCACAATTTTATTTTACATTTTCTTGTCTTTTGCTAATGACTGATTACCCTAGATATCAACTGATGTTCGATTGGCCATAAAATTCATGTACCACTGTAAATCCTGGTTTCAACTTAAGAAATCTCCACCAAAAGTTTGATGAAATATTTCAAGGGACTAGGTAGCAGATTTGTTGAGTTATACATAAAGTCTGATGCAGGCACTCTGCTAAAATTTGTCAGCCATCATAAAGGGTGCAAATATATTCCAACCCTTCACATAATAATTAAACGTAAGTAAACAGCAAGAAATATATTGACAGACTGACTCAGTAGGCTGGATACCAGTAAGTATTAGCTGGGCACACATTTCTCTTGAGCAGTGCAATAACAATACAGAGTTTGGAAACTTTTCTATACCAACTTCTACATGAATTAAATGTACTCTGCACAACTGACACATCAATAAATGTAAACTTTCCAACTCAACTAAACTGTTCAAATGTTGAGAAATATTATCAGAAATATATTCAAATAATGTTTCTTCAGTCCACAACAATTACTTCAACAAACCCTACACATCACAAAGCTGGAAAGTTTATTTACTTGTTATACAAATAGTAAAATATTATTAGCAGATCCACACTTGATATTTTTCAATATCAAGTATCATTCAACAAATAAAGCTCTTATATCATTAATAAGACTGTATGTACATCCCACTAAGCACATAGCAATTCTGATAAATTTAATAAATATCTATATACACATTGATATTTTACTATGAAGCAATGATTAGCAACATAATCTTGGAGGTTATAACTGCTGTGGAGAGTTTGATGTAATCTTGTCCTACATTAAATTAAACCTTCTTCTTCTTTTTGTCCCAAAACATGCCAGGAGTGCTACATGATGGGTTGCTCAACAAGAAGCCTCCACTAGATCCGGTCATTGACTATTGACTGGGTCTGGGAAAAGTTGTTCAATTTAATGACATTGTCCAGCCATCTCTTTGGTAGCCTTTTCTACTTCCTCCTTGTACTATTCCTTGCAGGATAGTCTTAGAAAAGCATCACAATCTGGTTTACATAGCCAACAACTTCAGCTTGCTCTTCTTTATGATAATCAATATATTCTTATAACCACTTATCTTTATTTGTAGCACAGTCAGAAGACAACTGAAGTATCTAATATCTGCAACCTGGATCTGTCTTTCATATAAAATAACTTAAAAGCAAACAGGTATATAAGGATGGTTCAATCAATCCTTAGCCTAATGCATAATTACTAGGTAGATTTTAAGCTTAAACTTTCACTCTGTAATATATAATCTAATTAATTCAACAATGTATTAAGGTGTTATATCAAAAATAAACATCTGTTGCATAAAGTATATATATATATATATATATATATATATATATATATATATATATATATATAAAATGAAAGCACAGGTAGATTAAAACCCACTCTTTAAACATTTACTTTTATAAAGAGTGCTTGATACAAAGTAAAGCTTAATATTGTAATGTTTTATTACAATGGTTTGTAAAAGCATTATATCACTACACAAACATTTTCATGTTTCAGAACAATACTGTTCTTCTTCAGGTGATATTTTAAATTAAATTGTGAAAATGATTTATTTAGAAAATATAAGATGAATTCCATGATTATTTAGAAACTGAAGGAGTAGTAGTTGGAAAATATGCTTGTCGTTGTGTCAATATTGTTTAATATTGTTTAATATTGTGTCAATATTGTTTAATATTGTTTAATATTGTGTCAATATTGTTTAATCAAAAGCTAATTCTCTAACTACTACCCCTTCAGTTTTTAAATAACCATGAATTCATCTTATATTTTCTAAATAAATCATTTTCACAATTTATTTTAAAATATCAGTTGAAGAAGAACAGTATTGTTTGAAAACATGAAAGCTTTTGTATAGTGATACAAACCAAATGTAATAAAAAATATAATAGATAGATAGATAGATAGATAGATAGATAGGAGAATATTATATATCATTTTTATATATATATTAGAACAATTGAAAGTAAATTAATGACTAAGTGGAAAATATTTTGTGTGATGTGTTATTGTCAGACTAAATCAATGCTTATCAATATCAATAAAACATTGCTTTTTCCTCTATGGCACTTAGACTTTATGAATTTAAGTGCTGTACAGCAAGGTCTTATCATTTTACAGTTGAAATGGCTAAAAGTAACTGTAAGTTCCATGATAGCAGTTTCTTCTATCATAATTCTCACTGGTAAGAACTCTCTTCCAGCTTCTTTCTTCCGAACTCAAAAGTTTAAATGCAATATCAGTCATTATCTACTGTCTTCTTAATTCTTGTTCTTTTATTATTCTCTCTCCTTAATAGTGTTTTGTTTTTCTCATATTCTTTAACACTCAGTAACCTCTTGCATCTTAATGGCTTTATTAGGTTGAAATAGTAAAAGAAAATAATCCTAAAGTATGAAATACATCACACAAAATATTTTCCACTGTGTCAAAAATTTACCTAATGTGTGTGTGTAGAGAGTATGGGTGTAGTCATGAACAGTGCATAGTAAATGTCATTTTCATAATCTTCATACCAACACTGCCTATGTCTATAAATGCTCTATCTCTAATACTGAACATTCTTCCCATATAAATATAGCAAATTTTAAGCAATATATGTCTATGCATGTGTAAGATTCTGTATCAGTTATGTAATTAATATTTTTTATTGTTATTTCTACATTTTGCCCATCAAACCAACAATAATCTTCTAACAAAATTACATTTCTGTTCATCCACTTGACATGCAAACTACATGCATTATTTTGCCAAGTTGTGTAAATTCAATGACAAAGTTGACATGTACTGTCACTTCTGATACTTTTTAGTGAACCCCCTCAAACTGATAGCTGTTTCAGGTGAGTATTTGGTGATCACTACACATGTGCTGTAGCCATCCTCTCTATCTACAAAACCAGAAGCTCATCAATCATCTAGAAATGTCAAACTCTACACTTTAACATAAAAAAGTTTGATCAAAGATAAGCATCAAGGACTTGTTTGAGAATATCTAGTTAAGAATTCAGTATAATGTATAGAAAGAATAGTTTATTCTTGAATTGGCTATCTGATTCATTTTAAATAAATTATTTTAATAAAAGTATAAGATCTATAAAACATACTGATGTTCTTGTTTATGACAAAATGTCCAGCTTCTTGCAATCTATAGCACAACTATAAAAAATAAACCACCCTTGTTTGGATTAGTGGCTGGTTGTGATGCTTTTGTTTTGTTTGGGTTCACAAATCTCAAACTTATTAAAAATTGCCGATATAAGAGAAATAACTGTAATTCATATAAAGAGCAAAATGTCACATATATCAACAAAAAATATGTAAGCATTAAATATTTTAAACTAAAATTTGAAATAAATACTCTAATATTTAAGTGAAATAAGATCTTCATTCTTTAATTATAAAAGATTTACATCAATTTCATGTTGACATGTTTAATCTTGTACATTTTTTCACTCTTATGTTGAACACAGTTTCAATAGAAAACATATGTTGAAACGCCATTTCTTGTATGATCATCAAAGTTGAGCAATATCAAGCCTGGCTAGTACCTAGATGGGTGACTGCTGGGAAACACTAGGTTCCATCAGCTTTGATTATCTAGTGGCCTCATGGATAAAGGCTCAGGATGAGAAAGTGAGCTGAGTTCCAATTCCAATCAGGTTCATTACATTTACTTACAGGCCAATATATTGGGAAAATATATGAATTCACCTCTTCTCCTATCAGCTATGGGCTAAATAGTAGAACCTGTATCAGTAAATTATTATCTTCAAAAATTCTTACAATCCCAAAACATTGTCTGGCTTTAGATAACCTGCAAAAAGTTGATAAGCCATAAAAACAAATCAATAAATCAATCAATCAATCAGCAACATTAGTGAGAGCAATAGATGAATGAGGAAAACAATTCTATTCTAACTTGTACTTTTGTTGAAAGCCTACAAATTTATTTCATCCCTTATTGTTCACCAAAGCCAATGCAGAAAATAAACTAAATATGATTTCAATACAAATAATTCACAATATTTTTTTATATGTACTGAAAAAAATATTTTACAAATGTGTAGTAAGTTTGTAAGATAACTTTTCAAGAACTATTTCTGAACCATTTTTACCTTTCATATAAGTTTTTATTTATGAACATTGCTCAAAGAAAAGGCACACTACTAGTTAACCCTAAGTTCAGTATTTCAGTTTAAATTACTTACTTGGAAAAAAATTTTGGTTTAAATCCCTTCATATTAAAATTAAGACAAAAATATCATTGAGTAAGCTGTCACAAAACTAATTAAGTAGATTTCCTACATTTCATGCAGTGTTTTTATGGCAAAATATTACATCACTCAAGTCTTTTGGCTCACCTACAGTCCTCCTATATGGTAGTGAATGCTGGACAATCTCATTACAGATGAAGAAGTGATTTGAGGCAACATAAATGTGATTCTACAGAAGGATATACCATGCACTGGCATACAAGCAATAACAACATTTTAAGGAAAATGGAAACAAAAAAAAATGGTACTTAGAATCAAAAAAGATATTTGAAATTCCTATGGAACATAATAAGAAAAGGCAGTTTAGAGAATTTGATACTCATAGGACATACTGATGACAAAAGGGAGAGAAGAAAGCAGCAAATAACCTACCTAACAAGAGATGACAAAAAGACTAATGTTGCTAAGAACTACAAAGAACTGAAAGTTGTGGGGAGCCATGATTACCCAGATCTTGAAAGAATACAGCATATAGAATTGTCAAGATTTGATTTTCTGCAACTTCTGAATTTTATAAAAATGAAAACCACCATTGAAATGCTATGAAGATGGTTATGAAAGATTTAATAAGGTAGATGATGGCAATCCCAAAAGAGGACTTTGTTATTGTTATACAATTCTCAGGTGGTAAAAAAACAAGATAATACTCATAAGGACTATTATACATTGAGGTACAAGAATAAACTTAAGCAAAACATAAATTCTATTGACACTCCAATGTCTACCATTGAGGAAATGATTTCTGATAATGGCAAGTAGAGGACAATGAACATAAAAGGTATTACAACTTTGAAAGAGTAACACATTGAACATCTTTAAATTACAAGGCAGATGTACTTTTGCTCTAACATTCCTGCAGCTTTTATAAGGAGTGCTATTCTTTGTGATTTAAGTGAAATGTTGTCTAGCTCTCAAGTTGGCTTTAAAATTCATGAAAGGGGCAAAACAACTTTATCTCTGAAAGTTGGAATATACTCCTGACCCTTTATAGATTGAGAATAACAAGAGAGTCCATCATTTGCACGAGATACTAGATTGGCAACTGGATCCCACCCTTTTACAGTGAAACTGATAAAATGCAACCGCAACTTCTGCTCCAACAGTTTCTTTTCTCGCACTTCCCGACTGTGAAATTATCTTCCACATGACTGCTTCCCCGACGGCTACAATCTCCAGAAGTTTGAATGTAAGGTCAATAGACACTGCCTAACACAGTAACTTCCATTCTTTCAAACACGCTAACTTCCATTCTTTCAAACACGCTAACTTCCATTCTTTCAAACACTCTTCCCACCCACCCAACTATCTATCACCCCCCCCCTCTGACATTTCCTATATCTAACCACTCTTCCTATTTACCTCCCCCTATGTAGCCCCAAGCGCAATAGTGGCAGTGGAATGCCTTGCTTGGGGTGAAATGATTAAAAAAAAAATATATATATATATATATATACTGTTGTCACAATATAAGATACTTGAAAACAAAAGTATAATGAAACGGAATGAGATTGGCTAAACTGTGTCCAGATATTTCTGATGAACAAGAAAAACTTTAAAATTTAAATACTCAAAAATTGTTAAATCATCATTCCTAAAATTTTCAACACTTCTTTTCAGTACATAATTATGACTCTGGATATGACAATAAACAACATCAGGTAGCAAGGCCTCTGATATGTTGAGAATTGTGGAACCACCTCTTAATTGCTGATGTTTCCAGGTTCATCCTGGCCTGGGATGGTAGCACCTGTTCAGGTCTAAGCTATAAGTAAATAGTGAACCCAGCGGCTGAAGATCACTCATCAAAAACCCAATGCTACCAATTATAACCTTTAATAGAGAGATATCTCTTAGTCCTTGTTAGGACATCTTCCTAGGAGAAGGAAAACTTTTATGTGGCAAAATTTATCGCATGTTTTGGGAGATTTTATTGGGTGGTGCATATGGCTGGCCATGGCCTCAAAAGGCAGGAGTACTATGATGAAACATAACTATTACAAACACTGACAATAGGGCTTGGATTGTACCTGGTCAGAGGGTCTGGTCTAGCAGGTGTCTCACGGAATCACAGCCTGGACCTGAACTGGTCATAACTGCAGAGAAAGTGGAAGGTCTTGTAAATCATTAACCACACTTAAGTGCCATGCCCTTTGATGGCACTGATAAAACTTTGTTGGATGTTGTGTGATGGGCATGCTCGATAAGAAGAAGGCAGCCATAATATAAATATAATATTCCCTTGGACAACATCAGTATCAGTGAGAAGAAAGACATGCTACATGGGCAACTGATCTCTTAAAATCCAGCTCAAACTTAGGTCCTAGAGAAGAGAATCCAGCATCATTTTATCATGATGGTAAGAGACAAACAGTATCAAACCTCCTCAGGCTTAAGTGTATGGTCTCTCATGACTAATGGATGCCATGCATATTCACAAACAAAGATGTGGATAATATAAGCCCAAATCAGCATGCATATCTCTGAGCATCAGTATGTATGTGTGTGCAGATGTGTATGCTCAGATATTGGTATGCTTTTGTATCAATATTATCCTTATTTGTATATGTGAATACAGACATATATGCATACACATAATCAATAAACATGCATGCATATAAACACACACAATCAGAAACTAATATATGTGATTATTAAAGTTTGAATGTACAGGGAAGCTATTCAGCTTTCTCCCCAACATGTTATATATGGAAATGGATCTGCAGCAACACTTGTATTTCAGTTGTTATAGGAATTGAATTTAAATAAATGTTTATAACCAAGATAATATTATTGCTTGAAATTCTTGGAGGAATCATTATCATTACTTCACAATTGCTGGATTAATAGTAATAGTATTATGAGGTAAAACAACTCGAAGAATAATTCTTTCATGTTTATAGCCATGATAATGTGCTGGAGGAAAAGCACTTGATATGTAATTTTCATCCTCACAATAACTCTTCTAATATATGAAAGTTAATAAAAACAAGTATTTGGAGTAAAGTTGTTCATCCATAAGAGAGTGAAGAGTCAATAATGGACAGAATTTGTTGATGCATTTATCTTTCGAGATGAGGTAGTATTTACATTGTTCAGACTGTTGTCCTCATCTTTATTGCTATGTTTACAATGTTTTGGTTTTCCTCAGGTGCTAGAAATTTTGAAACAAACCCTTTATTTTGATCACTAGGATATATAACTCTCATTCCATGTGTGATGCTACTTCCAGATGCCATGTAGTTATCTCTCTTTAACTCAACTCTCTAAGTTATTTGTTCAACACTGCTGTAGCCAAGTATTGAACTCACAACTCTTTTGTGTCAAGTCATTGGAACTAACCAATAATAAAGTAATACATTGCTCATTTATAAGAGAGTGAAAAGTGAATAGTGGATAAAATTTATTGAAATACAATAAATTGTAGACAAGAAGGTTACAAAATGTACAACATGAAGACAGAAATATACTAAGAAAATTGAAGAAAATATAGATAAACATAATATCACATATTACTAAGCATTTGTTCTCCACAAGATTTGGGATTAGTATCTTCATCATTGTTGTTTTTATCACAATGTTCCTGTTAATATGTTCTTCAAATCCTTTTCATATCTCTATTGCATTATCTTCAGAAGTGAACACATTTTGCTTGTTCATATCATTAAAAAAATCAGCTTAATAAAAGTGCCAGTGCTCAAGAGAATTAATTTTAGCTCCTAAGGTCTTCTATATCAAAATTTAACATAATTCTGGTTCTCTGATAAAAGTACATGGATTTTACTAGTTATGCCTGACTGTTTGTTTTACGATCACAAGTCTTTGATGATTAGTTCCATAAATTTATATGGAGTTCTTATCATAGAGATGAAAAGATAAAAGATCTAAACAACTTTTAGAAACCACTGGATGAAAAACACATCTGAGGAATGTCAAAGTATACTTTTTCCAAAACACATTGATAAAAACAACAAAGGCCATATTAATAGATAACTAGTTTGAATAATGTGTACAATAACGGAAAGACATAACATCAGAACTTCACACAACATTTAACAATGTTTTAATTTTAACATCATATACTTTCCAAATATTGGCAATCTTGGCTCTCAACAAACACCTGTGATAATTCTAGGGAAAAGTAATGGATTGTTTTCTCATTGCCTTTTTCACAGTTTGGGATTCAAAGTTTTCCTTCTCTCAGACTGGTTGCCACCAAGGCTAGGAAGCCCATATATGTAACCTACAGGTAGGGGAAGAGAAGAGATGGACTCATATTATTCTCAAGAGCATTAGTATGGAACTGAATGCCACAGACTAAGCTAGAATTTGAATTTGCCTCACCAGTTTTACTTTCCCATACCAATAAGCATTATGTTGCCTGCACATTTATCAATATGCAAAAAGTAATAAAGAAATTTCACATATAATGGAAATATCAGCTGATATATTAAAGGTTAACATTTTCAAAATTCTAAAAAATAAAAATAAATACCAAATAAAATGGTAATATTTTTTACAGTAAGGAACTACTATGTTTTTATAAGTTGACACTGGGAATAAAAGATTTCAGTTTCTACAGTCTTAGCATTTAAGATAGTTATAGGGGAGTGGTTTGCTGATGTGTTCACTTATTCTCTTCTCTGTCAATCATCATGATCTACTGGGGAATTGATATTTTTTCAAGATATCTGGTGATGAGACAAATCCCAAGGAAAGTTGGATTTATGCCTTTCTTTAGGATATTCATATAAGGTGAACACAAGTAAACTCAGCTACGTTGAACAATTCCATTTTCTTTACCTCTAACCAATATCATCTCATGTCACAAAGTCTAACTTTTTTTTTAACAGTGAAAACACAATGTTCAATTTTCTATGCATAGTTATTTCCTATGAGTTTATATCAAATATTAGAATTATTATATAGTGATAAAAATTCCTTGCTATTTTATATGCTCTTAAGTTTCAGTTGAAAGCAATGATAGGTCCTTGAAAAGTGGAAGATGTGTCACAAAATCTTTAAAACATGCAATTATATATCCATTTCTGTTGGATAGTTGAGAGTTTCTTGGTCTCAGCAAATAGCTATCCATTATGCCAAAAAATAAAGTGATGCTGTACTCAGTAATTTTATATCAGTTTAATAGAACATATTTCTGGTTAAGAGAGCTGATGTATTGCCAAGGTGGATAAAATACACAGAGAAAGTGTGCTGCGGTATTATTCAGCAGAATATCCGGTGCTAAACAGATATACACAGAACAGTATAATAGTTACAATAACAGACAAGCCAGAACTTACAACACAGAGAGGAGGGTTTTAGATCGCAATAGTTACTGAATCAGTCTGAATATTACTCGAATATTATGCCTTGAATGCTACTATTCTTTACTTAAATAGATCATTTCAGACCATGGACTGTTCCACTATTGAGAGTGCTGCAGGGTGTTAGCCAGTCTACAACAAGAGAATTTATCCTTATTCCATAAATTATTGAGATAAACATCTTCATCTTCACTGTTTTTATCAAAATGATTTAGTTTTTCTTTAATCTTAGTCAGGAACACATTGTTCAAAATGTTGTAAAAAAAAAAATGATGACAATACTAGTTTGAATAACTTAGGTTAAAATAACGATGTTGGAATTTCAATGAGTAACAATGTCTGTATCATTTATTTTCTAAAATACAAAATGCTTTATATATAAATTACTTATTTCACGAGATTGCTCTGCTGGCTTTTGGTCATACCATGTTGAAAGTTACAAGTTCTCATTTGTTCACCAGAGTTAAGCAACAATGATCCTGGTCATTACCTTGAAGAGTGACTGCTTGGAAATACAAGGTGCTGTAAGCTTGTATGTGCAGGTGGTGTAATGAAGAATCACATAGAATTGAAAATTAGATAGCTGTTCCAATTTCAGTCAGGTTAGTTACAGTCACTTATATGCAAATAACTTTGGAAAAAGTTTGAGTCCATCTCTTCTCTCGTCAGCTATGGATTAATTAATAAAGCTTGTAACGTTAAATCATTATTATCTCCCAAAAATTCTTAAAATCTAAAAATATTTTCTGGTTTTAAATAGTTTGCAAAAGATTCATAAACTGTAAAAATAGAATCAATAAATTGACTGTTTTTGAGAGAAAAATTAATAACAAAAAAAAATGCATGAACTGCAGCTTCTAACCAAAACCTATTAATGGTACTAAAAACTATAAATCAATTATAGTATGTATATTTGTTGTATGAAGTGAATAATTAAAGCTCTATAAATTTTGTCTGAATATTTGGAATAGAGAATCATTATTATTTATATTTACAGTCAGAGCAATGCCTTTATCTTTGTTATTACTCTCACAACATTTCAGCCATTGTGCCCTCCAGTTTTCTTCAAGTGTCTGTTGAATCAGGTAACCTTTAGAGAATTTCAAACTGAACCCTTCATTAAATCTAGAGGTAGACAGTGTTTTCCCTGCTGTCTATATCTAGGGATATGTCATCTTATTCTTTTTTTAGTACTGCTCAGTTATTGCTAGTTATGTTTTCGTTGACTGATTCATTTTATGTGGTTTATCAACCCTCAGGTTCACATTGAGTCTGAATTTGTACTATCCAGTTCAGAAGGTGAACATAGAATTACTATGTCACCAAATTCGTGAACCAATGCTTTAATCCTCTGGTACTATTGTTCTGTGTACATAGTATTTGTAAGTTCATATCCGAGTTGAGTTGTACAGACTCATACTCAGTGGAAACAGGGATAGCAATAACTGAGCAGTACTAAAAAGATATCACAAGATATGGACAGCAGAATAAACAAAATTACTTAAATATATGATTCAGTTTGAAAATTCCCTAGTCAAACATACACACAAAGAAGGCACAACAGCTAAAGTGTTGTGATAGTAGTAATAAAGATGATGACATTAGTCTGCTTGTAAATAAAGTTTTATAGGTTTCTCATTTTGGTGTTTCTATAGATCATAAAAATTTAAATCTTTTTTAAGATTAACAATAAGAGTAACAGCCTTTGTTACAATATTGATATATAAGGCAGTTACTGGAGAACAGTTCACACAAGTAATTAATTATCCTCTATTTTTTCAAAAACACAATGTATTAACTTACATCGTTCCATGTACTTTAGCAAAATAAACAGTTTTGTATGTAAAAACTACAAAAAATAGATGAACACAATGTCAATTTAGACAATTACAACATTTTATTATATATTCATGTGATAACATATATATAATGGTCAGTGTTCAAACCTAGGTAAAAATCCCATATTTTTAATGCTAATTTTATAATAAGCAAGTAGGCCGTTTCCACTAAAAAATACAATCTTCCTATTCTTCTGCCAGACAATTTTAAACTTGCTAAATATCTATATACTTATATAGATTTAATATATGTAAAATCTGATGCACTGACCTGGATTGCTCAATGTTTTTAAAATAAGAAATGTATTGTTCATAGTCGTTTACCTACTCTGACCTTTATTTCATATTTTAAAATGATATCTTTATCTAATCAGTCAGTTAAATACCATACATAATACACACTTGGGCAATCATGTCTCAAAAGAAATATGAATGATTGGGCAGAAGATTTTCCCACAGTCGGCTGCCATTAATTTCTGCAGTAGACTGGTTGCAAACCCAATCTGTCATGCTATATAACCCATAGCTGGAGGGAGAAGAGATGGATTAATACCTTTCCCAAGGTTATTTGCACATAAGTGAATGCAACGAATTCAACTAAAATTTGAACCCGGCTCTCAGATTTCTCGTTCCAAGCCAATATTCACTGCACCACAATGCACATTCTTTATGTAATAATCATTTAAAATCTTATCAGGTTAAAATTATAAATTAATAGCTTATATTGCTTTATATTGTATATATGAATAGTTTCTATTGTTTTATATTGTATATATTAATAGCTTATATTGTGTAAAATAGACAAATCAGTAATACACTTGAAACAAGGACTATAAACAAATATTTAAAAACTTTACACTCTCTAAATTTAAAAAAATATTTGAAAGAATATAGCAAATAAATTTATACTTGTAATCTCTAAGCTACTGATAAACACTGCAATGTATACTAAATAATTAGATTAAGAAAGGAAAATGTAATTAGAATTTATCAACTAATCTACAAGTCTACAAAATGTATTTTCTGTTTAATTATTTTTTTTTTGAATAAACCTTTACAGCAAAAATGATACTTCACTCTCAGTGATTTAATTTCAGTTCAGTACATAATTCTAGTCAGCTGTGGTGCATTGGATATCGGCTCGGAACGAGAAATCGGGAAGCCGAGTTCGAATTCCACCCGAATCCATTGCATTCACTTACACGCAAATACCCTTGGGAAAGGTATTAATCCATCTCTTCCCTCCAGTTATGGGTTAAATAACAGGACAGATTGGGTTCTATAGCCTTGGTCGGAAACCAGTCTACCACAGAAAGCAATGACAACCTACTGCGGAATAATCTTCTGTCCAGTCAGTCATGTCTCTTTCAAGACATGATCGCCCAAGCGTGTATCACGTATGGCACTTAACTGACTGACTGACATAATTCTAAAATTAGAAATTCTGGTGAATATGTGGCAGGTACTTTGAATACTTAAAGCTAATTTGCATAATTTTGGAGTGATTCCTGGAAAGATATCTTACAATTTATGAGAAAATTTAGTGCGTTGGGCTTTTGATAGTTTATTAATAAACATAACTGACCATGTTTCATAACTGATAATTCAGTAGTAATAAGAAGAATAAGTAATGCTTTCATCAAGTATAAATGAACACATTTTAAAATTACCAATCTCCTAAAAAAATAAGTGAAAATGTTAGATATTTTATTAATTTTTGACGTAGTTGGACATTTCTATACCTTAATGAGTTTCTGTTCTGATACTGCTGTTCACTCTGCCATTTTTACCCAAAAAGGTGCACCTGGTGTTTCAGTGGTTTTCAACTCATGGTTTTGTAGAGAAAGGGAAGCTTTGTTATTTTCTTTTCTCATGCTCCTCCTTTGCCTACTCCTCCTACATCTGTTTTTCTTCCTCTTCCTTTTTCCTGAACTTGTTCCTGGGTTCTTTGGTGACACTGGTTGATTATGGAATTCTCCAGGACAGATCTTCCTTCTGCTAAAATCATTTCTTTGGGATGGTTATAAGATATCTTGTCATCTATCTCTGTTATGCACATATGTTCCTTCAAATCTTTGCATGATTGTCTCTGATATATTTTTTACTTTTGGATATTTAAAAAAAATTAGTAACAACTGTTATATATTGCATATGATTGCAAAAGAATAAACAAAACAACAAAGTACTGCCAGTGAGGTGGAAAAAAAAGGAGACAAGATATGTTAAAATAAAGACTCAAGGTGGAATGTCTCAATGTGGACAACAGAACTGACCTGGAAGACGGAGTAGTCAGTAATGTACAGGCTTGACATTGAAGATTGTATTGGGTTGGTTGGCTCAGAGCCAATGGTGAATTATGTGATTTCCCAACTATCCTTTAAGTGTTGTAATTAGGTCCTTTTAAGCAGTCAGGAAGGATATAGCATTTTTTATCATGTTTCTTTAGCAATAACATTCATGAATGATTCCAACATAAAAATTGAATTTTATATTTTGAGGGGATTTGTTTTATGAGCCAGATGCAATGCTCAGTGCCCCTGCACAGAGAGTGACTTTTTAAAAAGTTTTGTTTTCATAGTGTTCCCATCCAGCTGACAGGTTTTATTGTGGAGTAAATCAGAAAGATCTAATTTGAAGCAGAGTATGACATACTGAAAAAATTGTTTTCTTATGTAAATAAATATAAAATGCTATGTTCTAAGTGCTATTCTAAATGAAATGTCTTCATTAAGCTAAGTGTATGAAAATTCAAATTTTCAATGTTTTAGGTTCCATTCCTAACCTTGGTTTTATGCTTTATGTAAAACTATCATCCATTTATTCAATGATTATGAATACTCTCAAGATTATATAATAACAAAGATTTTTTTGTTAAAAATCAGACAACCAGGTTAATTTTGAAAAATAATGTACTTGCAGCAAACATTCTTTGCAATTCTTGTCCATGATAATAAAACCTTAAGCATTAATAATAATAAAAATAATTAAAATAAATTTGTTCACTAAGTTTTCAAGACATTTGACAATTAAGCAAAGAAATTTATCTTACTCTATTATTCTTACATATATTAAAAATATTGATTAAATCTTACAAAATGATTAAAGAACAAATAGAAAAATGTTTATAAATTTAACATGTTTTGCTAAATAAATAGCAAAACAGGTTGAATTTATAAAGCTTTTCTCATGTGTTCCTTATTTAATCATTTTTCAAAAAAAAAAAAAAGATTCTAACTTCAATTTTCTCTTTGTTGAGAAAAGACACAGATGTATCTAAAAATTCTGATTTTTACTTTTTCTCTCATCAGGTTTCTATTTTGTCCTAATGGCCTAAAAATATACAATAATAATTACTATCATATTCATTTCCTTTCGGGGTGGTGGGGCAATCAGCTGAGACCTAAGGTCAGAAATGGCATCAACTTTTGTATATCCCCACCACTAAAAATAAATAAATAAATAAAAATATATACATTTTATATAGATCGAACCCTTTGTAAGATGTGAGGTGTGCTTGATAAGAATTTTTATATTTCTTTAAAGTTTATTATTATTATTATTGGCTTTTCCAAATTTATTTCATCAGCCTATATATAAATACATTCATCAGAGAGTACTGAAAAGTTTTAGGCATAATCCACTTTTTAAAATATTTTTGGTTTGGCTTATAACTTTTCATCATATCCTTGTTTACATGTATGTATACATATGTACATTTAAATAACGCTTATGGCCATATCATGTTGAAACACCAGTTCTTGCATGATCACCAAAGTTAAGCAACATCAAGCCTGGTCAATACCTAGATAGGTGACCACTTAGGAATACCAGGTACTGTAAACTTGGATGTGTGAGTTGTGTAATAATGAATAATGGCTTAGAATTGAAAATTGGAGAACTGAGTTCTAATTCCATTTGGTTTCATTAAATTCACTTATACAAATATAAGAATTCACCTGTTCTCCTTGCCCCCACCCCACACACTGGGATCTGTATCAGTAAATCATTATTAACTCAAAAAAAAAAATTCTTACAAACAAAAAAGCTTTCTGGCTGCAAAAAGGTTAATAAACCATAAAAAACAAATCAATTACTCAATCAAACATGCTTAAAAAAGTGACTAAAATGAGAACAGAATCTGTACAGAAATATGCAGTCATACATACATACATACATACAAGGTCATACCAAAACATCTTCACATTCATCTGAATGAATATGTTGTTCCTGATGTATATAAATGAGTAATGACTCCCTCACTCCCACATACATATACAACATGAAACATATACGATTATAAAATGTGTTATTTATATCAATATATCTTGTGCTTTTCATGTTAATTTTTACCTTAAACTCATAAAATTTAGGAGTTGGGAGAAAATCTAATATTTCCGTTCAGCATTGTAATCTTAAGGTTATTCAAATATTTGCTCATTATGATATCTTAACCCGGGCTGTGTTATGAAATAAATAACTAGTAAATATTTCAATATTCAAGCTATTTAATATTATATAGGGTTCACAGGTGTAGAAGTATATCCTGTCAACTGGAAATGTTCAAAACAAATTTAAATTTATGAAAATTAACTGTATATTAATGGATTAGAAAATGGTCTTAACTTTTTGTTTAGGATACTGAATGATGATATAATAATTTTTTATAAGGAAAGAGACATTCTGTATGCTATCACATATGGTACTTACTTATAAAGGCAGAAGTTATATATATATTATTTTACAAAATGGATTAACTCCAACATACTTTTAATTTATTTGTTTAAACATTATTTTTAATGAATACTTATAACAAAATTTTTTGATTATTCAAACTAGCAGACATATATATAAATATACTGTTTAATTATAAAAAAACAGAGTATCTACTCAAATATGAGTATATATTAAAAATAATGTTTAAACAAATAAATTAAAAGTATACGTGTATGTATATATAGACAAGTTCTGTCTATCCAATTTTTTAATAACTTTCCAAATTTCCAAATTGATTGTTTTATCAAATCGAGTAATTTTGAATGTTGCTACATTTGTTTTCAAGGATTGTATTTTGTGTTTGTTTACATAACTGTTTCTGGTTAATTCCAACATTCTTATGTTGGAGCCAATATCAAATCACTCAACGTAACATCATTGAAATGGTCAAACTGGAATTTTTATGAGTATTTTTTTATATACCCTTCAATATATAATCTTTACTTTCCACAAGTTTATTTGCTATTCAGGTTATATTCAGCAAGTCCAAGACACACACACACACACACACACACACACACACAATGTGCGATGAGTAAATTGTCACCATTTTATATTTTTAATTTACATATTGCATGTTATTTTTTTTTTCATTTTAACTGCACAGTATAGTAGGATTAGTTGGGCACCATCTGTAAGAAAAAGAGCATCATGATGCAATTTACTCTGCCAGAAATTTGTAAAAAACATGTTGTACTGCTTGGCATTCATGCTGGAAGCTGCAATACAAATACTTCAGTGTCTTTGGGTGTCAATCTGACGAGAGTGCAGAGGATTTGGAAAGAGTTGGATGATATATTCAGTCAACATCATGGTGTTTGGAGTGATCACTAGTGATGATCTCCATTCATCTTCCAACAGAACCATAGATTCAACACAGAGGTTTAAATCAAGTGTCTTGATAAGGTACTTATTATCTGTTGAGTGCAGTTGAGTGAGAGACCAACAAAAATCCTTGTAATACCAAAGATGAACTGAAGGCAAGGATTATGACAGCATCCACCAATTTAAGAAAGGAGACCATCCAGAAGAGCTACAGGAGGTTTCAAGGTGTCTGGTTGAAGTCAATGGGGATTTGATTGAGTAAATTTACTAATATGTCTCAGAAAGGGATACATATATTATTCGAAGTAGCTAAGTGGTTTTGGCAAATGTAACCGGGGAGGACAATCTAGCAAGTAGCCGTAATAAATGGTACTCATCGTAGTCATATGCAGTGTGCTGAGACATAGGCTTATACAATAGGCATAGTCAATAGACATAGACCTCTAGATGTAGACCTATCGCCATTCTCGCCTTATTCTGTATTTATGGCTGACACCAGCCAATCATATTATTATAAGGGGGAACCAAGATGTATGCATATTCGTTACATCACATATTCATTATATCACCTCCCTAAGCTAAATTTTCCCGTGAAATTTAGCTTCAATATTTTCTCTTTTTAGGGTCTGGACATAATCGATTTGCGTTTTTCTTAAGTCTTTTTCACCTCAATCCCCCCAGCTATGGTGGCATTGGACACACGAGTACATCTGGCCTTGAGGTTGGGAATACCTCTATTGGTGAATGTTGACTTTCTGGAATGGGAATTTAAATGTATCATACAGGACTTCCATTGGAAATTCTTTGATATTTTCCATGATGTCTGTAGTGTGTCTGGGTCTCAATTGATTCCAATGTCTTTTGCACCAAAATTTTTCCCCTTTTATGTCATATATCACCTATCCAATTCTTTTGGTTATCATTTCTTCTTCCCAATACATTTTTTTAGCCCTAAAGTTCTTGAAAAAAAAACTTTGTTACCTGGCTTATACGTTTTAGTCATCTGGTTTTCTTTTTTAGCAGTTTTCTTCACTGGACTCAGAAACAGCATGTCGAAGACAGAGTGTATTTTCCTCGCAAACATTAACTCTGCTGGCGATAATCCTGACGTCATATTTGGGTTTGGCATGATCCTCTATACTGTCAAAAATTTCTGAATAATTCTTTTATTCTTGTCCATGCCTTGACTTTTCTTTAACACTTGTTTAAAGGTGTTCACAAATTTTTCCGCCTGTCCATTCAATCTGGGATGATATACTGGTGTTTTCATGTGATCAATTGACAATGATGAATAGAATTCCTTGAATTCTCTTCCCGTAAACTGCATTCTGTTGCTGCTGACTAAAGTTTTAGGGAGACCAAAGCAACTAAAAATTTTATTAAATGCGTTTATTGTATTGTTGCAGTTGGATGTCTGTAACAATTTCTGGTCACTAAGTGAAACTGTCCACAATAATTAGGTAATAAGATTCATTTATGGGCCCTGCATAGTCAATATGCAATTGAGTCCATAGGAAATCTGTTTTTGGCCATGGTGAATCTTTACCAGTGGATCCTTTGCTGCCAGCTGACATCCTCTGTTTCACCAAGTTTTCTATGTCTTGGTCTATCCTTGGCCAATAGGTATAGCTTCTCATTAGAGATTTAATTCCCAAAATCCCTGGATGGCCAGTGTGAAACTCTTTTAGAATTTTCTTTTGCAGAGTAATTGACATTACAACTCTATTTGCATATAGTAGATTGAAAACAGTGACACACTAATGCCTTTTTTAGATTTCTTGATCAACCAGACTTGCTTTTTCATTTTTTAATGAAATCATCATTCTCTGCTGCTTTTTTTTCACAACTTCTAGCATAACCGATAGTTCTCTAAAAGTGTTGCATAACAGACTTGACAATTCACTTTTATCTCTTAGCACTGCTATTACTGTTTCTTCCAATGGTTCCATATATTCTTGATAACCCATTGGCATGACTTAGCTTCTTTGAAGGCACATATTCTATTTTGAAATTATAATTCAATAGAATTACACCCCAATGCTGTAGTCGATTTGCCGTGTGAGTTGGTATACCCTTTTTTTCCCAAATATTGATAACAGCAGTTTTTATCATCATATTGCCCAAGCAAAGCATTTTACTTCCACTGTTGTGCAGAGGGTTACATAGGAGGAAACTTATGAGAAAGAGTGACAGGTTATAGGGGGTGTCAGGAAGTGAATAAGAAAAGGATGAGAATACTGATGAGAGTAGAGTGGATGGAGAAAGAAGCATGAGAGAGAGGGTGCAGGTTAGTGAGAGAGGAGATGACTACTGACTTTACATTTAAATTCTTGGAGATTGTAGCTGTTGGGGAAGCAAGTAAATGGAAGGAAATTCCACAGACAAGAAATGCGAGAAAAGAAACTGCTGGAGTAGAATTTGCATTTACATTTTATTGGTTTCACAGTAAAAAGGTTGCTAATCTTGTGGCTTGAGTAAATTCGTATCTAAGGGGTACCAGTGAGCTAAGTTTATTGGAGCAGAAGCCGTGAAAGTATTTGTACAGGAGACACAGGGAAGCTACATTACACCAATGAGAAAGTGACTGTATCTGAGCTGCCAAGTCAGGATCGATCACATTACAGATTCTTCATTGGATTTTGTCAAGGACCCCTAGGTAGTTAGCAGGAGCACCTGACCAGATATGGCAGCAGTATTCAATGCATGGGCAGATGGTAGATTTATATATGTGCAGGATTTTTTCAGACAGGAAAAACTTCCTGACCCTACACAGAGAACCAACCTTCTTAGCGGATTCAGCTATGGATTCTATATAGTCATTCCACTTGAGGTCTGTTCTGAGAGTTAACCCAAGAAGGCACAGGGTTTTGCTTTCAGGGAAACTAGTCTGATCCATGCTAATGAGGAGTAGGAGCAATTGTTTGCAGAATAAACTCTCTTCCATATAGAAACCTGTGAAATTTCTCACAGTGTAGATTATTGCTAAACTCTCTTTTTCAATTTAACTGTAACTTCATTTAGTGTGCAGTAACATTCTTAAGGGATGTGCTATTGGTTTTGTAGATCTGTCCTCGAATTTATAAAACAATTACTGGCATCTGCTGCCACAATAATTTTCCTGTTTGGGTCGAAATGCACTAATAGGTCTGCTAATAGACAGCATTTTATTTTTTAAAAGCATGTTCGCATTCTTTCGACCATATCCACTTTGTGCCCTTTTTCACCAACTTATTTTGGTTGAAATTGGGCCAAAGGTTTCAGAGGAGTAGAGCTCATTAGAATGGAGACACACAAACACTCAAAGACAGGCATATCCATTTTTATATATATATAGATGTGAATCAATTCTCAGGAGAAAATATTTAGCTTATGTAAAAATTAATACACATGTTGCCTTGTTATATATTTACTCAAGTTTTAGGTAGAATATATCACTGAGATAGACCAGTAAATATTTTAGCGGAAACATTGGTAAAAATATGGAAAAGGTATGTTTGCTTTGTTCTTTCTGATGAACATCCAAGAACACTTGAAGATAATATAATTTGTTTTCAGAAACACTTGATGCAGGCAATGTTTATATTTTATCATGGCTACAGGTGTTGGTGGCTATAAGAATAAACTTGATAATTGACAATATTTGATATGAAATAGTCAGTCAGAGCTAAAAGTATATACAATTGTAGAAATCTGTTTGTATATACACATATTACAAAATAAAGGTGTTAAGGAAAGTGATGGAAAAATTAGTAAATTGATATGTTAGTTATGATTGAGTCAGATATGTGTAAAGTTCAGTTGAAATAACATGAAAACTTTAGTTTCTACCTATATTTATTTATACTCCCTCTTTTGCTAAGAACATTATGATATTAATTAGAACCAACTTACCATAAATAATGATTATAACACAAGTTCCTGCAATTGTCATAACCCTAACATATGTCCTATGCAAACTAATTGCCTCACAGGTTCCATTGTATACCAAGCTACTATCTCAACTACTGAAAATCCTAATATTACCAAACATTATATGGGATATACTAAGAATAATTTTAAGTCTTGATTTTACCAGCATAACTTATTTTTCAATAATAAGGCATATATAGTAATTCTACTTCTCTCTCTAAACTGGCAATTAAAAGATTGAAAATAAAATTCCCACAGTTAAATGGAAAATATTAACTAAAGCTAGAACATGTGAATTGTTTCATGAAATATGTTTCTTTTGCTTACAAGAAAAAATCCATATAATTAATTCCAAAAACTGACTTACTGAACCAACATAATGAAATAACTAATTTTTGCAACCATAGAATCTTCCATATCCTTCAATATATCAGAAATTATTTCAAATTTATCTCAGTATTTTCACTATTTGTTCATTTTATAACATAAAAAAAAATTAGCTTATTGAACTGGCATTTTTTTAAATCACTATTATTTTTTTCTTTAAATTTTTTAAATTTTTATTCTTATTTTTTGTCATTATTCTTATCTTTTATGTTGGTTTTAATTTTCTTGTGTTTCTTTTAGTTTATTTTATCATCTCCAACATTTAAATTTTTCTTTGCTAGTTTTTACCTTTTCTTCCTCTTCTATCTTGTCTTTTCTCAATTCTTCTTTTTTCTTCTTCTTTTTTATATTCCCCCCCCCCCCCCGCCACCGGTTTAAAATTTTTGACATGTCTGGCTTTCAGTGGCAAAATATTGAGAGATGAGTTGCACACAAACCATTCTTTAAAATGTTATAACCTCCCACCCAACTTCACTTAATTCATCTCATTGGCTGACCTTTTTATTATGTTTTATTTTTATTTTTATATATGTTTTTATTTTCTTATTTTATATTTTTAAAAATCTCCTTATCTGTATATATTACCAAGTAAATTAAGGATATTTTACTGCCTGATGATGGTGTTTTCACACTGAAACTTTATAGCTATTGAGTTGTAGTATGCTATTATAATAATAATAATAATTACCATATATATACATATATATATATATATATATATATATATATATATATATATTGATTAATTCAAAGATGTTGATGTCAATTTTTTTTATTATAATAATAATAATAATTATATATATATATATATATATATATATATATATATATATATATATTAAAAAAGGATTAATTCAAAGATGTTGATGTCAATTTTTTTTTTCTTTTCTTATTTATTTGATTTTATTCTATCTTTTTCTTTTTCTTTTTCTTTTTCGTTTTCTTTTTCTTTTTCTTTCCCTTATTTTTATTTTTATTTTATTTTATTTTATTATTTATTTTTTAATTTCTTTGCAATCTATTTAAAAAGGAAAAGTAGACTAATTTTTCTCCAGTTTCTGAAAGGTTTTTTCTGTTGCTGAGGTGATGTGTCGTCCCCCGTGGGGATCTTCATATCGAAATGGCCATTCAACATCTTTAAATTAATCCTTTTTTAATATATATTTGCTCTGTAATATTTTATTACATGGAGCTCTCTTCCTGTATCATTTTTTAATATTAAAATAAATTTTTAATATTAATTAGGATCGGGTTTTTTGGAATTTACCTTCCTGCTTTTTTCCCTTGGATTGAAGTATCTGAATTAAAAAATATATATATATATATATATATATATATTATGAGCCTAAAATAAACATTGCTTAAATTTCAAACCAGACCAAAGGAGACATGTATAAAGAGGTTAGCCTGGGATCACTCCTAGCCACTGAATAAAGAAGCACATGATTTCACATATGCATTTAGTTTGCAGGTATATGAATCATTTCTGATGAATGCAGTTGTATAAACAGCAGTTTAGATATCATAGGAGAATGTAAAGGTCTGTGTATCAGACTGATGGTGATTGCATCACAGATTGGTTGAGAGTAATTGAACAATTAAATATTAAAATGAATAAAATATTAAGTAAAAAAGTTTTTGTGTTATCAATTTAATTGACACTATCACTTCATTACACACATACACACATATATAATAGATTTGTTCATACCAATTTCTCTATATCCCAGTTTGTCAGTGTATGTATTGCAATATATTTATACATCTTTGCATACATAAATATTTGCAACTACAAAAATATATAGATACATATTTACACTCTTATGCGTGGACATGAAAATATCTCCACATGATTATCCATGTCAAACAACAGGCTTTATTTATTTTATCTGCATGCATGCTGATTCATTTCTAAAAATGAGAAGTTTGTAAACCCAAATAGCAATCTGATATTTCTATTTCCATAAGCCATGAGTAAAGTGCACATATTTTATAAAGAGAAAAAAGGCCTGTATTTGATAAATATTCTTTCTACAGAAAAGACAATATAAAAATCATTGACAAAAATATAAAACTGAGTTTTATGTCAAAACAATTGGTTATAACAATGCCTTTTTCTTTCTTTTTTTCTTTTTAATTTATTTATGATAAAAAAGGATTGTCTTGTGTCTAGCTCCATATATGGTTTGGTATCTCATGGATCAATGATCCAAGAATTGTACAATATTGATCCAGAAAGAGAAAGCATGCAATGACCTTAGGGCCAGTACATTCAAAGTGGTTGAATATTATTCCTCTTAACAAGTGAGAAATACCTCTATAAAAACTATCTAAAAAATGAATGATATCATATAAATGCATACAAAGTTGAGAAAGAAATATAAAATTTCTGTATTATAATAGAAGTTAATGTTTGTATAGTCAACTTCTTAAAAAAAAAAGGAGCTGTCAAATGTTAATTTTCCTAGTTTTTTATCTTATGATAATTTGTTTGCATGCTAAGGCAGGGAAATATTTTTTGTTTATCTTTATATAGAATAAGGTTTGTATACAAAAAGATGTTCATCTGACTTTTTAACTGAGATTAAAAGACAAAGATGTCAGGTCTTTTGTACATGAATATTATAATCCTTATCATTATTAATGTAAATATACATTAATATATTCAATTTCAGAATAGGTTTTTACACCTTTGTTTTTTTTTTCTTTTGTTCCTATAAACACCTCAGAATTTACATATGCATGTGCATCATAATGATGGAGTAAAATTGTTGTGAAACCAGGGAATTGCTCTGGATTCTTTGTTTTCTTTGTTAAGGCACAAATACTTAAAAAAAAAAAAGAGAAAAATACTGAATGTAAAATGAAAAAGATCGGGAATACAGTATCAAGACATCTATTTACTCTCGTGTGGATACTGAACTACTTTTGTGGGCACTTTTCAAAAGCAAGCATGGCAAACCACATTGATTGCTAAACTTAAAGGAAAAAAGAAACACAATTGAGAGTTGATAAGTTAGTCATTACTGAGTTCATTTTGTTTTCTGCAATAGACAAAACTGGTTTATTGTTTATCTTAAAAAAGGGCAGAATAATATGAGACACTAATGTTTCTAGTGGGTATTTATGATTAATATTAATATTTCAATTCATGCTTTCTTCTTCTAATTTATACACATTTGTGCTTATTTAGGCAAATCAAGTATTTATTCATGTAAGTATTATAAATTTTTGAATGGCGTGTGTATGTGTGTGGGCATGTGGCCAATATGTTTGAACATTCACTTTCTGACCATGAGACCTGGGTTTGAATCTCACGATAGTTGATTTATCAGCCTAAGAAAGCAATCTTATCATGAGTCATTTTTTGGAAAGTGGCTGAAAAACCATACCAAGAGTTGATCCCAGGATTGTGAGTGAAATTAGGTAGATGGAACTGTTTTGAGCTTGCTGATGGTTATGCTAGTACAAAGTCACAAGTCATTGTGACTGAGGGTTTGAATACACTGGCCTTGTTCAAACCACTGATAATATCAAATTGTGCATTCTCTCTCAGGAACTAACTACATTCTGTTCAGTATAGTTGCATTATAAACCACTAGTTGGCCAGTGGTCTCTGTGTCAAGTAAGTGCAAATGTTCCTGAGCAAGTGATTGGCTAGCTGTCTTAGCAGATTTTTGTAGCCTATATCAGTCAGTTAAGTGCCATGCGCGATACACGCTTGGGCGATCATGTCTCGAAAGAGACATGACTGACTGGACAGAAGATTATCCCGCAGTAGGTTGCCATTGCTTTCTGCGGTAGACTGGTTGCCGACCAAGGCTATAGAACCCAATCTGTCCTATTATTTAACCCATAACTGGAGGGAAGAGACGGATTAATACCTTTCCCAAGGGTATTTGCGCGTAAGTGAATGCAATGAATTCAACTGGAATTCGAACTCGGTTCTCCGATTTCTCGTTCCGTAGCCTATATATATATATATATATATATTACTTAAACATTATTTTTAATGTATACTTGTACTTGAGTAGATTCACTGCTTATTTATAAAACAGTATATTTATTTATTTATTATTATTAGGTGATATATTTATTTTCATCTACCAGAAAACTGAGAATTTTAAATTTATAAAAAGAAAGAAAAAGAAACTTACTGTAATTGATTGGATTATATACCCAAAACATATATAGTCACATTAACACAAACATAACTTTAGTCTAATAAAGTGTTAAAAGACAAAACATGTTGCAGATTTGACTTGAATCAAACTCCAAATGTGCCTGTGTGAGGCTGATGTAATGTTTATATATCACCAACAACAGAACCATCTTAACGGTGGTCCTTCCTCTCTACATGTCCCTACTCCTATGACCACAATGCCTACACTTTGTGTGGTCACTTGACAGGATGACTCTGAGTAGTCATGAGTCGGTCCTTGCATTTGTGGGGATAGTGGTCTTGTCGAGTGTGTTACCCTTGTGCTTCACCATAGAATTGGACTCACTGGTGGATGGATGATTAGGTCTTGGTTTTCTTCCACTTCCATATCTGTTGTGTGGTGGTCTGCCATCATTTTTTCGTCATCTGCCACATCTACCTCCATCATTTCAATTGTGTCACTCAGAGGATCAATGTCAATTGGCCTCGACTTCTGTGGGGGTGATTGTGATAATGATTGTTTGTGTGAATAGTCTGGAAAAACCAAAAAATTGGAGTGTGTGCTGATTTTTCAACAGGTTTAAATGACTGTTTGAAAGACCATGCATACTGTCTCCTGAGGATATATTCATTAAATTAAACGGAGGTAGAGTGTTTTCAAAGTTGGACTTGTCAAAGGCTTACCTTCAGGTTAAAGTCAGTGAAGAATTTTCAAAGTACCTGACAATAAACATGCATAAAAGGATGTTTAAACTAAATTGTCTTCTGTTTGGATTGAAGGTAGCTGCAAGCCTATTCCAGTAAATAATGGACACAATGTTGGCTGCTATGGAGTATGCAATTGCATATTTAGATAATATTTTGATTAAAAGTGAAAACAAGGTCCAACACAAAATGCATATTAGAGCAGTATTTCAGAGAATTGAGGAATACGAGTTCAATCTGAGTGCTGAAAATGCAAGTTCTTCTTAAAGAAGATAAAATATTTAGGGCAGATCATTGACAGTAAACAAAGAAAACCAGATTCAGAAAGGGCTGAGGCTATAAAAAATATGCCAGCACCTGATAATGTGGCTAAACTCCAAGCATTCTTGGGATTAGTAAATTACTATAGGATTTATACCCCGAAAATGTATGATAAATTGGGTCACTTGTTGATCATGATGTGAACCTTTGATGTATGCAAATATTTGTTTGAATCGATTGACAGGGTACAGCCAAAATCACTGAAACACTTAGAATTTACAAACTCATCTCCTTCAAGATGCTTTATGCAAATTTAACCATTATCAAGTAACTCATAGATCAAGGTTTAAGTCTTTGATGTACAGAAAAATTTTTCAAATCAATGTACAGGGTTCATCAAAAATCAATGACAAATATAATTTTGGGTGGTCTTTTGCACACTTTTATGCATTTCTCCAAGATGCTTCACTCAAACTCAACCAAAATCAAGTCACTGGTAAATCAAAGTCTGATGTCTTGATTCAATTGACCCACAGGGTGTGGCAAAAATTAATGGAAAATGCTGCTTTTCGTAATTGTTTATTTCTCCGAAATGCTTAGTTGTATTACAACAAAAATCAGGTCTTATTTGTAACTTCTATTTTATCACATGTCATAACAATTTTACATTTTCTATACAATGCCAACACCTCTAATGTTGCAGGGACAATGCATCCACTTCTTCTGCATCACAATGTCATTGCATCACATTGCAGGCACCCACCTATAACCCTAACCCTCTTCTCTCCTTCCAATTGTACATACATCATTCCCGTTTATTGGCAAAATTGACCGAGCAGGAAACCCATTTTACAAATACAACAAAAACCAATACTTACTTCACATTTTTTTAACTTACCCATCACGGCAACTTCATACTGGATCTTTTTGAATAAGCACTTAACTTTACCATTTCAACATAACCATTAAAAAACTCCAAGCAATGATGGGCTATACAGCTAGTATTTCATATTTTAATTATTTATATTGGGTTGTTCATAAAGTTCATGCCAATTTTTAGTCATTCATGTTCCAACACATTAGAAGATGTTAAATTTTTCAATAGATATAATATGCTTACATTTCTAATTAGAGCACACTTCAAACAATCTCTTGGGAAAGAAAGGTTAAAATTATATAATTTGTGTCAATTTTGGATCCCTATGAAAATGGAAGATTATAAGGTTCATTTTAGACACAATTCTTTTTTATTACTGTAAAGGCAAAAATGCCTTACAAATAACAAAGAAGGTACATGCTGTGTACAGTGAAGATGCTTTAGCTGACAGAACTGTACAGAAGTGGCTTGCAATGTTTAGAGTCAGTGATTGTAACTTTATTGATGAAGAACACTAAGACAGACCTTTTCTACAGATGATAACCAAATCAAGATATTGAGAATAATCTGCATGGCATAATGTATGAATTGGCAGAAACATTAAATTTATCAAAATCTACCATCCATGAGTGAAACTTGAATGTTCAAATCACTATGATGTTTGGGTACCACATGATCTGAGTGAAAATAATTTTTATGATAGAATGTAATTCAAAATAGGCTTAAAGCATATCATGTTGAATACACCGGTTCTCGTTCGATCACCAAAGTTAAGCAACGTGAGCCTGGTCAGTACTTAGATGGGTGACCACTTGGGAATACCAGGCGCTGTAAGCGTTCAGTGACGGATGTGCGTTGTAGTGCAGTGGATGTCGACTTGGAAAGAGAACCCAGTGAGCCATGTTCAAATTCCAGTTGAGTACCCTGCATTCACTTAAGCACTGGTACCCTTGGGAAAAGTATTAATCCATCACTTCCCTCCAGTTATAGGTTAAATAACAGGATAGGGCTTTGTAGCCTTGGCGAAGCATCAAGTATTCAGCTATTTGACAAGATTATGAATTTCGCTATAAACTGCGCCAGGGTTCCAAATGTACAGGGAATACTTGAGGGGTGTAGTGAGTTCTATCTCAGCCAAGGTCACAGGACAACAACAATGACTATCTATGATTTGTTGTACAAAAATAATAAAAATGTACCCTTTTTGAAGCAGTTTGTGATATGTGATATGTGATGAAAAATAGATCATTTACAACAATGTTCAGCCAAAAAAGATTCTGGGTTAAGAAACATGAGTCAACTTTAGCCACCCACAAAACACACATTCATCCTAAGAAAGTCATGTTGTGCATCTGGTGAGATTGGAAAGTAATCCTATACTATAAGCTTCTGCCAAGTAACCAGTTAATTGATTCTGAAAAATACTGCTTGCAAATGAGCAAATTAAAGGTAGCAATTAAAAAAAAATACCAAGAATTAGTAAACAGGAAAGATGTTGTTTTCCATCAGGATAATGCTAGACATCACATTTCTTTGGCAACCTAGCAAAAAATTGCTGCAGCTTGACTGGAATGTGTTACCCCACCCTCAATATTCACTAGACATTGCCCCTTCAGATTTTTATTTATTCAGGTTCTTGAAAAATAGTCTCAATAGTAAAAATCTTTATTCTTTGGATGACATAAAAAAAAAAACACCTTAATGAGTTCTTTGCCAAGAAATCACCAACATTCTGGGAAGACATAATATTTAAAATTGAAAGAAAAATAAAAAAAGGTTGTTGAACAAAATGTTTCATATTTAGTAGAATAAATATTTAATGGCAGAATTTGGTTTTGTGTTTTAATTTCCCTTAAAAATCAACATGAACTTTTCAGACAATCCAATACAATTTAGTAATGAGAAAATCACATGTTTGGCTGTATTTATTCAATTTCCCTTGTGGTTCAATGTTTTTTTTTTTGTTTTTGTTTTTTTTTTCAATTGTAACTGCAAATTATATACAAAAAAAAAGACAAAACGTATATTTCTTTTAATTCAATTAAATCCATGATATGCTTTTTTTTCCTTTCTAAGTTCATAAATAAATATGTATTTATAATTAAATAGTTAGGATAACTTTGGCATTTATAGATTTATAATATCTATATCACTGAAAACAGTTGACTGAAATGCTTATAAAGTAATATTATTATTCCACACACAAATCAAATTATTATGATGTTTCAGATGTTGTATAGACAAACACAAACTCATTAAGTTTTTCAGTCTTCTTTGAATTCATATTGTATCTGACAGTGTCTAAAGAATTCTAATGACTACCAGATCCATCAAAGCAAAGGCTGAAAAATATATCAGCCAAGGTGATAAATACAAAGATTAAAACTGAATAAAAATGTGATACTGTTTTACAAATATATAAAACAAAGTTTTAATCTTTTCATAATATTAAACACGTAATTAATTCATGCCTGTTATTTTGTTTTTGGTAATGCTTGTTAGATAAGTAAATCATCATCATGACTTTGATCATCATCATAGCCTTTCTTCAATATTCTGCTTTTTTATGCCAAAGAAGTCACAACGCATTTTTTTTTCAAGGAAAAACTGAAACAAAGTCATTAAAATAATGTTTATATTTGTGTATAAATGGAATTTTTAACACACAATTTTTAGGCAAAAAATTGGGAGGGGTCCACTGACATATGGGGAATAATTTGAGAAGGTTAAAATCTCAATATGATAAGAAAGTTCAGAATAGAACTCTTAGAATCACATTTTAAAACATTTGTTAGTTACTTCCAGTATATAATGGAGATACAAAATTTCTACAAATACTAATGAAAAGTTGCCTTCAGAAGATGAAAACTCTGCAGCTAAAACATTTTACTAATTTTCCTCTTTTAAAGAACTGTTACTTGCTTTTTAATATATCCAGTTAAAAGCCCATGATAACTGAATTAAATATATTACAAGAATATTATTTTTATACCTAACATGATTTGAAATATTTATGGAAGGGTAATATTTTTGCTGAAATGTGACATTTAAGTAGAAAATAGCACAAAATTCAGACTGAAACAATTTACTTGGCTTTTCTTTTATTGTTCAGTGGATGCTACTATAACCACTTTTTAAATGATTCTTAAATTAAAACAAAACTTGCCATTCAAAGTTTCTTCCCAGACATGTGGAAACCAAGAAGAGAACAATAATTAATCCCCAGAGTAATAATAATAGTACTATTAACGGATGTGCATTGTGGTACAGTGGATATCGGCTCGGAACGAGAAACCGGGGAGCCGAGTTCGAATTCCAGTTGAATCCATTGTATTCACTTACGCGCAAATACCCTTGGGAAAGGTATTAATCCGTCTCTTCCTTCCAGTTATGGGTTAAATAACAGGACAGATTGGGTTCTATAGCCTTGGTCGGCAACCAGTCTACCGCAGAAAGCAATGGCAACCTACTGCGGGATAATCTCCTGCCCAGTCAGTCATGTCTCTTTCGAGACATGATCGCCCAAGCGTGTATCACGTATGGCACTTTAACTGACTGACTATTAACTATTTCCCCACAAGAAAACATTTGGTATTCATTGACTAATCAGCCAGTAGTGCTTTCAGTTGCAATTTGTAAAATTTTTCTCAAAAAACAATTTTTTAGAAAAGTAGGTTTCTCCAATTCAATAGCTGTTATCACTCTTCCCAGTCCTGATGGAGTTTTCCTTCCAAACCTTTTATTTAAGGTGGTGTAGAATGTCAACATTTTAATTATGTCATCATTTTTACATATGCTATCCATTTTATTTGTCACTGCTATTGTTGCTTGATGTGGTTTATAGCAGCAGAATTAACATAATTAACAAGTAAAATAACAAGAATGTTAATTTCCATCTTTTGATGCTGAACATATTAACAGACTTGAATTAATACTCAGCTGAAAATTCTCAACTTTTGGATATCAAAGTTAAGCAACATTGAAGCTGATCAGGTCCTAGATAGCTGACTGCTGGAGAATACCAGGTGCTGTAAGGGTGGATGTTCAAATGATGCAATGGATAAAGGGTTGAAATGAAAAATTGAAGAGTTGAATTTGAATTCCAGTGGATTTGTTATATTCACTTATGTGCAAATATCCTTGGGAAAGGCATGAATCCACCTCTTTTCTTCCCAGCTTTGGGTTGAATAGTAAAATTTGTGCCAGAAAATCATTATTATCTCCCAAAAAGTTTTACAATTCAAAAATATGTTTCATCTTTAAATAACCTCAAAAAGTTTTGATAAGTTTTAAAAAACAAACCAATCAATTAAGTTTTGATGATAAGCACAATAATAATGAATGGCAGACAAAACATGCCATTAATTAATAAATTTATTTACCCAAACTTTTGTACTAGGCATTCAATAAATTAATGATTTAGCCTCAAAATCAATAGTTACCTTAGACATATTAATAATTTATTGGCCTAAAAGTCAAGAGATAAATTACACAAGAGGTATAATGTAATTAATGATTCCGTCTTAATCAAGAAGCAACTTATACACAAGAATATATAACATGTGTGGTTTCAAACAAAATGACAATTGCTTAGTATAGTTATTTTTTTTTCTCTCTTTGAAAATCAACTAATCTCAAAAACAACCTACAATCTGTTAAATGGGACAAGAAGTGGTATAATTATTTTAACAACTCAAAAACAAAACTGCTCTTTTTAATCATCTAAGAGAACACTTTTTACTTTTCATCAGCATGGCTGATGCTAACCTCCAAGAAAGTTATTCATTGCACCTTTTCAAACTAACGTTTTCAGCTGACATGAAGTGGAAAGACTATATTGAATCAATTGTTATGTCTGCAGCTAAGAAAGTTACTTCACTATGTCATGCCAAAAGTTTTTTCTTATCAAAATCTATCTTACATATTTATAAGTTTACCATTTGTCCCTACTTTGAATATCGCTGCCACATTTGGTCTGGATCTTCTGCTATATATTTAGAGATTCTTGATAAAATCCAAAGATGAATCTGCAATGTTATTAATCCTGTCCTGGCATCTTGGCTTTAGTCTCTTTCCCACCACTGTAATGTAGCTTTACTGTGCCTTTTATAAAAGTACTTTCATGATAATTGTTCTGCTGACTTTCTTCTTTGGTACTTTGACTTCATGAATTAAGTATCACATGAGATTCTCAACTATGTCTAATAGTTTTATTGTTGAAATTGTTAAATGTAAGTATATCTTCTATTTTAATAGTTTCTTCTTTCACACTTCTCACCTGTGGAACTTTTCTGATTCCTTACTTTCCTGTCAACTATAATTTTTAAAAAAAATGGAACATTGATCATTGTCTTTGGCCTTTTTGAAACCTGTTCTTTTATTGTCCTTTCTTCTCAATAATGTTTTCTCCTTTTCTTTCACTCTTAGCAACCACTTGCACCTTAGTAGATTTATCACATTGTTTGAAATGAAATGATTTAAATAAAAAAATAAAATAACAAAAGAGATTGCAGCTATCAGAATATAAAAATATCACTAAGATTAAACACACACATAAATAGATAATAGGAATATATCTGTCAACTCTTTACACATGCACTTATTTATAAGTGCATGTGTATATCTCCTCTTGATATATATATATCTAATGAATCATGTTAAAAGCAAATCCTAGCAAAAGCTAAAAATGTTGCACCCAAAAGAAAATGATATGTAGAATTTCATGTGGTTTCAAAAATAGTTCAAGGTTAAAAGTCAACAGTATGATTCACAGATTTTCAGGTACTTTCAGTGCAAAAATACAGGATTAAATGAGAAAAGAAATTGATCATTTGGAAATAATTTATATTCGAGATTATTTACAATTCCATAAAATATATGATGGTCTTATGGTTTTAGATGGTCGTCTGAATAAATTCACATCAAATTCAAGACATAAGTAATTCTTAAACCATGGCCAAATTCATACTGCATGATTATTTTAGGTCTGAAGTTCACAATACAATCAAGAAATCATTTATCTTTGTCAAGAATATATTTCACTAGTAACATCCAATGAAAACCAAGGAGCTATCAATCAAAATTGTTAAACTTTGTTATAAAGATTGTAATTGTAAATATATCTCTGTATGACAATTTTGACAATTTAATCTGAAATATCTTCAGGATATTTTTAAAGTTTAATTCTTGATGCATAATACACATCAATGATAACACTTGTCAGCCTATAAGATATATACATTTATCATGTTAACAGAAAGGTTTGACCACACATTA
Organism: Ascarosepion bandense; assembly: GCA_037127315.1. NCBI lineage: Eukaryota > Metazoa > Mollusca > Cephalopoda > Sepiida > Sepiidae > Ascarosepion > Ascarosepion bandense. The sequence continues at coordinate 356,634 of JBBBDQ010001668.1, read as the reverse complement.
ACTGAAAAAGATATTTATGCAAATACTGTATTTCTAACATTTTTTTATTGTTCTAATCCTAACAGCATCCTGGGTATGATGATAAACTACATCTGGCATCAAGGCCTCTGATTGGAAAGTTTTGAAAAGCATGGAACCACTTCTTAATTACTTTTGTTCCCAGGTCCACCCTGACCAGGGTGGTAGTTAACCCTGAAACTGGGGTCAAAACACTATGAAAGTATAAAAATATCAGCAATATATATTTTTAAAAAATATTACCAGCAATACATTTTTGTAAAAGAAATTACTAATGCTCCCAAGAAAATTAAATTTTGTCATTGAGTGACCCATTGGGAGTTGATGTGCTGCTAAGCAAACAAATAAACAAACAAATCTATTCTAAAAATCTTGTCAGCATTAAATAAGCCATTGACAGTGATATGCCGTATAACAAACCCAAACTCTAATCCTAACAGTTTTTTCAAATGTTTTTTGGTCTTCTTTATGTATTAAGTAGTTTTTATTCTCTTATGAACTGTCATCTCTTGTATTCATAAGCAGTAAAATTGAGATTTTTAAAAGTCTTTAGTAACACACAAAAATAATTTTGTTTTTGCTGAAATGGTTACTCTCATCTTAATTAAAGTGCTTACTCCAAGTCAGTTAAGTGCCATACGTGATACACGCTTTGGGCGATCATGTCAGAACTAGAAGAAAGAGACGGATTAATACTTTTCCCAAGGGTATTTGTGTGTAAGTAAATGCAAAAAATTCAACTAGAATTCAAACTCGGCACCCTGATTTGTCGTTCAGAGTTGATATCCACTGCATCACTACACATATTACTCCAAGACTGATCTTAATTCCAAGAGAAAAGTTTTAGAATTCCATATATTAATAATTTCATTTTTTTTGGCATAAATTCATGAATTGTTAGGTTCTAACAAAATAGACGTGATAAACTGTTAAAGTTAAGGATAAAAAGGCAAAGGTTTTGGCTATTCAAAAAAACTACAAAATCAAATGAAATTTTTTTATAATATCATATAATACTTATCCTTTAATAATCATTCATGAAGAATAACTTAGTTTGAAGAATAGCATCTGTTGGACACCCAATGAGAATATACATGCAAATGTTCTGCAAGATAAGCTTGCTAACCATTATTTATGGTAACTAACAAATTTGTTGTGGCATGAGTATGTTGCATACTTCTGATGTATTTGACTTTGATCTTTCTCAACCTTATTATCATATTGTCATGTAGAAGTTTAAACACTGATTGCCAGTGAAATAATAATACAAGAAAAATGGATTATTTCACAGGCGATCGAGTGACCACTAAAATATGTATAAAAGCACCAGACAGAAGTCTGGGGTGATGTTGATAAGCTTATAGCAAATAACTTGTGGAGTGTGGAACATTGAGCAATAGCAAGTAATTAGAGTTCAGCAAATAACGAATCTACTGAGTGACCCAATACTGAATTTACCGTGGATCAATCGTAATAACTAAGTGAATATACCAAGACGAAGATATACATTTGTGTGATATCAACACCTCAGTAACTTTGCAGGCTACAACACTACCAAACTAGGTTACAACACATATTATAATTCTTATTGTTCTTCAGTTAATTAACACTCTGCCAATAACTTGTAAATTAAGGGAGTCTTTGATTTTGATTGTGAGAAAAGACATATCAGAGAAGCTTTTTGGTTTCAATGTAAAAAAAGAAAGAAAATAGAGAGAGAGAAAGAGAGATGGTGGAGAGGTGATAATGTTCTCATGTGTTTAATGTCTGCATCAGGAAAATAGAAAAAATTGGTAATACTAATAATGCTTGTTGTTATTATTATAACAACTATTTATTTCAATAGCCTTTCATAATTTTGTAAGTAATTTTTTATGTCACAAAAGCTGATTACAAACAAAGAATATTACAAAATCTTGTATTTCATAATTTATGATAAATTCAAGTTATTACTGAATTAACCTCACCTCATTTGATTATGTCTAGAAAATAAGGAAGATAATTTCTTCCAAGCCTCTAACTAAAAATTCTTATTAATTTGTATTTATGTCTACACTAGTATTCATAAATTTTATACCACATCCACTGTACCATTATTATGAATAGGAAGCTGTCTATTAAAAGATCAAATTGTACATGAAAATACATGATGTAATATATTAAAACAATAACATGAATGTATTTTATAAGTCAGCAGATACAATACTTGTAAAAATATTGTGAACTTCAACTTAGAGACTGTTTATTTGTACTTCAATATATGAATGTCCTACCAGTTTGTGGTCTGTCATTTATCAACATTTTACCTGTCTACCTTCTGTAGTGAGTCCAAATTCTTTGTCTTCTTGCAGTTTAATCTCTTATTGTCTACTGGTTTACTTGTCAAAAAAATCTGTGACAATTGATTTAGCAGATTATCTACATTCAATTCCAATATTTTGTCTGCATGCTTTCTTTTGATGCAGTTATATCTCTGTTGTTAAATCCATGCAAAGAGATTTCCTTCATGAGTTTTATCAAAAGTTAGTTGTCAAATATGAATATTACAATGATTTGGAATGGATTAACTATAGTTACCTTACACAAGCTGATTGTAAGGAAAATATTTTTTATAATTTTTATATTCATCTATGATGGCTATTTATCTACTTCTTATGTGAGATACTTCCGCTTAAGGATCCAAAAAGCTTTTTAGTAAAGTGAGTACTCCACTTAGCATTCATCTTCTAAAACACCTCACATTTTTGTACCAATTTTTCAAAAGTTTCTATTTTTTCCATGAATATTTTCCCTTTATGATAGAGAAAGGTGCTTGTTTTTGGCAAAATGAGTAGAAAGGCAGAAGTTGTAAAAAAGCATTTGGAAAATTTACACTAGAAAAGCTTTATACTTATAGCTAGACAGTGATTGAAGAGGCAAATTCTTAGAAAACTTTCTTTTTTTATTGTCTTTACAAAAATTGTGTATCTTTCCTCCCTTTTTCATACATTCTATCATGAAAATATAAACCACATCATTGGTAAAGCAATTATAATATTGTAGGTATTCATCAGAAGCTTGAAAAGATAGCTGAGAATCAACAGAACAAATATGGTATTATGGTGAGTGGTATATAAGGCAATTGATAAACAAATTATTATAGCAAATAAAAAAAAAAATGCTATGCATATGTTACTAAGGTGCTACTTTTTGAACTGACACCCAAGATGATGCTTTCCCAATCACTACAATCGTAACCTGTTCAAGTGTAGGATTAACTATTATCTCTCCCACATACTCCCATAAACTGTGTCTCTTACCTTTTACTCTGTAATCCTCTACCCTAGGTGGCTCTTGGGCCTTTTACATTATTTTGAAATAAAAAATGAATAGATGATCAGCTAATTCTATAATCCTGACTGCTAGCTCTAGTACCACATTCATATCAGCTGTATCTCATATATGTATAAATATATCTTAGAATACTTCTGAAAAATAAAATAAAATTTTAAGATTTTGTTTGAGATTTTGAGATAAATGACTTTCAGTGCATTTTAATATCTTTATCTTTATGGTTTGATTTTACATTTTGAATAGTCCTATCTGCTTTCTCTTTAGCTGAATTTATTCAGTCTTGTCATTGAAATTGTTTTATATATAAACCTGTCTATGATATTTTATGGTGTTTTTACTGACTCATTGAATCCTATTCTAACAGTTTTACTACTTTAGTGATTCCAGTTCCATTTATTTTCTCTTTCTGTGGCTTCATATCCACCACTATGAAATGGATGTCATTTTTTTTTCCTTTCTTATTTTGTAAAGTGAACAATATATAATCCCATGGTCCTTCTTAACAATTTGAATTAAAATTCTATTTCTCATAGTTTTTTGAACAGGAGTAAATGTTTATCTTTTGCTCTGTGTTAAGTAGTGTTCTTTCTAAAGTGTTTTTCAATCTCTTTTACACTCAGTAGCCCCTTGCATTTAGTGGCATTACCATCTTGCTTAGGGTGAAGTGATTAAAAAAAAGGTATAATGAAATTAAAGGCTAAAACCAATTAGCAATTTTTTTTCTTACAAATTGCATGTATTTGATTTGAGACCATAGTGGCATACTTTCCAAGAAATATTTTCTTGAGATTCCCCCCTTACAGTCTGTATAATTCACAAATAAATATGGAAATAGGAGAGTCAATTTTAGTCGTATCTGAGACAAGAATGCTAACACTTAATAAAGAAGTTTCAATATATACTGTCTACAATTTGTATAGTCAGCCTTTGAAAATCCACCCTTATAGTTTGGAGATACTTTATAAATAGTAACATTTTCCCTGATATAAATTTATCTTAAATATTTCAACAATAGCTTACTTATTATGTCTATACATTTTTATACATGCATACACAGAACTAAAACTGTCTCTAGCATGACAGGTGAAAATAGTTACCACTACACTATCAATGATTTGATCACATAAAAGACACAAGGCTACTTTTGATGATATTCACTTGCAAGTGTGAAAAACAAAAGTGTTACATAAAAACCTTGTGATATAGTCATTTGATACATAATGTTATAAACTACAAAAAACACACACAAAAAAATTTTGAATAATAATTTTGACCAATAGAAATTATCTTAGCTTCCCTGTACCTTTTCTATAAATATTTTCATGCAAAATCTGTTAATGAGCTTTCTTCTTTGATACCTCGACTTTACAAATTTAAGTTCAGTATAGATTGGCAGTTTGGTCTCATCATTTTACAGTTGAAACAGATGTAACAAAGTTCTATGCTAACAGTTTCTTATCTTGTACTTATCACTTGTGGAAGTTTGTCGTATTTTTCTTGCATGCATACAGGAGATTTCCTTTTAGGGCAGAATGCGTAAGAACTTTGGATTTAGCTGCTTTTGGTTAAACTATTAGCCATTATCATGGACGTCTTTTTGTTTGTCTGAATATATAGATATTCTTTTATGAACAATGTTGCCCATTCCATCCTCTGTCAGATTACTTCCCAGGTATTTAAATTTCTTTACTTGTTTTATTTTAGTTTCTCTGACCTATAGTGGGCATTTTGGGGACTTCATTTTGCTATGGCCATACATTCAGTTTTCTTGAAGTTTATGCTCAGTCCTTTATGGATAGGAAGTGAATTCAGCAGGTATACAAAAACAGAAAGGGGCATAAGACAAGGCTATGTTTTCTCACCGGATCTATTCAACCTATACAGCAAAACAATTCTGAGAGAAATAAAATCCTTTGCCAGGATTCATTCTTGCCACAATCTCAACAATGAAATCTGTCCTTCTGTATGGAAGTGAATGTTCGATGATCTCATCAAGGATGAAGGAGAGGCTTAAGGCAGCAGAAATGTGGTGACTGTGGAAGTGACCACGTCTCAGTCATCTGCAAATTAAAAGTGAAACTCCGGAGATTGAAGAAGCCTAATGCAGTACCAAAACTGATATACAACGCACTCGTGAATGACCTCAAACTACAAAAAGAATGCACTAGCAGCATAAATATCAAATACAAAGAACAAACTGGAAAAGGACACTCAAAATGGGACATGCTAAAGGAAGCAATAGTGACATCAGTAAACAACATTGCCCCAAAGGAAATTAGGCGCAGAAACAAAAACAAGTCGATGACTGAAGAGATTCTGGACATAAGAAGAAAATGTAGACAGACTAAAGAGGAATGGCTCAATGACAAATGTGCAGAAGTAGAGAGATTGAACAGGAATAATAAAGCAGACATGCATAAGGAAATAAAAGAACTGACAGGACAAAAAACCTGCTCTTCAACAGGATGTATAAAATCTAAGGATGGAACAGTCATTTTGGAGAAAGAAGAAATACTCCAACAATGAGAAGAATATATAAAAGATCTTTTCCACGACAAGAGAGAGCAACCAATAATACACAAAGATGAGGAAGGATCGGAAATATTAAAGTCTGAAGTGGAATCTGCAGTAGCCAAACTGAATAGAAACAAAGCAGCAGGACTAGACGGCATAATCATAAAGCTGCTGATAGCTCTGGAAGAATTTGGTATAGGCAAAATTACTGAAATAGTAAATGAAATTTATAATAGTGGGGTTATACCAGATGACCTCAGCAAGTCTATCTTCATGGCACTACCTAAGAAGCCAGAAGCAAACGAGTGTGAACTCCACAGAACCATCAGTTTAATGAGCCATATAACAAAACTGATCGTCCAAATCCTGATGAATAGAGCTAGAAGCAGAATCAGACCAGAGATAGGACAAGAACAGTGTGGTTTCGTTAAAGACACAGGAAAAAGGAAAGCCATATTTATGATTAGGATACTCTCCGAAATACAAATGAAAAAGGACTTATACAAAGTATGCCACAAAGAGTTGATGGAGATGCTCGGCAGCCTGGACATATTTGGGAAAGACTTGAAAGTAATCAAGAATCTTTACTGACAGCAAACCGCTTGCATACAGACAGATAACGAATTGAGCAGATATACAAAAATAGAAAGGGGCGTAAGACAAGGATATGTCTTTTCACCGGATCTGTTCAACTTGTACAGCGAGAATATTTTGAGGAGCCTAGACGTTATGCCTGGATTCATAATCGGAGGCCACAATTTAAACAACCTAAGGTACGCAGATGATACAATGCTGATAGCAGAAACGGAAAGGAAACTACAAGACCTTGTACAGAAGATAGCTGAAGAAAGTAACAAGAAAGAACTAGAAATAAACTGCAAGAAAACTGAATGCATGGTCATCAGTAAAAAGGGCAGCCCAATATGCCAAATACAGGTCAGGGATACTAGAATCAAGCAGGTACAAAAATTTAAATACCTGGGAAGTGTTATAACAGAAGACGGAAAATGCGACACAGAGATCCGAAGGAGAATTGGCATGGCAAAGTAAGCATTCCAGAAGTTGAGTAAGATATTAAGAAACTAGAAACAAGGAAGAGAGTACTGGATTGCTACGTGCTGTCCGTCCTTCAATATGGCAGTGAATGCTGGACAATAACATCAAAGATGAAGGAAAAACTTGAAGCAACTGAAATGTGGTTCTACAGAAGGATTGCGAATATCATGGATCAAGCATGTGAGCAATGATGAGGTCTTGGAAATGATGGAAACAAAAAGAAAATTAATACTGAGCATCAGGAAGAGACAGCTGAAATTCCTGGGACACGCAATGAGGAAGGAGGGCTTGGAGAATCTGATACTAACAGGCCAGATAGAGGGAAAAAGAGACAGGGGAAAGCAATGGATAACATATTTGAAGGACCTAATCAGGTGGATGACGGAACGAGGATTGCATGGTGTAACAGGAGAAGGCATGCTCAGAGCCACCAGGGATAGGGAAACATGGAAAGCCATGATCGCCTACGTCCTGAAGGGACAGGGCACATAGAAGAAGAAGAAGTTGAAGATACTATGGACTGAGTATGTGAGCAATGATGAAGAGGATGCAAATGAGAAGAAAACTCATACTTAACATAAGGAAGAGACAGATGATCCTGGAACATGTAATGAGGAAGGAGGGCATGGGGAATTTAATACTCACAGGATGGATAGAAGGAAAGAGAGACAGGGGAAAGTAGCATGAGACATACTTGACAGGCCTGAGCAAATGAATGGCTGGGCAGTGTTTGGGAGAAATACCAAGAGGAAAAATATTGTGAGCAACGAGAGACAGAACCGAGTGGAAGTCAATGATCAGCTTCGTCCTGAAAGGACACAGCACTTGAAGAAGAAGGAGTATTGACTGTGTTCAAGAATCAAAACATTTCTATTGCTATATTAAAAAAAATACATATTCAGACAAATAAAAAGACATCCTGATAAAGTTATTTATTACCACTTCTTCAAAATATCAATGCATTTTTTCTTACAAACAGGTTTGTTTCTCATTCCAACCTGATGATGCCTGCCATAAAGAGGCAAAATACATTGTCTGAATAGCTTTTTTGCTTTTTCTCATTATTTCCACAATTATCATAATATGATGGTTAGCAAATTCATTTCACAAGACAATTCATTAATTTTAAAATAAAACAAATTTAATTTTCTCTAGGTACTCTACTACTGTGGCCTTGTGCTTGACTAAGCTAAGCTTGGTAAACAATGATAAATAAAATATAATAAATAACGATAATAACCTTTCAATTTACTTTCTTCTTCAGTTTATAAATCTTTTCAATTACACATTTGCTAACATGATTTAACATATTATAATTTATAATGATTGCTTTTATTTACTGAAATAGCTTACCTCAGTTCAGACTAACTCTTATCAAAATCTTTTATGTTGATATCTGAAATCTTTGAATGTTACAGGGGAAAAATCAGCATCTACACTTTCACAGACAGGTTGGGATGATTATATTTGAAGAAAAATCCATCCAGTACATCCTTATTCCAATCAACTCTTTTATTTGATAATCGGGAATTTTCCTCCAACCTCTTAATTTAATCTGCAAGTATTCTAATACAAAATATTTAACAAAAGGGTTGGAATAAGGATAGCCCAGGTGAATTTTCTTTCATAAATGAATAATCATTCTAGCCAATCTTTTTGAAACTGAAAAGTAAAACTATAAGTACCATTTCTTTTATCTTTTTTTCATTCATAGAGCATTTTTAAAACATGGTCCATGAGTCCTTAACTTTTATCATGCAAAAATCTTTGTTGAACACTAAAAATTCTCAATATTTAAAAAAAAAGAGTTTTAATGTTTAATATTTTCAGAGAAAGCAAAAATGATTTACATTGGTTAGTCAACAGTAGCTTCTTTGTTGATAAGTGTCATAACACATCTGAAAAGTGAGAAACCATTTTAATAATATATGTTTATATAATTTGGTGCCTGATTATACTTCAAAACTCATAGTAGAAGCATTTCTATTAAATACAAGATCCTTTCTTACAATGTTTCTCTCTTTCATTTTTATATTTGTAATATATATTAGCTCATTTCAAAATTTATTTTCTTTATGTATTTTTTATATTTTTTCCTCTTCAGTATTTATCAAAATATATCCTTTATTCTTCTATTAAAATCTTCAGAATACTTCACCATGATAGACAATATAAAGTTACACGAATTACAAGTAAAAAATTAGCTGGAAAATACCGAAGGAACCAGAGAAAAATGAGCTCAGTAGTCCAAACAACTTTTGGAAATATAATGACTCATCTCAAAATTACAGAAGGATGTGCATAGAGGAAGGTGGTTATCACTGTATAAAAATAGGATTGTCATGGTGAATTCAAATTCCATTCAAGACTTTTGCATTTGTACAGTATGAATCCCTATCTTCAAACTCTCACCTATTGTTTATTAGCAGGGCAGATTGGATTCTCTAACCTAAATCTACAAGAAGCACAATTCTGAATTTAAATCCAGTTGACTATAAGACTAGCAACCCCACCTTGGGAAAGAAATGCTTACTACAGAACCCACAGCATCAACACCTAATATGGTGAGGTTGTGACACTATACTCAACAGAGTAAACAGGCGATTCTAATAGTGAAATGCATCAAAACAACAGTAAATGTAATGATGATTGATCATCTGGCAATGGTTAACCTTTGTGCCTGTTAAACAACAGTGTGCCAAAAGGATGGTTATTTCCTTGATACCACTATTACTGAATACACTTAACTCCATCATTAATAATAATGTTCATTAATAATAATAAATATTGCATTGTACTTAGTTCATATATTTTATAATCTTATAAGATTAAAAATAACTATAAAATAAGTTTTTTTATTCAATCTAATAAATAAATAGTGCTTAATATCTTGGTTATCAATTTTCAAGAATATAGACAATATTTAAATCTATTTTCATGCTTGGATTTTATTCTAATTCCAATCATTTATTTTTTTTAAACAATAAACATTGCCAAAAGAGTCAAAAGGCTACACAATAATAGCAGTATCAAGGGAATAACTATCCTTTTGGCACATCATTTTATTGCAAGCATGAAGTTTCAACGCTGCCAAGTCTTCAATTGTATAGCAAGAAATCTGTTTGATCTCTATTCAAAAGGTACAATCTATTTTCAATTTGTATTTTCCATATGTGAATAAAAAATATGTAATTAGAATAAATGCTTAATATCTATTGTTGAATGACTATGAAAGTCTCCAATAATCAGCTATTAGTGAAATAAAAAAGAAGAGTTGTTGCATATATAATATATAGTTTAAGTTGAAGTTTTTTAAACTGTCATTATAAGTTGTAGATATTTGAGTTTAAAATGCCTTTTTGAAGGTCAAAAGCATTATGAATTTCAAATTAAGCTGAAAGGAACCACACCTACTAAGTTTCTTCTTCTTCTTCTATGTGCCCTGTCCCTTCAGGACGTAGGCGATCATGGATCTCCACGTCTCCCTATCCCTTGTGGCTCTTAGTATGTTTGCTCCTGTTGCTCCTGGCAACCCCCGTTCCGTCATCCACCTGATCAGACTCTGCAGATATGTTATCCGCTGCCTTCCTCTGTCTCTCCTTCCTTCTATCTGACCAGTCAGTATCAGGTTCTCCAGGCTCTCCTTCCTCATTGCATGTCTCAGGAACTTCAGTTGTCTCTTCCTGATGTTCAGCATCAATTTCCTTTTTGTTGCCATTCTTTCTAACACTTCGTCGTTGCTTGTATGCTCAGTCCACGATATCCGTAGCATCCTTCTGTAGAACCACATTTCGGCCGCTTCCAGTTTTTTCCTCATTTTCGATGATATTGTCCAGCATTCACAGCCGTACTGAAGAACTGACATCACGTAGCAGTCTAGCACTCTTTTCTTCGTTTCTATTGAGATCTTCCTGTGTGTTAGTATTTTGCTCATCTTCTGGAACGCGTCATTTGCCATGCCAATTCGCCTTCGGATCTCCGTGTCGCACTTTCCATCTCCTGTTAGAACACTTCCTAGGTACTTAAATTCTTGGACTTGTTTGATTCTGTTATCCCCCACCTGTATTTGGCATTTTGGGTTGTATCTTTTGCTGATGACCATGCACTCGGTTTTCTTAAAGTTTATTTGTAGTCCCTTCTTGTCACTCTCCACTGCTACTTTCTGTATGAGATCTTGCAGTTTCCTTTCCGTGTCCGCAATCAGTACTGTATCGTCTGCGTATCTTATGTTGTTCAGGTTGTGGCCTCCAATAATAAATCCTGGTGTGTCATCTAGGGTCCTCAAAATATTCTCGCTGTATAGGTTGAACATAATAATATAATCCTATTCTAACCATCTTGTTCACAAATCTCAAGTTGAGAAAGACTTCTGAAGTGAAATTCTGTATAGCAAAATATATCTAACATTAATAATATAAAGATGAAATATTTTTCAGAAAACTATTTACAATGATTCATGACAATGGCATAATTTCATTAAGAAAAACTAACAATCTTTCTTTTAGAACAATGATAACAATGACTGAAACTTGAACAGCTCAAATAATGCCAGAATTTATTCAAACTACTAAATTAATTCTTATTAATGCTTTTGTTGATACCTTAGCCACTTGATCTGACTTTGATATATGGATAACACCTTTATCTCTTGGCTTGACTAGCAAGATATACATGTTGTAATGGATCAGTTGAATATATTAATTTTAATACTCTAGTTTACCTCTCAAGGTTATGGTTAAAATTGTAATAATAAACAAGATATGTGATATGAATGAAAGAGGAGGTAGTAGGAAATGAAGATTATGAGGATAAGAAGGATAGATAATGACTGACCCATGACTTGAAGAGACTAAAAATGTAGTGTTCAGGGAAGGATTAACCCTCTAGGGCCATTCGTATCAGATTTGATACAGTATGAAAACAAGCCTTGAAAGAAATATTTTCCTGAAAAATTTTTTAAGAGAAATATTTTATAAATTTCAAATGAAAGCTGTACTGACTGCTCAGTCAATGAATACCAAATGTTTCCTTATAGGGAAATACCAAATGTTTCCTTATAGGGAAATACTGTATCAAATATGATACAAATGGCCCTAGAGGGTTAATATTATTAATGTTCCACAAAGTAATAGTTCTTTGGAAAAAGCTGTCTGAGTAGAACTTTCTCCTACATTTGGAATCTAGATGAAATGAGAGTATCTATGCAGTCAACAATGAAAAAAAGGGCATGACAACAAATTTTCTTTTTAAGATGTCACTGGAACCTGTGAAGTGGTTAATTGTAGTACAAGTGTATATAGAAAACCAACAAAATTATATCTGAATTTGAACTTAGCTTACATCTTCTGTCTTAAGAAAGGTATAACCTTTTTTGATCAAAAGTCATCAATAACTTAAAACACATAAAACTTATAAATTATAAAATTATAACAATCCATTTTATACAGTGTAGTGCATAAAAGTGACAAGTGTAAACTGTCTCAAGAGCTCATTGATTACTGCTTTTATTAGCTTGGTAATATAGGCCTAAATTTACATACAGCTAGAGCCATGCATGTGGACAGGTTAGTCCAGTATTGTTGACTGGTCTACTGGTGTTGTGTCCAAGGATGTCCTGCCATATGTCTGATGCACTGTTCTATATCTTTTTCTTCATGTGCCATGTCCCTTCAAGACGTAGGTGATCATGGACTTCCACTTGACTCTATTTCTTGTCAATCTCAAAATTCTTCCTCTTGGTATCTCTCTCAAACCCAGTTCTGCCATCCATTTACTCAGGCCTATCAAGTAGGTCTTGCACTGCTTTCCCCTGTATTTTTTCCCTCTATACATCCTGTAAGTATTAAATTCTCCAGGCCCTCCTTCCTCATTACATGTCCCAAAAACCTCATCTGTCTCTTCCTTATGTTAATTATAAGTTTTCTCCTCATTTCTGTCCTCTTTAACACCTCATCATTAGTCACGTGCTCAGTCCATAGTATCCTCAGCATCCTTGGATGTAGAAACGTGTTATAGCAACCATTCTAACAAATAGAGTGTGTAGCAGAATTAAACCAGAAATAGAATGAGAATGGTGTGATTTGTTAAAGACACTGGAATAAGTAATTCTATATTTATGCTCAGAATGATGTCTGAAAGAATACAAATGCAGAGAGGTAAGTAGACCTATATTTTATAGGTTACACAAAAGCGTTTGATAAAATATATCAGAAACTGTTGGAGCTGCGAGGTAATCCTGACATATTTGGGAAGAATATTAGAACAATCCAGATCTTATACTAGGAGCAAACTACCAGCATGAGGATAGTAAATGAATTCAGTAAATATACAAAAATAGAAAGAGGCATAAGACAAGGATGGGTCTTTTCACTAGATTTATTCAACCATTGTAGTCAGGCAATTCTGAAAGAATTAGAAGTATTATCAGGATTCATTATTGGCTACCATAATCTTTACAATATAAGATATGCAGATGATAGTAAGCACAGAAAATAAACTACAGTCACTTCTAAAAAAAAAAGATAGTAAAGGAAAACAAGAAAGGACTAAACAACAATTGTAAGAAGTTAGAATGTATTGTTGTCAGCAAAAGTAACAACCTAAGATGCAAACTACAAACTGGAGATACCAAAATCAAGCGAGTACAAGAATTTAAACATCTAGGATGGAAAATTAGAAACCAAAATCCAAAAATGCACTGGAATAGCAAAAAATGCCTGCAAAGTATTAAAAAACAGGCAAATTTCATTAGAAACAACAAAAAAAGAATACTAGACTGTTATGTAATATTGATACTTCTATAAGGCAATGAATGCTGGACAATCTCCTCACAGATAATGAAGATATTTGAAGTAGCAGAAATGTAGTTTTACAGAAGGATACCAAAAATATCCTGGGTTGAACATGTGAGAAACAACAAAGTTTTAGAGAAAATGAAAACAAAATGGACACTTATACTTAGAATCAGAAAGATAATTGAAATTTGTAGAAGGTATAAGGAAAAAGGTCTTGGCAAATGTGATACTCACATAACATGTTGAAGGCAAGGAGGACAGAGTAAAGCAACAAATAACCTACTTAATAAGCTTGTGGAAATAGTTGACAGAACAGCAATTAGGAAAGACAGCAAAAAGACAGATATTGGTCAAAACTACAAGGGATGGGAAGTTGTGGAGAACCATGTTCACCCATGTCCACCCATGTTATGAAGTGATACAGTACATAGAAGATCTAGAAAAATATAGGATTTCACTATATTCTTTAGGATCAAATCCAAGCAGTAGGAGGGTATTGTTGCAAGGTTCTTGACCCAGTTCACAAAATTTGACCAACTGATCAAACAACCAAATTTTTTTGGAAGGGTTTATGGGTCAGGCCAAAAACTTTTCTGTTTCCCACTCATAAATAGAGAGCATCACAAGAGTGTGAGAAAATCTAAACTTATTTATAAATAGAACTTTGTTTGAATGTGTGTGTGTTCGTTACCTATAGACTCCAAAATGGCTGAACCAATTTTCTTAAAAATTTTCACAGTTATACTATAAGCATCTGTGAGTCTTCTTAGCTAGGTTTTGTGCCAAGGTACCCCTGATAAATATTGAAAATTGATAATCAAAAAAATCGGGTTATAGAAGGAGTGGTCCAATTTTAATCAAATTTGATACACTCATAGACAAAGACATAAGAAACGATATTCAGAAGTTTCAAGGTTGCAGATCTTACAATATTGCAGAAAATCAATAAAATATATACATAAAAGGCAAGATGTTTGTGTGTGTATCTGTTTATCTGCCTGTATGTCTGTATTTTTTTCAGCTCTTTTATTTTAGTTTTTGCTTCAGGTTTCACTCTAAGTAAGTATAATTGTAGTTCTTAGTCTCAGCCATGATACCATTTACTCAGAGGACTTATTTAGCCTTCAAAATTCAGTTTACGATGAAAACTTATTTGATATCGATACTAGGAAATCAAAATTTGACTTACATCCATTCATTTTTCTTTCAGTCTACAGTTTTGCTTTAACTGGAAACAACTATTGCTTTTTAGTCTTTCATGCCAACATCCAAAGAGTCTGAGCTCCAGGACCATGGATTAGTTTTAAAGCTTTCATTACACCCGAGCAATGCTGCTAGTTAAAAATAACTGAAGCGTAACATCATGCATAACTAAACAAAATTAAAATCATAAGTTATATCTATTTGTAGATGAAGCATTGTCAATTATAATTAATTTTCATAGTCATTTTTTCCATTGATTTTTATTGCTACTTTACTCAACCTGTAAGTCTACAGCAACAGAAAAAAACAGAATTAGAAATAATAAAGGGTAAAATTCTACTGAGACACCAACTTGTGTCCATTTTGTCTTAAGGAAGCCTGTTTAACTATACTAGTTGCTCTCATCATCTGATCAACTAAAAACTCAACAATTAGCTGAAGTTCAAATCTGTTATAAACTTATCACTCTTCCTCGATACTATTTGCAGGTAGTATAAGGATGTGTGAGTAGTGTAATGAATACCAGTGCACAAAGTGGAGTGGGTGGGCTGAGTTCAAATTCTGATCATGTCTGTTTCATTCACTTTTGCAGTAATGTCCTTAGGAAAGGCATGAACCATTCTGTCTCTTCTCTCTCTAGCTATAGGTAAAATAGCAAGAAAGACTGGGTTCTTTAGCCTAGGGTAACAACCAGTCAAAGATAAGAAAAACTTAATTCTAAAATGTGGAGAAGGCAACAAGGAACTACTCCACTAGCTTCCCTATGAATGAGACAATTTACATACAATAAAGAATCTATGGAGAGTCCTGATTACCAACAACTGAAAGGACATGACATTAATAAGATTGGCACTATATGTGATTTTGTGTTTATACCTCTAGTATTAGTAACAATTGTCTTAATTATGTTATTATCTTTATTTATTTTTAGATGAAAGATTGTAACTCCTTATTCATTTTATTAATTTTGACTAG
Source organism: Ascarosepion bandense (assembly GCA_037127315.1). Classification (NCBI taxonomy): domain Eukaryota; kingdom Metazoa; phylum Mollusca; class Cephalopoda; order Sepiida; family Sepiidae; genus Ascarosepion; species Ascarosepion bandense. The sequence continues at coordinate 340,741 of JBBBDQ010001668.1, read as the reverse complement.
AAATTTTTCATCATAACATTTTTTGTTGCTTGTTGTCCTTTATTATTTCTAGTCAACAGTGTTTGCTCGCTGCTGTATGCTGACACTCCATGCAAGATTGCAGTAAAAAGCAATTAAAAAAATAAAGATGAAAAACTTCCGAGCCAAAATTAATGAAATTAAAATCACTTGTATTATTTACAATGCTCTGAATAGGTTTTTGTCTGGTCAGCTTATTTTCCACCATTTATTTTTCTATTGGCTACCATTTTATGGTTTTCTCTCTCAATCCGCCCCAAAAAAAACTCCCTTTTTCAATGTGGAGTGTATGCAGAAAGAAGGTCATAGAATCAATTGGCTGAAATATGGTAATAACAAAAGCAACAAAAAGAATGAGGTCAACAGTCTGAATAATTCCTGAAGTGTAATGACATCTAAAAACCATAGAAAGTAGCTCAGATAATTACCAGTTGCAAGTTTTGTCTGGCTGCTCTCATGTGGCTGATTGTGAATCAAATCTATTTCTATTATAGGCACCAAGCAAACTGATTCAACTTAACTTTCAGTCAACTCTTATTCAGATCTGTGTGGATATTTGATATTACTTTGATCCACTTTTCAGAGTTCTAAGAATACAGCAGAAAATTATTTAAAACAATATAGTTTTGCAATGGCATCACTTTTCAACTTCTTATCATACCTGATCAATTCATTTTATTTTGTAATTACTTGTCTTTAGTTTATTAATAAATACACATTGATGAGATCAAAGACCATCAACAATGGTCATATTCCTACCTTCTTTTTTTATTTCTACTTTTCATTTCAAGCACACTGACATGTTCTTTTGTCATAATTTGATAACATAATGTAGCTAAATTTTCTTAAAAGTTTCTATAAGAGAAAAAAAACATTATATTTTTGAAAACAATTTTTTATCTAGAAACTGATGAGACAAAAAATAATTTTAAAAAGTTTCTCAAAAAAACAACTTATTAAAAACAAAATCTCTGATGGAGTAAATGAAAGTAACAAATAATAAGATCCACACCCAAAATAATTTAATGATTCAATTATGCCAACCTGTATTCAAATCAACCAATTAGTAACTTTATATATTGGATATTCATTGTTGACAAGAAGACACAGAGATATTTAGTTTTAATCTGAATGTAACATTGCATTTTTTATGATTTCCAGCAAAAATTCACAGAAATAAATTTTTAAAATTCTATTATTTTATAACTAAGTCCTATTAATTTGTAAAATGTGTGTGGTAATTAAGTCTGACACAATGCAACATTTGTGACATACTCAGTATAAACTATACTTACCTGGCACTTGCCGGGTAAGGGTTATCATCTCTCAGTTGCATCCCTATCTTTGAAAAGAGTGTGGCTCAGATGTGTTGCTGTCTGGGGACAGATACACAGCTGAGAAAAATAAAATACTGAAAGGTGCCCAGTCCCAGGGAACAGATACCTGGAGCTGCATCAACCCATTGCACTAGAGAGGTGAATTGTTGGTCTCCATCAAGACCTGCATAACTGATGGTTGGAGGGGGCTGGGCAATTTTGGGCTCTGGCCTGAGTGTATGCACTCGGTTTCCCTACCATAAACTCGATCTTGAGTTACATTATGTCTAATTAGAGAGGCAAAGTATATATCATACACAGTAGAAATAAAACTTATGAGACAAGCTTGTTATTTAGCAATTTTAACTCATATATCATCATAAGTTCAATATTTATGCTTCTCCATAATTTATAAAATATTTATATTTTAAGACATCTAGTAGCAAGCAAACTCATCTTGAAAGCAACTGTTGCGAATGAGTGCAATGACAATGCTAAATACATATAAATGTTACTTAAGATTGATTAGAGAATACATCAAGAAATTATTTTCAACGAAAAAAATGAAAAAAAACAATAAAAATATTGCTGATATCAGAATTATAAATCAACTTGAATGTGTTAATTATTCAAAATAATTAAGTATTGTTTTTATCAAAAGAATTTAAATAATTTTATTCAAGGAGAATGTATTTAGAAGCTGATATCTCTTAAAATATGAATAAAATTTAAAGGAACTTTATAAACTTTAAAAGATAAAATCTTTTAAAAAGATTAAAAAATGACCATCTCTTTTACAATCAGAGATCCCTGTCATCTAACTGAAAAAACACACTATACAGAGAAATTTCAATCATAATTTTTCTAACAATATGGAATGTAGTCTTATAAATGCCAATAAATTACAGATGGTGATACACTACATTTGTTAGAATGATGGTTTTTTAAATCGAAAGTTCTATCTTTAGAAATAAATGAGAAATTTTTATGGTTACCCTTTCACATTTCAAAAAGAAGAATATTGATTTCAAGTTTACACCAGTGGCCAGTCTTGAACATTCCAAATTTATCGAAATTGCTCAATAAAATTTTTTAAAAATCTATAAAAATGTTAAGAATATTGAAATCATGTCCAAAAAAAATTTTTTATCTCATCCTAATTTGTTTTTAAAACAATTTGTGTTTTTTATTTCAATTTATGTGATTCATTTATATTTATATCAGCATTTTGGTTAGTCCAAAAGTGTCGTTATAAGATTCAGGCCTTCTCAAAGATCTGCATGACATGAAGAAGAATGGGCTTTACAATATCCTGCAAATACATTTTGCAGGTGGTTTGAATTCAGAGTTGTACTTCTCAGAGAATGCATGCCCTATCTATTATTTTGCCCAGAATTAGGAAAATGAAAGATAGTTTCAGGCTTTTCTTAAAGTGAATGCAACAACCTTGGCTATAATTTGAACCCCACCTGCTGACTCCATTTTACATGTTGATACATGTTATGCTACCTGCACATCCCTTATATATATATTATTTATAACCTTTTTTTTTTACATATAATTATATGAACACACACACACACACACACACAATTACCAAATATAACATTATCTCACAATCATTTTCCCTGAGTTATTATTGTACCTTTTCCAAATTAATTAAAACACTTTATGTAAATTCTCATCACAAAAATGATTTCCTATAATTGCAATGTCTACAACAGAGAGTTAATATCTTCCTTTTTATTCTAATACAAACTGTGTTCTCTTGGTCTTAGCACCAACAACAACTGTCTTGGAGGTGGTGGAATGGCTGCTGGAGGAATGGGTGCTGCTCTTGGAGGTAGTGAAGCTGATCAGCAATGTCAAGCTAATTATGGTCCAACATCTGTTGTTATGAGAGTAAGTCTTATAATTAATTAATCTCATAATTCAGTTGACTGTCAACCTGTTAGTTAATATTTCATATGAACAAGTTGATGATATCTAGTTACAGTCTCTAAAACTAGTTCTAAAAATTATCATATCTTCAGATTTCAAGTCTCAATTGCTAACTTTAATGATTTCTTTAAAATTTCTGTTCATATATATATATATATATATCCAGTCAATCCTTATTCCTATGATAGATATATGTTATATTAATAAAATTCAAGCTAAGTATGTATTTTTACCACTGTAATTCCTGTTGTTCTAATCAAGATTCATGTCAATTCTGAAGTCAATTTTTTTGATGGCTTATTTTTAGAGTTTAAACACTTTTTTGAATTTGTAAAATGTTGGTAGTTATATAAATCTTTTTTGAAAAAGTAAGCATTATACAAAAAAAAACGAAAATAACATATTCATAAGCTTTTTCATGGCTTTAAGAGTTGAGTATTTCACAATAGTAACAATTGACATCAATGCACAGGTATAAGCCAGGATTTAGAATGTTAATTTTCAAAGCAAGCAAAGCCTCCCCATTTGAAAAATTGGCACAACACAATCTTCTTACCTTATTTATCCTTATTTCCCGCAAGCTTTGAGGTTCTTTTGTTCAACAACTGTAAGATGTTACAAAAGCTAAATATGAACCTGGAAAATCATGTTCTGAAATAGCTTTGTCAGATTTAGACTCTCATATGAATATCATGCATAGCATCCAACTTGTTCAGAAATGTCTAAACTATCATCTATATTTAAATGTTTTATCAGATCAATGATTAAAAATGGCCACAAGCAAATAGTTCTTTTAGGTCTTAAAGAAGACAGTCTTTCATCAGATTGACACTACAAAATCGCAAAGAACTTTACTAAATAATAAAATAACATTGCAATAACAAAAACATGACTTGGTGATTTCTAACAGTAACAACTAAAATGGGTGGCACATGTAACTAGAAGATATAATCAAGATCTAGAGTTTCCACACAACTTTAAAAAAAAGGTTAGGAAAGAAACTACCATAAATTCTAGAAAGAGCAATAACAGTGAACTTAAGAAGCAAATTTCAACCAGCCATAGTGCTAATTGTTCAGTCAATAAATGGCAAATGTTTTCTATGTAGAAACAGCTAATTTCACTATTATCCTTAAGGTTAATAAATATAAAAATAAAATACTTTAAAAAAAACTTAACTCAAAACAAATATTTTAAATGAAGTGAAAACTGAACATGAATAGAATTGTAACATCTTAAATAAATTCATGATCAGAATAACCATCAAAAACTGATTTCTTCACCCAGTTAAATAAAGATAAAATATTGAGAAAGAGACAGTTGTTTCATTGTGTGCATTTTTCAAATAAGTACAGCTTGTTGAAGATTTCTGTAGATATATAAAAAGACAAGAAAACTGATAACTCACAGATGATTAAAAAGTAAATCTGTATTTACATTTAGACTACTGACCTCATCTTTGTTGTTATTATGACATTTTAACCATTATGTCCTACAGCCTTCATTAGATGTATGCCAATCAAGACAATCTACCGCATTATATATATATATATATATATATATATATATATATATATATATATATATACTGCTTATCTTGTTTTAACTGAGTTCAAGTAGACAGATTTAACTCAGTTACTATGTCAACAAATTCACAAGCCATTTTAATCCACTCAGCTATTATTGCCTTGTATGATAACTGAGAAATGCTAAAATAGAAACTAGACGAGATATCACATGACATAGGCTGTGGGACTAGAACAATCTACTCCCACAGATTAAATAAAGGACACCTGATAAAAGTGGAGGGTATGGTGTCTAAAACATGATAACAACAGAAAAGATAAGGACAATAGTCTGCATATAAATATCACTCCTCATTCTAGAAATTCAGACAGAAACTAAGTAAATTGGAATTTTTTATATACATTTATATTTTTTCTGGAGTGTATATATATATATATATATATATATATATATATTAAAAAAGGATTAATTCAAAGATGTTGAATGGCCATTTCGATATGAAGATCCCCACGGGGGACAACACATCACCTCAGCAACAGAAAAAACCTTTCAGAAACTGGAGAAAAATTAGTCTACTTTTCCTTTTTAAATAGATTGCAAAGAAATTAAAAAATAAATAATAAAATAAAATAAAATAAAAATAAAAATAAAGGGAAAGAAAAAGAAAAAGAAAACGAAAAAGAAAAAGAAAAAGATAGAATAAAATCAAATAAATCAAATATTTTATTATTTATTTTTTAATTTCAACATCTTTGAATTAATCCTTTTTTAATATATATTTGCTCTGTAATATTTTATTTGTATCATTTTTTAATATTAAAATAAATTTTTAATATTAATTAGGATCGGGTTTTTGGGAATTTACCTTCCTGCTTTTTTCCCTTGGATTGAAGTATCTGAATTAAAATATATATATATATATATATATATATATAGTAAATCCTATACATATACTATATCCATTCCTATGTATAACCAAGACTACACACATAGTACATCCTATACTATATCAAAAGCAAATCCTATACATTTATAAGAGGTTATTTACTTCTATTTATAGGATATAACCAGACTTAGAAAATATTCAAAAAGGTGTTTTGCACTGATAAAAATAAAATAACTAGAATTACACAGAAGTAACAATGAGAGTCTAGAACAAAGTTTGATAGAGGATTGATGCCAATGGCCTATGCTTCTCTGGGAGCAAAAGAGCCCAATAATAATAATTATAATAGCTTAGGAGAGAAATTTCATTTTATCTCAATTTTTATATATCAATATTTATACATTTATATCGCATAATTAAATGATTGTTTTGACTATTTATGAATTCAGAAACACTATGTGAATGATTACACCAGCATTTGTAGTGGGCTGAAGTGCACTGGCTCAGATATACCCATCATCCCACATGATGGAACTCCTTGTGGTAGGAAAAGGGTAAGTGTTATTTTGTAATTAAAATAGTCTTAGTGATAACTGCAGAAAAAGCAAAAGTTAATTAAAAGCTATAAACACTTCAAAATGGTGATGCCTTTTATAGAACTGAAAAATTTTTAATGACAAATTTCAAAGATACTTCTAACATTATTAAATAACTCTTAATTATTGGAACCCTAATGTCAGAGTCAATCCCATATACAAAAAACAATTAATGTTTCATCATCAGGACTATAATATTTTTTTATTACAAGAGTCATATTAGTTCAATCCCAAATACAAGAAATGGTCAAAAGGTAATGATTATTCTGCTTTATTTATAAAATATCAGTGAGAATTCCTAGATTTTTGTTTGTTCCTTTTTGTTTCTTTCTTAAGTTATAAATTATAAATTGTTTAAAAATAAAAATTCATTGTGTTACCTTTGATTTTCCTTTCCATAATCTTTCTTCAAAAATGGACTCGCAAAAAACTCTCATAAATTTGTATTTTGGAAGGAAAAAATCAAGCAAAATTTCACAAGTTGTTAGTGAAAGGTTATGGAAAGGATGTGATATGGAAGCACAATAAGGAGATGAGTCAGCAAAATCAAAAACAATCTTAGAGAAAAAGAAAAAACTGACTTTACTGACAGGCTTCACACTGACAAGTCTGCTGCTGCTATGAATGAGGCCAAACAGGCTAATACTCTAATTATAGGTAACAAAAGATGTGTAAAACTCTAAAAGTTTGAACAAAAAATGAATAATCCCTTTCCAAAATCTGACCAAATGACAAAGCATCAAAATATTTTTGGGAATCTCTTCTTGGTAGAACCAAGAACTTTTCTCATACACATACACATACATTATATATATATATATACAGGATGTGATGTGTAAATAGTCAACATGTCATATTTTTAATTTTGTGCATGCGCATTTTTTTTTTTTTTCAACTGCAAAGTGTAGTAGGGTCATTTGGGTACTGTCTGTGAGAAAAAGAGCACCATGACTTAATTCACTACCAGAAATTTGGAAATAGTATGTTGTACTGCTTGGTATTCATGCTGGAAGCTCCAATATGAACATTTTACAGTATTTGGGGGTCAATCTGAGAACAGAGCAAAGGATTCAGAAAGAGTTGGATGAATTCAATAGAGATTAAGAAGGTGTTTGGAGTGATCACTAGTGATGGTGACATTATGCCTCCATTCATCTTCTCACAGGGCCATAGACTCAACACAAAGGCCTACATCAAGTGCCTTATGGTGGTAGTACTGCTTTGAGTCAAGAGGGTGGCCACTGGAAGAACCTATGTCTAGCAACAGAACTCAGCACCATGCCACACAAGCAGGAGAACCCAGTCATGGCTGTCAGACAATTTCTGCAACTATATCCCCTCTTACATCTATTTGGCCACCTAATTCTCCAGCCTGCAACCCCCTTGATCATTGATCCTTATGTATAAAGTGGCAAGAGACCAACAAAACTCCTTGCAGTACCAAAGAAGGTAAGGATTATGATAGCATTCACCAACCTAAACAAGGAGACTGTCCAGAAGAGCTGCAGCAGATTCCAAAGTTGTCAAGAGGCAGTAGTTGAACCCAACAGTGATTTTATTGAATAAATGTACTGTTTAGTATTTCAAGATATTTTGGTATAATTTTGATAAATATATCAGTTAAAATTAGATGACAGCGTTATTTTAATTTTTGTATAATTTAGACAACAATTTATCTATTGCAGCCTTTCTGTGTGTGTGGGGGGGAGAGATATTTATGTATTTTCCATTATCAAGAATAGTGTTAAACTTCAAATAAAAACTATAATTTTAAATGTCTGAAATATAGGGTGCAAACATTTCCTAATCCAACATATTTATTATGTATTGAGAAAGCATAAATGATGAACAGTATTCAAGAAGATAGCATATGGCAATTGATGTTGCATTAAAATTTTTGGAGATTGTAGCTATCAAAGTAAATGGCTGGGCATTCCTCAGTGGGAAAATGTGAAAAAAAAAACTGTTGGAGTACAGGGGCCTGACAATATTTTTCGGACACTTTAGTATTTGACTTTCCTAGTACCATAGAGTGGCGAAATTCCTTCAATAGAATAGCATAAACATATAAAGACAATACCTGTAAGAAAAATGGAAGAAAATTGATTAGGTAAGGAAAAATATTTATTTTTCATCATTTTTTACAAAACACACGCGACATTATTTTTCGGACATCGTTGAAAAACTGTTAATAGTCTGTAATATCACCTTTCTTCTCAATAACTTTTATCAATCTCTCTTCATAATGATCAAACATATGCACAATAACATCTCTACGTGTTTCTATTAGTTGTTTTTTGGCATCTAGTATCCGTTCCCATAGTTGAGCCTCTTTCGTTATTTCAGGTCCATCATAGACAAGTTGCGCAAGCATTTCCCAAACATTTTCTATTAAATTTAGATCTGGGCTTTTTGCAGGCCATTCCAAAGTAGTCATATTCACTTTAGCCATCCATTCTTTCATGATTTTTGACATATGGATGCTGCAATTGTCTTGCTGTAGAACGAAATCATTCCCTATCTCTCTTCTTATCCTTGGTAGAGCTTTCTCGTCCAGCAACTGTTTGTAGCTTTCGCTCTTCTGTTGTCCTTTCAGCCACTCCAACCATATATTTCCATTAGCAAAGATCATACCCCAAACCATAACTCCTCCTCCTCCCATCTGTCGTTTGTTCAGTACAGCAGGCTCACCCCTTCTCGACCAAGTACACCATCCATCGGGCCCATCAAACTTGAAATGCTTCTCATCAGTAAATATAACCTTCTTAAAGTCAACATGCTTTGTTAACCACCTTTTAGCACACTCCAGTCTTGCTCCTTTGTGTTTCTTTGTTAGTGTAATTTCTTTCTTAGCCTTTACATACTTCAAACCAATCCTATGCAACGTTCTTTGTACTGTTCGGATGTTTACATCCAATTCACATTTCTCCTTCACTTTTCTTGCTGTAACTTTTTCTCTAGATGTCAAAAACCATGTCACAGTCCTCTTTATTCTCCTTTCAGTCCTCTTGCCAATTGATCTTTTCCATCCTCTCTTCTTTTTCTACTCAGAGTTTGTCTTCAGCATGTATTCGACCGTTGATTTCGACAGCTTCAAATCCATGGTGATCCTTCTGATGCTGAGGCCATCGTCCCGCTTCTTCCATGCCAAACAAACGACTTCTTTTGAATGCATTTTACCTCATTAAACTTAATTGTTTTGCCAGTAAAATAGAACAGATAACTGATTCTAATGATGACAGCTAAGTGTACAAGCAGAAAATTTGCATACAGCAACATATACATGAACTTAGCTCTTAATAAAATAGGATTTTTTGTCATGTCCGAAAAATAGTGTTGCGCAAGTTTTCGCAAGAATCACAAAAAACTAAAATTATCAAAGCCAAACTAAAAAAAATGATTACACTAGTAGTGGATTTTCACTCCTCAACTACGTACTTACAATCTCAAAAGTTTTTGGCACTAGTAACCACCTTGAAGTACTTTTTTCAAAGTGTCCGAAAAATATTGTCGGGCCCCTGTAGACATGCCATTTACATTTAACTATTTCAATGGTAAAAAGGTTGAGACCTAAATGCCAGTCTAGTAGCACACTTAAATTCATGTGGTCTGGGCACCAGGGAAAAAAGTAGTTGATTTGAAAATATTTGTAGAAAAGACAAAAGGAAGCTATGTCACGTTGGTGAGAAAGTAACTAAAGTTGGAATGCCAAGTCAGGATCAATTACATTGCAGATTCTTCTTTGGATTTTGTCAAGAACCTTGAGATGAATAACAGAAGTACTTGGCTAGATATGGCAACAGTATTCACTGCACGAATAAATGTTAAATTTATAAATGTACAAGATGGATTCTGATGAGAAATACTTTCTAGCCTAACACAATGACTCCTACCAACACTACTATACTACTTTTCCATGTAGTCAATATTGAGATTCAGGCACTAGTCCCAATCATGCATAAGCTTACAAATACCAAACTTGAAAAATTTTGCATCAAGTGACTATTGTGTTTCTGTAACAAAAGGATCTTCTGTGGGAAACAACATACTGGATAAATGTCATCTAAGGATCTCAAAAAGTCGTTAAGCTGAAGTAACTAAGTCAGGATGATGAGGTGGATATGGTAAAACATCTCAATCATATTATATTACTGGAGCCAATGTTTTATCAAGTTGACCATATGTTAGATGTTGTCATGCAGCAGGATGACATCCTTATTCAAATGCTCTAGTCTCTTTTAACCAACAGCTTACTTTGATCTTTCCAGAAGATCATTTTATAAAGTTTGTAATATCATCTTTAATTAGAACTTTAATATACACAATGTGGTCTTTAATGCTGACAAACATGCACACACTACAATAGATACATCCTGCAGATTTGCATGCTTCTTTTTGAATGCACTACACAAGATCAATACCTTTTATTTTCACCACAAGCAAGTGAATAAAGTCACTAAAATCCAAAGGATCATTGAGTGTGAGAAAATATGAGAACAAGAAAATATGTTATATATATATATATATATATATATATATATATATATATATGACAAATGGAAGACTGTTTCATTGAAACTAGATTTGATTATGTTTTGTTTTTCTAAGCATCATTAGATCCATAAATGAAACCAAGAAATATGTGTGTATGCTTAAATTATAACTATTGAAGCATTTTCCATTTGTCAAATTTCTTCAAAACTTTCTTGGGATTCTATATCTTATTTTATACACATACAGAGAGAGAGAGAGAGAGAGAGAGAGAGAGAGAGATGCAAAAAAGTTTACAAATAGAAATATATATTATTCAGTTACATAGATACAAGATTAAAAATAACTATTTTTAATTATTTCTATTTGTCTTTAGAAAAATTTCTAATTGACATTTTCCAGTTGATTAAATGTTCAAACTTTATTTTCATTCAGTAGTTCTTCACTCATTCTCTGAGCTAAGCTGAAATTTTGTTTTTCTCAGTGTCTATCATTTGAGAATCAAATCTTTCACTTCAATCAATGTCCACTTCTTGACACCAACCCTTTAAGATTATGAGAATTAATGCTGTAAATTCCTAGAATGCCATAAAGAAAAAAATACTTTACCCAAGGGAAAACTGTAATGTTGAAAGATGGGAAAACATTTTGTACCATGGAGTTGTTGACATACATGGACACTATCAAGTTTTCAGACTAATTCTTTAGTATAGCAAGTTTAATCTTCACTAAGTGTTATATCACTCTGGTCTAGATCCAGGCTAACCTAAAAATTGATTTTTGGTTTTGTGCCATACTAATTTCAACTTTGTAAATGTCTATAACAATTCTTTTAATAAAAATATTTATGAAACTTTTGCAAACTATTAAAGAATGTGAATAGGTTTAGTTAAGAATTTATGCGATTTTTCTAGCCTCATTAAAATGATTTTTATATGAATTGAAAAATTAGCTTAAATTTCATTATCTCTTCTTTTTTATGATATATATGATACTGACCAATCTACATTTTTCTTTATTCCTAATTGCAGTGGTGTGATGGTGGCCAATGTGTCAGATCTGATAGTGCACCTAATGTCATGGGTAAATTTTTTTTTATTTTTCCCCAATATAAGCGTGAAATATAAGCAACACACACACACACACACACACATATATATATAAGCTTCTATATGTCTGTAGGTACAATTTGTAGTATAAGATGTTCATACAAGTAACTCATAACTGAGGAATACTTTTTTTTACTAAATGACTGATTTTCATTTTAAAAATAAGTTTGCTCAAACAATTTAAAATTAACTTCTCGCAGTAGTACTTAATAAATAAAACCTAGTTTCTAAACTATTGAGCACCTTAACAGCACAAGTGTGTGTGTGTGTGTGTGTGTGTGTGTGAATAAAGACAAAAGGGAAAAAATTTTTTACCAATGAATTTCATCTTCTGAGGGACTATCACACTATTTTACCTTAACTAAAAATGTTAGCTTTAAGAATATTTTAAAAGCCAAAGGGAGAAAACATAATTAAATTAAATATGGAATCTACTTCATATAGAAAAAAACAATATTACATTGTTAAGAATGCAAGGAACTATCTTTAATTTATTTAATAATATCTGTTGGTATTTTGGATTCATGAATTATGTATTTGTGAAAAAATTTGGAAGTAATGTAATGTTTTAATCACATGTTTAGATTCCATGTTTAATTTAATTATGTTTTCACTCTATTTTTCCTATTTCCCTTATTATTATTTATATTTTTTCTTCTTACTAGTATCATATACTTTCATAATTGTTTATTATTATTATTATTTTATTATTATGATTATTATTATTATTTCTAATTATTACCATTAGTTTTATTATTATCATTTTTTATTTTTATTTTTCATATTTACTATTAATTTATTACTGTATATCATTTTTATTGTAATATTGTAATGATTTCATATGGAAATTTATATGTATGTTTCTTATTTATATATTATTACTTAATTATGTTATTGCAATAATTTTAATACAGAGATATTTAGTATTTTATTATTTCATTGAAAGATTCTAACCGTTATTTTTCAAAAATTTATTTATTTATAGAAAGTTCACTCAATACTTTTATACATTGTTTACTAGAATTTTAAATGGAAATATATTTCATTTTTACAATTCAAGACTCATATACACACACAATCATACATGATTCTCTCATACACATACAGTCATACATGATTCTCTCACGTTATTTAGAATATAAAATCATTCCATCACTTGACACGGATATACCTTATTTCACATATTAACTTCACCAACTCATAAATGCACACATTCACACATGATTTCTCTCAACACATGCATTTATAACTGATTCTCTCATTTTATTTTTAAAAAATTGTTCCATCACTTGACACGTGTATACAATACTTGCTACATATTTTGAACAGAAATGTATTTCATCACTGTCATTCACATATACTAACATTACCAACATATACACACACTTAATTCATCTATAGTTTAAATACGCTTGACACACATTTTTTCTCTTACATATACTTACATTCATAATAAACATCTAATATTTTTATTACTCGATGACACACACACTTAAACAGATACAAGTTTTTCTTCTACATTTAATATTCATCCATTGCTTTATCACGTGTGATATGTATTTGACCAATGAAACCATACTTCAATCAACATATACTGCCTCTTAGATATTAAAATTATTCATCTTTAAAGAATCTCTGAAGAAGCTTGTTAAAGTAAAAAACATGTTAGATTAAAGACACTTTTTCCTATTTGTTCTTTACTTATTATATATATATATATATATATATATATATATATATATGCAAGAGAATAAACTACTTATGATATTTCAGTTATTACTAAAGGGTTAACAATTATACAACCATTTATAGAATATTGATATGAATAAGTTAATACAGCATCCATTGAAGGATATCAGTATGAGTATATGCATATTATTCTCTTATCAATATTAATGAAATAACGCCAGTGAGTCATTTCCTAACTGTTAAACTACAAGAAATAACTATTTGTTTCTTCTGCTTTCATGAATAACTTATTGTTGTTCAATTTTAAAAGGTCATTGTCCATTTGGTGACCAACCGGGAATTGTTGACCAAGATCTGCCCTGCCCAGAGCTAATAGCTGTGTCTCCTGGGGAGTGCTACACTGGCCGTTGCTGTGAATCCTGTGCCTCTAAGTATGTTGGCTTGGAAAGTGAGTATACCAGGATCTTGGCTCTATTTACAAATCTTTTACTAATTTTCACTCAATGCAAAGCCCGAGAGCCACTCAAGGTTGAATTTTACTTAATGATGTTATCATATGAGCTTAAGCATAGTTTATGAGTATATCAGTGTGATACTGGTTAACCTTAGACTTGAAGAGGTTAAGATCAGGAAAAAGAGGTTATGATCAGGAAAATGTTATGAAGAGGTTATGATCAGGAAAACATTTTCTCATGAGTCTGTTCTATAAAGTAGGAGTTCTTAGGAAGAATCTGTCTGAGTGGAACTTCCTTCTTACTAATGGAATATGAAGAGAATGAGAACGATTTGTCTCAGTATATGTGGCATTGTGAGATTTTACTATGAAACTCAGGACTATATTACATTTTTTTTACTTGATCGTATGTTTTGAAAACACTTTTTTAAAACTAAATATTTTTACTCATTTTTATTTCATGGGGATAGAGAATACACATGCACACACATGGATTATATCTTCCATGTTCCCAATATATTTATGTTTGTGCATGCTTCATGCCACTAAGATACAAGGGTTTATTGAGGTGAAATAATACGAGAAAAAAAAGGAGAGAAAACAATAAAACAGAAATTAGGAAGACAGAAGATAATGATTGATATCACATTCAAATTTTTGAATATTAAACTTGACTGGAAAGTAAGAAACCATAACAGATTTCCACAAGTGAAAAGTGTGATTTTTAAAAAAAATTGTTAGCATAAACTTGTAGTTACATCTAGCAATTTCAACTGTAAAATGATTAGATCTAGATGCCAATATAGTACTGTGCTTAAATTTGTAAAGTCAAGGTACCAAAGAGGAAATCTCATCAGAACAATTATTATGAAAATATTTATAGAAAATGCATAAAGAAGCAATGTTACAGTTATCAGAAAGACAATTTTTCCTACTGGTTCTTTATTTGCCATGTTAGGATGGATAACATTACAGTTTCTTTGGATTTTATTGGTTATTACCTGAAAGTTAATTAAACTATTTCATAATAAAGAATATTCTAATAAACTTTAAAAACCATACCTTTTGTAATTGCACAAATTTTACAATTTTTTCTGAACATTTTAAACATTTTAAATTTTTTAATAATCTAGTATTTATTGTTTTTCTTTGTCAGCTTTATACTATTAAATATAAATATAAACGTGGACACTGAAGATTGCATTTGAGCATAAAACAGACTGCCAGCATTTGGTGTTGACCTTAGTGTCCACTTTTATATTTACATACACTTTATTCTTGATATTGAGAATTTTTACCCATAAATATAGCATACCCTAAAAACTATATTTTTATCATATTATAATAATTATAATTTATTTTGATGAAAGTTTTTAATATGCTTAACTTTAATGTAAAACATAGCTACTGCTAATAAAGTATATAGATAATATTTTTTACACATTTAAAATATTTTTCCTTTGAATAGTTCAAATTAAAAACTAAATATATCCAGATTATAATAAAAGTTAATATTCTTTTCAGTACAAAGTTGATGTTATTCATGATATCAAGGATAGAATTTTTTAAACAAATACCATATTTTTCGGGATGAAGTATTTGCTGGTCTCAAGGATGCTTCCGTATTTTGATTTGCAAAATTTTGAAAAAAAATTCAAATGCAAAACTATAACCTTTTCCCTGTAAAATGCAGAGTAAACTTTTGAGATTTATTTCTGGAAAAGATAGCCCCTTTGACACCAATTTTTGGGTTTTTTTTTTAAGACTTTTCAACCCTTTGTGACTTATTTAAAGTCAAAACATATTTAGGATTGTAAGCAGAAATCATTTTTATAAGTAAACATTGCATTAACTTTTTTAAAGATAACAATGATTTCCAGATACAAGTCCTACTATTTAGCCCATAACTGGGGCACTTTGATACAAGAAAGCATGAATATCAAACTTTAATTCTTTGTCATGGTTATACATGCAAACATAGTAGGATCAGCTGGGAACCATCTGCAACAAAAATTGCCATCTAACTCCCCAGATAATGAAGTTGACTAACACCTGAACATTTAAAAAATTGTGCAAAACTCAAAGTAACAAAGTATGTTGCCAATATTAACCAACTGGCTAAGACCATGCAAGGGCAAGGTTCCCATTAACAATAAAAACCTTTGAAAACAGTTTATTTCTATTACTGTGGTTTACATATTATTGTATAACACATCATTCAATAAATCCTGGGCCTAACTAATAAAACAACAACCTTTAGGCAAAATTTGACTTTATTCATCAACATATTCTCCTTCTAAGGTGAATTCCAATACTTCTATAACAATTCAATGCCTCTTTTGTAAAACAGTTTGTCTTTGGCCTCAAAATATACCTCAGTTTCTGATATCACTTCTTCATTGGAGTCAAATCTCTTTCCTTGGAACATTCTTTTGGGGTCTGCAAACAGCCAACAGTCACTGGAGGCTAAATCTGGAGAATAGGGTGGATCCAGAAGCAATTCAAAGTGCAGTTCATGTAGTTTTGCCATCGTTGTGATCAACTTGTGAAACAGTGCATTGTCTTGGTGAAAGATCACTTTTTCTCTTTCATTTGTAGCCATTTTTTGGTGATTTCTTTCTTCAAATGCACTAATAATGCTATATATAATATTCACTATTGATGGTTCTTCCTTTCTCAAGGTAATTGATGAATAAAATATCATGCACATCCCAAAATTCAGAGGTCAAAACCTTGCCTGCTGATGTTTGAGTCTTTGGTTGCTTTGGATGGCTTTCACCTGCTGCTGTCTACTCAGCTGACTGCCAATTTGATTCTGGAGGGAACTGCGGATCCATGTTTCATCCATTGTCACATATTTATGCAAAAAATCCTTCTTGTTGTGTTGAAACAATTTCAAACAATGCTCTGAACTGTCAACATGTTGTTTTTGATCGACAGTGACCTGACGCAGCATCCACTTTGAACACAGAATTCTCATTGACAAATGTTCATGCAAAATGGTGAATACACTGCCTTCTGATATGTTCAACTCATATGATATCTCACACAACTTCAACGTAGGATCGGCTAAAATGAGTTTGTGGATTTTTTGGTATTTTCTGGGACAACTGCTGACTTTGGGCAACTTGAGAGTTCAGCATCATTTGTGTTTGTACAACTGCGTTTAAAGTCAGCATACCAAGCCTTAACCATTGAAGCAGAGTCTGAATAACACTTATCAAGCCATTGCTTTGCTTGAACATTATTTTTTCCCATCAGAAAGTAAAGCTTTATCAACACATGAAATTCAGATTTTTCCATTGTTTTGAAAATTTACAACAGTAGCTTCACTTAAATATCTGTAATTTGTAAACTAATAATTCATTTGGGCCTAAATTTTGTCACTTGCCATTTGAAGGTTAGTACTTCATAAAAATCAAATGGATATTGTATTACTGGTGCCATCTATAGGTCAGGCCTGGGACTTATTGAGTAATGTGTTACATTTGTTTGTGTTTGTAGGACTAATTATATTTTTTTAACTAGGGTTTTGTTAAATATTATATAAGAGTTATTTAGAATCTAGTTAAATTATTGCATTCCCCCAATAAAAAAATAAAAATAAAAAGTGGACTCTGGAAGAAGTGCGCTTCTTAGATGTGGCACATGTTTGAAAGTATGGGGTACCCAGTGAGGATTGAACTCACTACTCAGTTGTAATAAGTTCTAATGAGATGAGCTTACTAAATATTACACCACATCAAGGTGCCCAAATGATTTTCTAAGTGTGGCTTAGATACGGCACACGGCTGAAAGTATGGGCACCCAGTGAAGATCAACCACACTGGGTGCTTATACTTTCAGCCTTAGTTATAATTGATCTAGCAGAACAAGCTTGCTAACCATTATATTACAGCGAAGTGCTAAACTATAGAAGAAAAGAGATAGCCAAAAAAAGTTTAAATTTACAACAGGCATAAAAGAAAGACATTGATTGGCTAGCATAGACCAATCATTGCCTTTCTCATAAGCTTTTGAGTTTTCCACCAACTATATGAACTCTGTCCTTTTCTTCACTGGGCATCATCAAGTAAAGATGTGGAAACAAAGCTAATCCTACTAAGTTCTTGTCCAAAGCAATTTTAAAATTAGTTTAACTGATAAGTTGTGCCAAAGCATCAAACCAATGTATTTCCCAAAATGTAATAATCATTTTATCTTATTTGATGAAAAGAGATAGCAGAAATCAACCAAAGTGATATATTGTTTATCAGTTTTATTGTAAGAAATAACAAAAATTTAGATGGCCAAATTTTTTCTGGAATTTTTGTTTTATTTTCCAGACTGTGAATATGGAGATCGTGTAACTGGTTGTCGAAAGTTTCTCTGTGCATTCTACAATGCTAACGCTCGAAACAAACTGTGCTGTCATACATGTTCAAATGGAAAGCTACGTAAAATAACTTCTACTCCAGGTTAGTAACATAGCCTAATATTATATAAGGTGATCACACCTTAAATAATACTATGCTATCATTAGACTTTTTATAATGATGAAGAAATAGACTCTCTACTATTCTGCTTGTAATTGTTTTTTACAATGAAGGTCATCCTCTACAAGGCCAAAGGGCCACTCAAAGTAGATGGTTACAAATTTAGAGGTACAACTTATGTGGGTATGTATGGAAGAAAACGGTTAACCCTAGACTTGAACAGGTTAAGATCGTAGTGATCAAGAACCATTCACTTGGGAATCAGTTCCACAAGACAGTTGTTCGTGGGAAGAAGCTGCTTAAGTGGAACTTACATTTCACTAAGGGAATGTTAGTGTTCAAACCCAGTTAACATTTCAAATGTTGATTTTTTTTTCAGGTAGACAAGCTCTCTTAACATAAAAGATTGGTACAACATAAACTTCTAGTCTCTATCTGGCTGGCCTTGTACCAGACTAGAGTAAGCTTGGGAAATATATTTGTCAGGCTGGCTTGAAAAGGGAGTTAGTTACTTGTATCCCATCATTCCTAGTGGTGGTGAAAGTGCCTACATAAAAGTTTTTCAAATAATTATTCCAAGGAGTAGTCTGGTTCTATCTATTGAAAAGATTGCTATAATACAATCTTTGTAACAATGTATAGCCCCAAATCAAATTAAACATAGTTTAGAACATATTCAACTCCAAAGACAATATCTTTACCTATGTGTTAACATCTTTGCTCAAACAAATAACAATTATTATATTTAAATGAAAAATAACAGAGGTTTAACTCTATATACATGAACATTATGTTTTTTACTATGGAAAGACAATACTTTTGTTACTTTTATTCCATGTTGTCAGCTTTTTCTAATGAATGATTGTACACAGTCTTGACATTTGACACAAAAATTTAGAAAATTTGAAGATGTCTGAAATACAAGATGTCTTTCAAAAATATAAATAACAGCTTGTTCATCATAAAAACCATTTCCTATTGTAGTGAGTTAATACACACATATACAACACACACATATATACTTTAACACACATTCACACACAAAAGCACATACACAGCAACAGTAAGATTTGTGATTCTACTGAACCTTACATATGTGGGAGTTCCAGATTAGTTGCAGAATGGTTCAATCAAGGCCCATCTCCTTGTTAACTCAGCAAGAGATGTAAGGCACTTAGTCTCTCTTTTCACCTCAAAGAAGTGCACAGACAAGAGATGGTTCTTCTGAGACTACATGCCAAACTTTTGAATGTAGAACTTCCAATGTTCTATACACTTAAGATAACATTCACAAACGGAAAAAGTTTTGTATTCTGCTTATTGTTTCACAATACAATAAATGTTATGTTTAATATGTTTGGACTATTTCCCTAATGTTCACAAACATAAAACATTATACTATCCTAAGCTGAAGTTCATTTTTTCTTAAGTATAAATACTGTATATGTCTAAGTTAGTTTCTTTTTATAATGATCTAAAATTGAGATATACTTCCTGTTTTTTTTCACTCTGATGTTCAGCAAACATAAATACATATCTTATTATGATTCACCAAAGTTTTTTGTCTGTCTGTGTCATGGCATAGCTATCATTACAAAATTTTCTATAGTTACTAATAGGACACTGAATATATGTTTTTGAAAATTCCAAGACTTTTGAAGTTTTCAGTCAACAGCCAACTTATACCCAAATATATATGGTAATTGATATTGATATTCAGATAAAGATTCTCATGAAAAATTTCAACTCTAGAAACTGTTTTGCTTTACATAAATAATTCACAGAGTACATGAATGTGCATCTGAATCAATTTTTGATCTGTCATATATATATATATATATATATAAAATTTATAAAAGATTTTAGATTATTACAATGGGTAATACATATTTCACTGTGTCCTGCTCGTCAGACCCAAATGGTACAACAGTTGGTCCTCAAAATATCCCCCCCCCCAAATTTCTTTTCTTTTCTTTTATTTTACATAGTAGCTCACATGTCCATATTAGAATAGACATTTGTAATGGTTATTTACAAAAATTTCTCACTCATTCGAACAAAAACCTAAAGAAAGAGGAAAGTAAGGATAAAGAAAAGATAGATGACTGATTAATGAAAAAAGAGAAAAAAGAAAAAAGAGGAAGCAGAAAAAAACGAATGGAAAGCAAGAAGAGAAAAAGAAAGGACAAAGAGATACAATAAAAGGAAATACAGTATCACGAGAAAAAATGTTGACTCTATTTATCATAATAGCGTCTCAAACCATCTAACTGTTTTCTTAGAAAAACATGGAAAAATTTAACTATGAAATTTAATTTCAAATATACTGGGATATATTTATGGTACAAAAAAAAATTGTACATCATAATTTTAATACAATTTGAAAAAATAACTAATCTTACTTTTATTTTAAAAATTAATGCTAATTTTAAGAAATTGCTAAAATAATTAAAAATGCTAAAATTAAAAAATATAAATATAGAAACAAGAAAAATTAGATAAACCTAACAGAAGAGGGAAAAATGCAAAAAGAAGGAAAGAAAAAGGAAAAAATCACAATAGAACGGATTTTAAAATAATTAAAAAAATGTTAGATCGAAAACGACGTATTCATATTCACTCATATTCATTCTCAGAAATGTGACAAGGGATTTTCTTAAATTAAAATATACCAACTATAGGGAATATTTATGGTGAAAAATAAATAATAAATCCTAACATAAATTACATTATAACCACTAGTAGTAATTTATTTTAACTATAGTTAAAATAATAACTCCCAGTAAGAAAATATAATTTATTAAAATACAATCTTAAAAAAATATCTAAAATGCTAGCAATACTAATCATAGATAATAATAATAATAAAAAATAATAATAACAAATAAAACAATAAAGAGATAACAAATATATATATACATACATATGTACACACATATATATATATATGTATTTATATACACATGTATTTATATATAAATATATGTATCAGATAAAATTTCTCTAAGATGTAATAATAATAATAATAATAATAATAATAATAATAATAATAATATTTATTCTATCACAAAAGAAGACCAAAGAAATTACAAAAATACCTATAAATATAATAATCATAAAAAATAAAAAATAAAAATAAAAAATATAAAAAGCTTTTGCTGTAAACTAATATTAACCTGACGTTGAAAATTTGGTTGTAATATGATATTAACATACATGTAAAAATTTAACATTGAAATTTAATTTAAAATATAATGGGATGTATTTACGGTACAAAATAATATATATATATAAATCAGAACTCTTTTTCAAAATCAACTTAATATTTTGACTAGTACTTGGGTAGCTTAATTTTACACAAGAATTAGTAATGAAGTTACTTAAATGGTTACTTAATATTTTTACAGCTAGTATTAATAAATAGAAAGGAAAGACATTTCAATATAACTAGATTTGGTAGAATTTTTTAAAACAATATAAAATAGCATTTAACTCTATTTGTCTAATTTTTAATTTTTCTTCCTCTTCTCTCTTCTAAATTGCTGAATCCACACTGGCATCAGTAAGTGAATTGCTTAAGTTGAGTACAGTTGTTTATTAATGAATTGCCAATAAAAAAAAGAAAATGTGTATTTTCTCTTACTTTTAATATACCTCAGAACCAACCACAACTACCACCATGGAACCAACCACTGAAATGCTGACAACCGAACAGTTAACTGAGCTGGTTACCTCTGATCTTGACTGGATGACTACATTCATGACTCTACCACCTTTAAATCTTACACGTATTTTATCAACTTTAAAAACTACAAAAGGTAATAATTCATCTGATTCTTTTACTTCTTATGTGGTTTATTGTGGTAGAGTGGCTGACACCTCTGCAGCATTCTCAATGAAAGAAAGGCCCATGGTGTGAAATGGTCTATTTAAGTAAAGAATAGTAGCATTCAAGGCATAATATTCAAGTATCATTCAAGTAATATTCAAATTAATTATTGCTGACTATTGCAATCTAAACCCCTCTTCTCTATCTTTATAGTTGCCTGATTGCTTTCTTCAAGGTATATGTCCACTGTTTTTGTTTTTTTTTATATCTACCTACCTTGCCACAAGAGTAGGGCATGACACAGGGTCCGTTTTAAATGGGATCGATATATGCATATGTGAGCAAAGACAAAAATTGGTCAATCTACTGGAATAGGTGTCACATAGGTATCAGAATACTCCAACCTCTCCAATATTGGAATCCCCAAGACCAAACTGAACTTGTGTTTTGCTGTACTGCCCAAAAATAAAAACATGGCTGATGAGGGAAATGGATACTAGACTAATCCAAGCCTGAAAGTCAGTCAAGGTTACTTAAATATCCTTAACATGAGAAATTATAGGTTAAGATATTAGAGTTTAACCAATGGTTCAATCTCCTGTGATATTTGCTAATCATTACGAGAAGGAAAATCCAATTTCAAAATTAAGACAGTTAAGAGATTTTGGTAGAGATTTTGGTAGAGATTTTGGTAGAGATTTTGGTATTTTGGAAAAAAGCAATAATAAAGTGATTTATTATGCATTATTTGAACAGCTATTCTCATCTATCCTGAATTAATCACAACCTTTTAGTTGATGCACTTTCCAGCCTTCTTTTTTTGTACTGAGATGGATAAGTGTAATTTTACTAATTATTTGAACTTTTATCCATATATTTTTACTTCATTACATTATTTCAGACAGTATTTATAGTGTCTGAAGTTCTATAAATATTCTATGATTTTCAAACTAGTAACACATCTTTATTTTTTAACAGATGTACATGTAATATAATGGTTATTGGTGAATAAAGTGGAATTGGTGAGCCAAATCCCAGTTCTGGATAAGTCTTTTGTGTTTAATTTTGCATTAATGTTCTTGGGAAAGACATAAATATTTTTTCTCTTGCTGTGGGTTAAACATAGTAGACTGAGAATTCTAGTCTTGAGTGACAGCCAGTTGAGAAAAAAAAGAATATTCTGAATTTAAAATTGTGAATGAAGTGAGCAGGAAATCACTTTGCTATCTTTCGAAAGAAGTCATTGTAATTCACAAAAAAAATAAAGAAAAGGAACAGGGAAAAAAAACGTTTTTGGTGTTTATATCAAAACATCGTGGTTCTTCCTTCCTTGAATAGTCTTAATTTCTGAAAAGACATTAAATTATTATTTACGCTGTTCAGACTGTTGTCCTCATCTTTATTGCCATTTTTATACTCTGGCCTTCTTCTGCTAGGAATTTCGAACCAATCCTTTTATTTCAATCACTGGAGTATATCATTCTCATTCCATGTATGATGCCACTTCCAGATGCCATGTAGGTAACTCCTTTTAACTCAACTCTCTAAGTTATTTGCTGTAGCCAGGTATTGAACTCACAACTCTTTGGGTCAAGTCACTGGAACTAACCAATGCATATATCCACTGGGTCACATGTCCTTTATAACATCAGTAATGGTCCACTTGTTTCTGATATCAGCCTAGACTAATAAACTTATCAGTATTTCAAGTATCTCATTCAGATATGTGTCCTTTTTGTTTCCATTTTCTCTAAAACTTTGTAACTGCTCACATATTCAATCCATGGTATTCTCAACATCCTTCTGTAGAACCACATTCCTGTTACCTCAACTTTCCACATCTTTGAGGAGATTGTCCTGTACTCACTGCCATAAAAGAGAACCAATATTAAATAACAGTCCAGTAGTCTTTTTTGTTGTTGTTTCTAAATACTTTAACTTTCACTATCCCAATGCACCTTTTGAATTCAGTGTTAAACTTTCCATCCCCTGTTAAAATACTTTCCAAACATTAAATTGTTGCATTTAAGTTCCTGTTGTTAATGACAATGCATTCTATCTTCTCCTTCCTTCCCATTTTCCTTAACTACCTTCTATAGGAGTTCTTCTAGTCTGCAAATCTTATGTTGTTAAAATTGTGGCTACCAATAATAAATCCTGGTATAACTTATAATTCTCTCAGAATTGTCTCATATTATAGGTTGAATAAATCTAGTGAGAAGGCATATCCTTGTCTTACACCTCTTTCAACTTTAGTATATTTACTGAATTCATTTCCTAACCCAATGCAAGTGGTTTGCTGCCAGGATAGCTTCTGGATTATTCTAATAGTGTTTCCAAATGTGCTGAGGTTTCCTGGCAGTTCCAAAAGTTATTTGTCAAACACTCCTTTCAATTGTTTTGTATAATTAATCTTTGGATAAAAAAAATCAAAAACTGGAATTAAAGACTAAATAATAGTTTAATATTTTAATTAAGTAAATTTATTTTTTATTAAAAATATCATTGAACTGAAATATCTCTTCTAATTACAACATAATATCATAACATATAGTCCAGTTATTTTTAACATTGGGAACTCACCAACACTTATCACAAGAGGGGTCAAACAAAGAGTCAGTCAGTTAATTGTCATATGTGATACATACTTGGGCAATCATGTCTCTTTTGAGACATGACTGACTAGGCAGAAAATTTTTCTGCCATTATCTTCTGCAATAAACTAGTGCCAACCAAGGCTACAGAACCCAATCTGTCCTGCCATTCAACACACAGCTGGAGGAGAAGAGATGGATTAATATCTTTTCCAAGGGTGTTTGTGCATAAGTGAATGAAACAAATTTGACTAGAATTCGAACTTGGCTCTTTGATTTCTCATTCTGAGCTGATATCTATTACAACACAACTGCTATGCTGAAAAGGAAGAAAAAGCTCAAGGAAGGCTAAAGACTATTTCCTCAAAAAAAATTTTAAAATAATAAATGAATATAACAGCATATTTACACTAGTACCATTTTTTTTTTTAAATGACTAGCAATACCTGTAAAATTGTTACAGTTTCCTATTTTAATTTTCTCGCGAATTTTAAATTAATGATTGAATATACTCATTGTGAGTTCCACAACTATAAAATAGCCATAGAAATCCCCCTATTGTTATGTTTAACAACTTTAGCAAAATATTACAATAACAATCATCAATATGAATGCAGGTCATTATTTAAAAAAGTAAAAGGGTACAAATGAAAAATTCAAAATTGGCAAGGTTTTCTATTTTACTGAAGCAGACATTAATCACATAAGAGTTTTATCACTTCCTCTATCTTCTCTTTCTTTGTTTGTTCATTCCTTTCTTCCCTCAAACCAAATAGTACCTTTGATACATCCTTTCATCTGTTTTGTTAGTAGTGGACAAGCAAACTATTATAAATCTATCCTGGCAATTAAATAGAAATGGCCCATTGTTTATTTGATATTATAGCAGATCATAACATACATGCTAACTAAGAAATTAAGAAACAAGCTGAATTATGCTATTTTTTCATCTTGTAGCATACTATGAATATTTTATTTAACTTTTTTTTAACTCAGTGTTGTCTTTCCTAAACAACTCATTCAGTTTTTTAAAGACATAAAACAGCTTTGAAAATCATTTAAGATATATTTTCAAAATGTCTTTTAATGTGTTTTCTGTAAATTATATATGACCATTCATATTATTCAATAATGATTTTTACTCTAAAATTTAGAGAAAAATAGGTCTTATAAAATCAGCTTTTCATTGCTTTTACCTAATTAACTAAATTTCATGACATCTTCATATATTTTCTATAACTTTAGTAGATTATTACTGCTATCAAAGTTTTAAATAACTACTGTTCACAATATGATACCAGATAAAAAATCATTTTCTTTGTTATGCTTTTTAAAACATTAATTTCTGCTGAGTGATGAACTAATCCTCTCTGACTTGACATGATTTGCTTATGTCCAAATGAATCATTTTTGTGGTGGAAATAAAAACCTGTTTTGATTCAATTCAATTCCACAGCCACATGCTCAACTATTCTTCTTTTTATGCAGCCCCTACTCCTTTGCCCACAACCCGTGTAATAATTCCAACCATCAAGAGGAGTGATCTTGTTCCATGTTGGAACCCTCATCTGCGTGGATGGGTCTACAGGAAGAAGTGCAACATTTTTGGCAAGCGCAGAAAGTATAGAAAATCTCCACTGAGTCCAGTGTCAAGGAAATACAGAGGTACTGCTTGATATTTGTTTTGTTTTTTTATTCTTCATTTAAAATCTGCCTTGCGTTTTTCATCAGAGATAAAAGAAAAAAAAAGCAAAGGATCCTGCATAGTTTGCACAGATATCTTTGGCCAATCCTTTTATGTCACTTCACATCAATGTCTTTCAGGCTCACGACTTCCGAACAGAAAATTTTAAAAGGAGTCTTGTAGGAGACAAATGCACTAAGGAAAGTAGCAATACTGGTTAGCAAGAAAGTCTGCTTCTTGGAATCTCAGTTCTTTTATACTTTTGTAGAAACCTATCTAAACTGTCTTCATGGTGATATTTGGTCACTTTTGATTTCTGCAGTGCATATATGACACACTGTTGTATTTTTATGTGTAAAATTTATTTATTTATTCTAAACAGTATATTTATTTTTGTGAATATTTATTTATATATTATTTTTGAGGGCTCATATTATTCTTTAATAAGATTTCTCAAATATTCAAGCTGGTAACTGAAAATACAGTTTAAAAATTGTATATGTGTAATAATAATATATATTATATTGCATATACATATGATAGACTTTTTGAAAGATAAATCTTATGATTCAGAACATTGCTTTCTAATTGAAATCATATTAATTGATCAAGATGCTGATATTCTCTTTTTTTAAATTTACAAACAGTTTAGATTAAGATGGAAAAATATGAAATCCTAAGAAAAGAATGCAAGAGATATGACTCACAAATATTTCTGAATCAAAGTCAGGAATTTCTTGTCAACTCATCTTTAGCATGATGATATCAGATAGAAGAAATAAATTAGAAGTCTCCATGATCTATCAAAGGCTGTATCTGCATTGATATATTATTCTTATACTGTACAGTATAACCAACACTGTTGATATTGTAAAATATTATTACAGCATCATTGATTAATTTCAACCCCAATTCCATATGATTAGAGCTTTGTTGGAAACACAACTATTATCTCAGCAGTCAAGTGTATGGATAACTAATTGGACAGTAAAAACTACAATACTATATATGGATACTAATTTCTATTATTCTTATTATGAAATTAGAATTATTGATTAATAATAAGTTCAATTGACTTAACAAATATCTGGCACTGATGAACAATTTGATATAAGACTCTTAACCCAGTCAATCAGATAAACCACTTAAACTGTACTCGATTTATTAAATATTTCTAATTTCTGTAGTTTAACTTTATATTTTAACTTTTAGATAATCCAAAAGTCAGCTATCAGAACTGACAATAGTAAACTTGGCTCAAATGTTACTGATAAATAGATATGTGAACTTTCTAAGCTACATGTATGTTAACCCTGTAGATGGCCAGTAGAGTATTGAGCCAGAAGCTCACTATGTTGGATGGTTTCTATAGCAAATACAATTTTATGGGATGGAGTTTCTAGCACTTACAGCCATATTACATTGACTAATTCTCATCTGATCACTAAGTTAAGCAATGTTGAGCTCATATGGGTGACTGCTGCAGAATGCTAGGTAAGCTACTTGACAGGCTTAGCAAACCAGCAATGGATACAGTCTTGCTACATATCAAATGAAGACTTTGATATGTGGAGTCAGAATGACAGGTTACAAGTCCTAACTGGAGTTGGATGAATAGTGAGTGAATGCAGTTGCTAGCCCCATACCAAACCAGTTTGGAATTCAGAGTTATCCTTATAATCTGACTGCCAACCAAAGCATGAGAGCCTAGTCTGTCCTTTATTAGTCTTTAGCTAGGGAAGGAGGGATGAAATGGATTCATATCTTTCCGAGGATATTTTTGTAAAAGCAAATGCAATGGATGCAGCTGGAAATTGAACTGAACACACTAGTCCTACTTTCTGTGCTGATAACCACTACACTACATATACATCATGCCTAGACTTTGGGTATGATTTATTCTTTCTACTCCTGATTCCCAGTTCATGTACTTGAAAAAATCTTCATATTCAAGTGAAATAATTTTAGAATAATTTAAAATACACTTAAAGCATAAGTATGTCTATCCTGTTCCTATTCAAATGAAATGATTTTTGTACTGATAGAAACCTTACAGCAGACAAGGCCAATTATATCCATCAAGTAAAATATACAATATATAAATGATTGCATATTGTACACACTGCTACAATGCTCAGTTAGTGGTTGGTTGTTTTTTGTTTAGCAGCATATCAACTTCTAAAGCTTAATTTTATTTTATTTTTGAAAATAATAAGGGTTTAGTGATGCAAGTCTTACTAATTAAAACATTAAAATAAATTTTATTTTATTTTTGAAAATAATAAGGGTTTAGTGATGCAAGTCTTACTAATTAAAACATTAAAATAAATTTTATTTTATTTTTGAAAATAATAAGGGTTTAGTGATGCAAGTCTTACTAATTAAAACATTAAAATAAATTTTATTTTATTTTTGAAAATAATAAGGGTTTAGTGATGCAAGTCTTACTAATTAACACATAGCCGAGGAGGAGAAGACGTGGATTCATACCTTTTCCAAGGGCATTTGTGCATAAGTGAATATAACGAGTGCAACTGAAATTGAAATGCTACTCTCCAATTAACAATTCTGAGCCATTATCTATTACAACACTTTTAAATCCAAGCTTACAGCACCTGGTATTACCAAGTAGTCATCTATCTAGGTACTGAACAAGCTCAATATTGCTTAACTTCAGTGATACTACAGAAACTGGTGTTTCAACATACTGTGACTGTAAGCAAATGCTCCGTTAAGCTTCGTAAATAAGTAGATCATCTTACTATGCAGCAATGGTTAGTAAAACTATTTCTTTTACATAGTGATTTCTGTGATTTTTCTGTAACCTAGAGCACTAAGCTTGTAGCTTTATACCATACTAAGTTAAGCTTAATAAACATGAATGAATAATTATTTCAAAATAAGCTGCTCACATATATTTTTAAAAAAGCAAATACTTCTCTTTATTTTATCCATTCAGCATTCTTACAATTCTATATTTGATGAATGTTGAGAAAATATAATTTTTGAACTTAAAAATTCTAAAGAATTATTCAAAATATGGAGAAATACTGCATATTAATTATAATATAGAACTTTATATTTAATGCCAAGTAATTTTAAATCTATAATTAACTGTTCAACTCTATTATTTCTCATTTTGTTAAAGTCTTTGTATTTTTTTATCTGTTCATACCCCTGCATATTGCCAATATCATCTGGGATCTTTGAGGACCATTTTGGAAAATATTAGAATGGATCACCTTTATTTTACTGTTTGAAAGAGTTTCCAACTACTTTTACAATTCAAAAGGTTTTTTATTTTTTATTTTTTTTATGTTTTTACTTCTGGTTTGATTTGAAAATTTAGATTTAGTTTAATTAAATGAAAAAAGGCTGAAAAGATAATTCCATTTATCTTAAATTTAGGTTCAGCCTGTTTAGTTTTTCTTTTTCAGTTATCAACATTTGAATTGAGAAACACAACTCCAAAGACTTAGCTGAAAATATGTCAGCCAGCACTTGATACAGAAAAAAAACACTCAACTCACTCTCTGAACATTCATCTTATATCATGCTGGTCATCTTTGTGACCTTTTACCTGGGAATTTCAAACTCTCATTCAATCACTTATTGATCATTCAGTTCATCTGAATATTCATCATTTATATGAAAATTGTATATTGTTCCATTTGTATCTGTAAATTTGCTAATATTAGTTTTTTAGAGAAATAATATATGTTAGATTAAAGCATTCACCCATTAACAATAAAACAAACATCTATTTAAAAAAATATAATTAGTATATATTTCAGAAACTCAATACCAAATAACTTCCTCATTCCCTCATTCACATAAATGTTACTATCTCTTTAAATAAATTAATATTCATCAATGGGCCTGTCCAGTGCCTTACATAGTTGTATATTTCCCAGTTGCTGGGGGGTCAGTTTTTGAACCCAGGTAAGTCTGAATCTCAAATACAGAATTTCAAACCTAGCAGGCCATCCCCATGTGAAAGATTGTGTGAAACCAATTTTGTTATAACAATTCTATCTTGATCCTGTTCCATACTAAACTAAGTTTAATAAAAATTATTCATAGAAAGCTCAAAAATCATTTTTTAATCTATATTAAATATAGAAAGTGAATTTAATTTTCTAATATGTTAAAACTTTTAATGTAATTAAAATATTTTTATACTATTATTTACCCAATTCAAGGCCAATGAGACATTCAAGGTAGAGGGTTACTGGATGAGATCACTGTAAATGTGTAAATGGAGCAAGTAAGAAGTGCATATTAGGAGGATATGTAAGATAGATAATAGTTGATCCTAGAAGTTAAGATTGTAGTAATTGAGGAAGAATCTTTTCAGAAGTCTCTTCCACAAAGTAACAGTTCTGGAAGGAAATCCTGCTTGAGTAGAACTTTCTCCTTACCAATGAAATACAAAAGGAATGAGAATGAGTTGACCATGTGTATACACCATGACAGGTTATTACTGTGAAGGTCTGAACTGGTAAAACTAAGGAATGTAGCTTGTCTGAACATTTGCCATGAAAATAGCAACAGAAAAGTGATTATGTTGTATAAAGTGAAAAATGTTTTACTTCATGCAACAATTAAGACTTTACTGAAAATCAATAACTTGAATTGCAATAAAGTAATCTAGTTTGATCAAAGCATTTTGCCTTATTCACTACATTAAACCAAACAGAAAAAATATCCTAATTTTCAGTAAAGCTTATTTTAATACTTGCAACTTAATACCCAGATAAAATTGATTCTGGATCAAAATTTTCAACTTAGCAAGCATTGCCTATTTGACTTTTCTCTGAGCAATTAGACTGCATTGAATGAAAATTTTTAAGAGTACACAAGCACAAATGCATCAACTATGGAACAAATATTTAGGAATAATTTTCAAAGAAATGATGACTTTTCATATTTTTTTATTCATATGCACATATTAAAATACATGGTAGCATAAACCCTTAACCTTCCAAGAATTTATCTTAAGCTTCATCAATTGGCACATAATTAATAAAAAATGTGAACGATATTTTTTTATGATATATTTTCTTAGCAATTTTAAAATGTTTAAAAGTTGTGAAACATTCATTTACAATTAAGCATTAAATTTTAATATGTTAATAAGTGTATGATTTTATCAGATTGTTACTAAATAAAAATTTTCCAGTAATTACAAAATGAATTAAAGAGGACATGAATTATGCAAAAAAAATTTTTATTCATAGCAATAGCAATAATTAAAAGGGGTAAAAAGGGAAGGACTAAAATATTCCAGATATTCAAATAGACATTATTTAGAATACGAGACATCAAGGTCAACAACACTTTAAAAAAAATGGAGAAATTTAATGAGGATTATTATCATGAACCAAAATAATTCTTAGCAAAAGTTCTTCTATATGCTGTGTTCATTCAGGATGGGTTGATCATGGCTCTCCACAATATTATGTCCTTTTTTAGTTCTTAGTAAACTTTGTCTTTTTCCTATAGTTCCCAATCTTTGTTCTGCCAATCTATTAAACAAGTTCATAAGGTAGGTTATGTGCTACTTTCCTCTGTCCCTCTTGCCTTCAATATGTGAGTGCCAAATTTTTCATGCTTCTTTCCTCATTATGTAGCCTAAAAATTTCAACTTTTTTTGATGTTATACATAAGTTTCCTTTTTGATTCCATTTTCTGAATAATGTAAATAATTTTTACGTAAAATGCATCTAAGCAAAGATGTGCAGTTAGTGTAACAGATATCCGTGCTGAAAGTAGAATTGGTAAGCTGAGTTCAAATCCAAGGCTAATGTGTTGCATTCACTTTCATACAAATGCCCTTAGAAAGGGCATGAATGTATCTTTTTCCCCAAATGTAGGTCAAATAACAGGATAGAATTGGCTCACTAGGCCAATTTTCCTTCTGGTTTTGACAACCAGAAGGAAAATTTTGAATTCCAAACTATGGAGAAGGCCATGGAAAACTAATTCATTATCTTTCCCAAAAATGCATGTCAATTCATAAATAATAAAGAAAACAATTGTGGATATTCATGATTGCCTACATCCTGAAGGGATTACAAAAACACCTAAGTATAGCTGGAGATCTATGAGTAAAACCTCAGTGACTGCAATAATATTCTGGGTAGTTTATCAAAGATTGATAATACAAGGTTCATGCTAAAAGTATCTATCTTAATTTTTTCGTACCAAAACTAATGCTGCATGGGCAAAGTGCTTTGGGTAGGATCTAATGCCATCCTTCCTGCATGAATATTTTTGTACTGGTAGGTCACATCAGTTCCCTGCAGTTATGCCAAAAGTAGAGATGTGTAGCATGCGCTCATCAGATTTCCGTTTTTGCACAAGTTGACTGAATGCATTGTGCAGAAATATTGCATCACGTTTTTTTTAAAAGCTTGGTGATACTCAAGCTCAAACTATTCAGAAGATTCAGCAAACATTTAGCAATGATACCATGGGTAAAGGTCAGGTCAAGAAGTAGTACAACCATTTCAAACATGGTTGCACACTTAAGCAGGCCATTCACAAGCTGAAACTAGGAGCCAATTGAGAAGGTTTGGTGAAAAGTCATGGAAGACTGTCATATAATAATCTAGGAAACTGCTCATGAAATGAAAATAAGCACTGCAAGCCATTTTAATGGAGGATTTGTGCATGTGATTTGTGCAGCCAGATATTTGAGTGTCATATAATTGGCAACTTCACCAAGACAATGGGCCCATTCATTCTGCCCACATAATCCCAACATTACTGGTCAAGAACAACATATTACTTGTTTGACAGTCTTTCTACACTCCTTACTTGGTATTGTGTGACTTCTGGCTTTTCCACAATCCAAAAATCATGCTGAAAGCAACAGTAGAGATTCATAGCATTTCAGAAAAGGAATTCCAGAAGTGTCACCAGCAGTAGTAGAACCACTGGGAGAAGTGTGTGAACTCGCATGGGAGTATTTAGAAGGTGATTAAATAAAATTTGTTAAATGTATAAAATGCCCAAATACACCTTGTATTTAATATTATTGAATAAACAAATATTATCTTTATAAGATTTTCTAAATATAGACACGAGTAAATATGATTGGTTGTGCTTGAGAAATTAACAGCATAATTCATTGATTTTCTTAGTTTTGCTTTATTAAGAAGAAGCTTAAAATTCCTATGCAGTGGAATGACTAAATTTGATGTCACTACAAATCATTCTTTAAAGTTAACATACAAATTTCAATTTTATACCAATTTTTTATTATTACTTTTCATTCGTCTTTTCTTTATTTTTTGTTGTTTTTAAATTATCTGTTCTTCTGTTCTTAAATTAAATGAAGAAAATTTGGAACAAAGAATTACCTTCAAACAAGACCACAACTTACATTTCAAATCTTATCTTTCATGGATGTCTACTGATTCTCACACTTTTTTTATTTATGTACTCTTTTCATAATATTTCAGTAAGTTATTCCTCACATTGTCTGACTCAGAATGTACTTTGTAGAATTGTAGTTCGTAAAAATATCAGTAAACCAGGTTTGATAATTTGTGGTCCCAATCTCCACTAAAACTCTAGAAATCCTTTCTGATTGAGAGCAGTTCTCAACCAGAAGGAAATTTAAAAGTTTCACTGGGGAATGGGACTACTGATTGTCAAATTCAAACTTTAGATCATGACACATTTATACCTAATAAGGGTTCTTTTATCAAGGTTTTTCTGTCTCTTCCATCTCTTTTCTTTCAATTTAGTACCATATTTTAGTATACCATAATAATAATATACAAAAATTGTTTTTGAAATTTTGAGATTGTTACTGTCACTCAATTTTTTATTTTTTAACTTAATTTCTTCATCCTTGTGTTATTTTTTATTACAAATGTTGTAACCATTTTAACCAGTTTATTCTTCATCCATTAAATTGAACTGCAGAAATTTTTTAATAAAGGAGCAACTCTGTTATAAACTGTTTTTTTATAATGGACAAACAGTGTCTATCTTCAAACTAGTCAGACTAGAGATCAGCATTTTAGAGATTGAATATTTAAAAATTACAGATAATAATTCTCAAATGTTTGTTAAAACAAGGAAATCTAATTGGATATAAAAGTACTAATAATTCAAATATAGGCATGTGGACAAGAGGTTAGAAGGTTCACTTTCTGACTGTGAGACCTGAACTTGAATTGATTTGTCAGGGAGGTGACTTTCTGATGTTATCAACCTAGAGAAGCTATCCCAGCATGCATTAACTTTGGAAAGTATCTGAAAACTAAACTATGGGTTGATGTTTTTCAGTCAAATTGGGTAAACAGGTCCATTAAGAAGCTGTCAATTGTTGAGCTAGCACATAAGTCACAAGTCAACATTACAGAGGGTTTGAGTGTACTGGCCTTGTTTAAAAAATTGATCATGCCAGATTATATGCTCTCTCCTAGAAACTGTAATTAAGGTTTGCTCAGCATAATTCCATTATAAACTACAGGTGGTTTCTATGAGCTGAGCAGATGTCTGTGATAAGGTTTGGCTAGCTATACTGGCTGATGGGTGAATTCAGAAACAAGTATTAGCCAGCCATTAAAATTTCAAATGTATTACATATATCAGTGCACTAAATATCAAGGTCTAAAAACATCTTAATTAAAAATTTCAGGTAGATTTCATAAGGCAGAATTTAATATTTGTATATACATTTTACATGGTTATTTGTGAAAAAAATTAAAAATACTGAGTCTAAAGAGAAAAATCAAGTGTGTATAGGAAGAAATTTGTAGTACAGAAAATGAGATTTTTCTAATTAGTATACAGGTCAAGTTAATTTAGAACATTCTTCTTTTAAGATGTTTCTTGAAGTTATCAAAGGAAATATTTTCAGGATTCTTTATTTTTCAGACTAGTATCATCATCATGAAGCTAGGATAAACTTTAACATCTTTTACTGATGTCTTTTTTTTAATATAAGAAAACTAATAAATGAATTTATTAGATTTCTGTATTTTATTTTTCACCCAGTGCAAGAGTAAAGTGCCACTCAAGTTAGTGGGTTACCGAATGCAGATG
Organism: Ascarosepion bandense; assembly: GCA_037127315.1. NCBI lineage: Eukaryota > Metazoa > Mollusca > Cephalopoda > Sepiida > Sepiidae > Ascarosepion > Ascarosepion bandense. The sequence goes on along the minus strand of JBBBDQ010001668.1, from coordinate 305,066 downwards.
TAAGAGCACGTAAGAAGAGAGGAAGATATATAGGATAGATAACAGTTGATGATCGACCTGAAAAAGTTAAGATTGTAGTGATCAGGAAAGCATCCCCTCAGAAGCCCATTTCATAAAGCTAAGTAGAACTTACATGTTACCAATGGAATATGAAGGTGATATGGTTGAGTTAACTCAATGTACATGGTATGGTAGTCCTAGCTGTGAAGGTCTGAACTGGTGAAACCAAGAAATATGTTTCATCAAAATGTGTCATGAAAATAACACTAGAACAGTAAGAGGCTAGCAATGTTTTGGGGAAGGGACTGAAGGGCAAAAAGTGAGGATTTGACAGCTTTGGCCCAATATTTCATTTTTGGCCTGATTTGGCTTTTGTAGAGACAGAGTATGACAGAAAGAGCCGGGTACTTTTCGGACCAGTACAGGGAGCCAACCATTATTGCAGCATCTTTAGCAATGGATATTTTCTATAAGAATCAACACTCAGCATTTGAGTTTAGTCGTGAAGTTGAATGTTAAAAATTAACTGAGAAAATTAACATAAAACAATCTTTCTGCAACGATATCTAATCATTTGACTTTCTGTAGAATTAGAATAAGCTTAAAAAATATTAAATTGCTACACTTTCTTCAGGAAAACAAATATCCAATAGAAACCAAAGCATTGGTTTTATTTCTAACCTCAGAAAATTCCAAGAATACAAAAGAAACAAAAAATGCTAATCTTATTTTATTCTTTTCTTTTTTTACCTGATATCAATTTCAAAAATCCTTAACTGTCAAATAAATTTATGTCCAGTGATGTAAAATTTTGAACTCTTTCATCCAAGGAATTCTTTTTATCCTTTATAACTTCAAGTCATCAAAATAGGATTTTTTTTCTTTCCAAGGTTGTTGTATTCATGAGATGACTTTTGCTTTCTCTTTTATCTAACAACTTCTCTTTGGCCCCCCAAAAAAAAGAAACAGAATCAGACTTTTCTAACACACACATAGAAATTTTAAAAAAATAAGGATAATATTCTTATTTATTTCTTTTATATGTAAGTTCCTATATAGATACATGGTTTCTGTCAAGTTTAACTAAGGTAGAAGAAAATGTCTTTTGTTACCTAGAGTAATTTATTCAAATGGTCATTCATCCACTCTCTTCTATCTTAACTGTGAAAAGAAGTAAGCAATAAGACATTTTTTTCAACATATCTACTAATGGAATTGAGCGCATGGAGAAATGAACTCATGCCTTTTCTCAGGCAATGTGGAAAATGAATATAACTGGGGTGACAGCTGGAATCTATACTCAGTTTGTCAAACATGATTTCTTGTAACTGTTACACTATATATATATATATATAATCATTTGCATCATCAAAAGTGTCTACTACATTTGCCCATCTCTATGTAATAGAAATGTGAGAGATAGAATAGAAAATTACATAAACTTGTCAAATGCATTTATTTATGCCTTAAATTAGTTTTAACTCACAAATAAATAGATAGTAATTTTGCAGATACTTATAAATTATATCAAAATTTTAAATATTTCCATAATCTTATAACAGCATAAATACACTATGTATCTGTATATATAGGATGTGCATTGTGGTGCAGTGGATATCAGAGAGCCAAGTTCAAATTCCAGTTGAATTTGTTGCATTCACTTATGTTCAAATACCCTTGGGAAAGGTATTAATCCATCTCTTCCCTCTATCTATGGGTTAAATAGCAGGACAGATTGGGTTCTAAAGCCTTGGTTGGCAACCAGTCTACTGCAGAAAAAATCTTTTACCCAGTCAGTCACGCCTCTTTTGAGACACGTATGGCGCTTAACTGACTGATATGTATATATATTTTAAAAGAGTAATTTTACCCACTATTAGCGTAAAAAGCATATATAACATTGCTCCATGTCTAATGACAGAGCTGAAACACTATTTCATTCTTTTATTAGTGCTTCTTTTGGCCAGTCATAAATGGCACTCACACATGCATCTAAATACTCCACTGACAACCATCTGATTGTGCATTGAAATGCACCTGAAATTGAAAATTGTAGTTAGCTACAAAAAATACCAGTTATAAAATGAATATATATATATATATATATATATATATATATATATATATATATATAGTTACATAGCTGATTGGTGTTACCTTCAGCATTCTGACTCCAGAGTTTCACAGATGGACCGTCCAGCATCCAATAGTTAAAGCAATTAACTAACAGTCTATTTTAATCAAATAAATATTGACACTTGATAGACAATATATGCAGGGCCAGATAATGACTTTTGGGGGCCCCTAAGATAATGAAATTATGTGCGCCTCTCCTCAGACAAAGCCACCATCTAAATGGCCCACACCTGTCTTAAATATTTTTTACTCATATATTTTACCAAAATTAGTATTAGAGTTGAAATAAGTAAACTTAGTGCAAATTTGCCTTAAGTAGGCTTATGGCAAATTCTTTTTATTTGTCAATAAAATATTCTTTAAAAATACCACTATTTTACTATTTATAGCAAACTAAATTAGCATATATTTCAACAAAACTGTAGTGAAAAAAAAACATTTTTTTTATAACCAGCATTATAACCAAGCTGCAGGGGCCCTTGGCTGCAGCCTATACTAGCCTATTGGATAATAGGCTAGTATAGGCTGCACCTGAATATATGTAAGTATTTTGTTAAGTAACTATTTTGGCTGGTATTGAAATTCATTATATTTTACTGGCTTGGATGACTTTATATTATGTGTTGATGACATCAATGAATAATCATATTGAAACTCACTTAATTGAAAATTCATATTCATAAGGAATTATTTAAAAGGTTGAATGAAACGTTTGTTTTTTTTGTGGGGGGAGGGTCAACTAAATTAAATGGAAGTTAAAAGTATTGTCTGAAATTCTGAAATTAATCATTGTCATTATTCCATAAATTATTCACACTCATTCACAGTTTTGTTATTTTCATTACTAGATTTCAACCATTGAAGTTTTTGACATCTTCAGGATTTTTTCTCTAATTCTTTCTCATAATAGGTTCTTGACCTAAGTTTGAAAAATTATTACAGACTTGCAGACAGAGGCAATTCAATAAGCAGGTTCAATATGAAGTCAGACAATAAATCAATAATTTATTAAAGTATATCTTCAGAGAAAAAGTTAAGTGTGTTTTACTCTCAGTAAAAACTCAGATCTGCTATGTCCTATCATAAGGCATGGCAAACAGATGAAATAATAGTGAAACCAACTGATATGCACAGACAATATGACTTTGGCCTTTTTATATAGAAAAATAAATTTCCCAACATTCAACACTTTATAATTAAGTGGCATCTGTAGTAATAGAAAGAATTAGTATATGTAGTTAGAATTTTTAACTCTGTCCTTGATTTAGAAGTATCTAAATTGTGAAAAGAAAAAAAAACACAACCAAATAAACTATACATATGAGGAAGTTTGAATAACACACTGACAAAATTGTTAGGACAGATAGCAAGAATCTAAAAATAAATAATCAAACTAGAAATTGCTTTCTTGATTTTTATTTTATGACTGAGCATTGTGTCTGTTTTAGTCCACAATTCTTTTTATTGAAAGATGATCCACAAATTCTTAATTCTTATCAAATTACAATGTTCTACATTAAGCAACTGATAATTAATTCTGTGAACCATAAAATTAAAATATAAATGGCGTAGAAAAGTTCTCAAACTGAACCACCCCACAAAATCAGTATTGTGATATTTGGTCATTGAAATACTGATCTTAAGAAGGCTAAAAACTTTTCATCACTTCCTCATACACTCATAACTGTTATACTCTTAAACCTCATGAATTTTATCATACCCCAAAAGGCATCTTGTGTTCTTTGTATCAAACTGACAATGATCTATAGATTGATCCTTACTGAATACATAATAGTAAACATTTTTATCTATGCTTTTATTCAAAAGGAATCTATTGTTCCATATATAACTTAAACATTAGTGTTGTATTCCTGGATAAAAATATATTTAAATTTATTTTAATCTCAAAACATGAAAGAGAAATTCTATAGTGACATTTTTCTTTCCTGAAAAGATTTCTTTTACTTGATCCACACACAAAAGCACACCATTGCATGATATAATCACTATTAAATGATTATTAAATTGATCTCAGCTCAAGCATGCTTCATTCAGCTCTTAAATTATCCAACATGAAGAATACTTGTACATATACTATTGCATAATTACAAATGAGTTTACACCAATTAACAGCTTATTTTAACCAAATGAATATTAACTTGATCTGCACAATACAGTCTCAGTCTGAAAATAATCCTTATTCATATCAGTCAAATGTTAAATAATTATTGAGTACAAAGTCACTTGATTTGCACATCTAAGCTCAAGCACATTACATAAATCAACCAAAGTACAAACCAGGTTAACATACATTTTAGTGTAAATATTATGAAATGAATGTTAAGCTGGCCCACACAACTCAGCTCAAACATGCCTCCTTCTCTGAGGTTTGCCCATATGTGATCCCACTCTAAGATGATACTTCTCTTCTCACCTTCACTGTTAATTTTGTAGGTGCTCCATTCTCCGGCTGTAGGGTACGCTGTAGACAATCTTGTAGGCGACCCTTACCTGTTACAGGTTCGTCTTTCTTTGCTTAATGCTCTTTCATATGTCCTTTCCCTAAATGGCCTTCTCCATCCCTAATTTCTCCCTATGACAATCCTCATTTAATAAGTGAAAACCAAAAATTAAGTTCATTAATTTGAGATATAAAATCACAAAATATGTAAATATGTATGTACTGCACATAAATGAATGGGTTTATGAATAAGTGTGCAGATATTTGTGTGTGTTTGTGGATTTATACACAAAGATGTATATATTTAAACAAATGCCTGTGAAGATATTTGGGTGTATTATGCAGGAATGTCTGTCTATTTTGCTATCAGTCTATTGAGAATACATGCTGCATTGAAGATATAGTGACAGGAAATTGCAAAAGCCATAAAATGAAGAAATTAAGGGATGTGTGTAGGTGTGTGCATATATATATATATATATATATATATATATATATATTTATATATACAGAAAGTACAAAAGAATCTGAAGAATACGCATGAAATGGCTCCTTAAGAGATTATATGTAAGAAAATATTTAATTTTTTATGTAGATAAAGTGTATGTACACAAAAAATACACAGATATATATATATATATATATATATATATATATATATATATAAAAGGTTCTGCGCATGTAATTTGGTTGAATTTAAGATATAGTTTTATACAAATACACACACGCACATATATACACATACATACATATATATGCATATATATACATACATACACACATATATGCATATATACACAAACATGCATGCATATATATGCATATACACATACACACATATACGCATATACACACAAACACACACATATATATATATCACATATATAAATATATATGCATATATATGGATGCATGTAACTGAAAAGCATCCAGTCATTTTGTACATATGAAAAATTGTTTGTTGTTTGTGTGACCAAACAGGCCTTACTGTAGATACTTAAACAAATACTCTCCTATTTCATGGGGTTACTCAGTCAGCAATAAGATGCCACTAAGTTAACTAGTATACTGTATAACCATCACATGCATGATAACCAAGGGAATAAGTTCCTCAGGACTAGTGCAGGGTTTTGACACAAAATATTGCATCAAATGTGTGTCACTCCTCACCCTAGTCCAGATTGATATCTCTGTGTCTCCTGATTATCACCATTCAAAGGGGGCATATTTCAGAACAAGAACAAGAATAATATGAAAAAACCAAGGCAGCTGAAAGTGATCATGAAACTGAACTTTTCAAACTGTTTTGAAAAGTAGATTGTATTTTGAGATAAATGTATGAAGTCCCAATGGGAGTAATTTGAAATGGACAAAGACAGCATTGCTCTTGGTATTTTTATTTTGTTAATATTAAATGGGTGAATTATTTCCAGACATACCTGATAAATAGATAAAGTAGGAGAGACCATAATATGACTAATGAGTGTGTACATTGCTATATTTATCTACCAAAATAAATCTTTACAATTGATGCTTAATAACTTAGAAGACGCAAGTAAATGCTTATTTGTAATGGAATGTATTTATATAGCTGTAGGGAGAAAGGATGGCTTCATGCCTTTCCCAAGGGTATTTGCAAGTAAGTGAATGTAATAAATTCAACTGGAATTTGAACTTGTTTATCTGGTTTCTCATTCTGAGCCATTATGCATTTTACCATCCACACACCCAAACTTACAGCACTTGGTATTTCTATCCAAGTACTGAACAGGCTTAACTTTACTGATTGAATGAGGACTAGTGTTTCAATATGATATGGATGTAAGATACATACATATATATAACTCTTAGTGACGTGAAAGAAAACTACAAAACAAATAAATGATATATATAAGTGAATAAAATAATAAATAAAAATATAAAAAATCAAATAATCTTGAGGTCATGGCTATAAATAACACTAGTATTAGGGAAGAGCCACTTCTTTTCTTCTCTCTAATCCCCTAGTGATCTATATATAAAATAGTGACATTTGTTTTGAAGATTACATTGAGGTGCAAGACTGACAGACCCTCTGCAGTATTGATTGTTATGTCCACATACACACAATATATATATATATATATATATATATATAGGAGGTTATGAATTTAATGATTTTCTTTTAATTTTCTAACATTTTTATTGTTATGTATGTTGGCTTGGGATAAAGATAATTTTTTCAAGAATAGGGATAATTAAAAAAATATATATATCATACATACATTTATCCCAAAATTAAATAATTTAAATATTGCATCCCTGATTTACCATTCCATAGAACAATTTTCTGCTATGCAAAGGCAGACTGGGACAGATTTTGGTCTTCTATGACAGAAGCTCCTCTCTCAAACCTTTTCAAACATGTTGCAACTAAAACTGCTGTCCTCATCTTTGAATGAATCCTTTCTGAAATGGAGTGTTTTATACCCTAAAAAGTCCTACCTAAAACCAGTCAGCCGTGGTTCATCCATGAATGTGTTGCAGCCATAGCTTACCAGAACCACTACTTCAATATCCATCACAAGGAGCAATCTAGTCTGGCCCTTCTTTTAGAACTGCCTGCTATCACTGTAAGAGAGTTCTGGAAAATGCTACATGCAGGTTATCCAGACCAAGATTGAAAAAAAACAAATCAGACCTCACTAATTCTGGAAGACCACCAACTAAATTATGGACAGAGACAAAGCAGCTGTGCTGACTATTATAAATGTCCCTGAGGTCATATTTTCCTTGACAGTCAAGGTGATGCTCTTCATCTAAAACTTAACATTAGGTGATATCCCCTCTCCATCTACCCATGTCTCACTGAGCGCAATCTCAGGAATATACTCATTTCAGCAAGATATACAATCTATCGATGCAAGTAAAATGATTGACCTTGTACCACTCTTGTAAGTATCTGACTCCTAATGCTATCTTATACCTTTAAAAGAGCCAGATCAGGCCAAAAATGGAGCACATATTTGGGCAGGAGCTGCCCAGTTTTCACTTTCCAGTCTCCAGAGTTCAAAAGCATCTCCAAGTCCTTATTAGAGAAGAATTATTTTACACCCACCAACCTCTCTCAGAGGCACAATGTGGTAAACCTCTCACTGTTCTATCACTACTTCCATGGAAAGTACTAAGACAAACAACATTCCTTGGTTCTGCCAGGTCTAACCATCATGGCAAGGACCCACCATGCCACTTACAAAGTAGCAAACCACATACATTCTCTCTGAATTCCATTCTTGAGAAGTAAGTTCTACTCAAACAGCTTCTTCCCAAGAACCACTGCTCTGTGGAACAAATTCCCAAGAAGATGTTTCTACAATCACTATAATCTCAGCCTGTTCAAGTCTAGAGTTAACCATTATCTTCCCCTCCCATCTATATAAACTACTCTCATAACCTTCTACCTCGAGTAGCCCACAGTGATTGTACAAGATGAACCTTACTATATATATATATATATATATAGTGCAATGCATGAATTATCCTGCAAATTACCCAAAAATGAAAATAACAGTCACATATCATTTTAACAGATACATTTTCCAAAATTACACAAAAATATTTTAAAATACTAAAAGAGTGAATTTATTCAATAAAATTGTCATTGGCTTCAACCATGACCTCCAGATGACTTCGGAATTTTCTGGATGGTCTCCTTGTTTAAGTTAGTGAATACTGACATAATCGTTGCCTTCAGTTCTTCTTTGATTTTACAAGGAGTTTTATTGATCTCTCTCATTCAACTGCACTTCACACATATCAATCATGAGGGTTGCAGTCTCAAAAGTTAGGTGGTTAGATGTAAGGTGTGATATGGTTGCAGAAATTGTCTGACAGCCATGAGTGTGTTCTCCTGTTTGTGTGGCATAGTGAAGAGTCCTGTTGCCAGACATAGGGTCTTCCAGCAGCTATCCTCTTGACCCAAGGCAGCAATAACTTCAGAAAACTTGATTTAGGCTTCTATGTTGATTCTGAGGCCCTATAAAAGTTGAATAAAGGCATAACATCGCCATCACTAGTTATCAGTCCAAACCCCATGATGTTGACTGGACACAGTAGAGCATGCCATTTCTAAATTCCTGTTGGAGTGAATTGCATCATCATGGGCTTTTATTTACAGACAGAGCCCAACCGACCCTACTATACTGTGAAGTTGATAAAATCAAAAACAAACAATGCAAAAAAATCAAAATTTAAAATAGCAACAATTTACCCATCATATCCTATACATTTTATATATATATATATATATATATATATATATATATATGTATGTATGTATGTATGTATATTAATGTATACTTGGGAAGTAACCTTTCTTTCAAACATCTTTCATTGAATACACCTGAAAAGAAAGATTTAATTAATTTTTTAAGTTGTTCCAACATTTTCTGCTTTGGTGAAGATAAGGAATATAAAAATTATTGTCTATAATTTTTATTGTCCCAAGTGCTTTCATCAGCCACTTCTATAGCCATTTTCAAGGGTGTTTATGTCTTTGCTGTTGCTATTTTTTCCACATGTTTTGACTTATGTAGTAATCTACTTTTTTTATTTTTAAAAAAGAGCATTTATGATAGATAGATTTTTGAAAAAAGGACATTCATAGATAGATAGAATGTGCAATCAATACAACACAATCTTCAAAGCAAATGCTACTATTCATTTAGCAGGCTATCTATATGTAGGTGCCTAGGGTAAGAAGGTAAGTGGCTCTTCCCTAAAGTTTAGGGTTTTACATAATCGTAATGCTCCCCATAAACTAGAAAAAGTCATAGAAAAATCTTAATACCACTTTTTGGAACAATTAGTCCTTCACAGATAGGAAGTTTCTTTGCCCTGGTCATTTATAGATATCACGCACACACTTTGGTTTGTAAGTATGATTGTGTATAATACAAATGTGTGTGTGAGTGTGTGCATATTGTGTATATATTTACGCATTTGCTTTAATGCACAATAGGGCAGGAGGCTTGCAGTTTTTTACGTTTCATTTTTTTCTTTTTTTTTAATTTCCCCACTCCTATCATGCACCCTAAACCCTCCCACCCACTCTCAATAAATGCTACACAGTGCAGGGCACTGTTAATCAGTTCTCTACCTCAGGATGGTGTAGGGTAACCGTTATATGGTTTCGGTATTTGGTGGATGGTTTCTTATTGGTAAATGGATGCATTGCACAATGCACTCGACATTGTTGATGATGGAAGAAATAGTTAATAATATATTATTGATTGGTGTGTCACTGGAAAAAGATAATTCAGTGATTTTGTTTGATTGGTTGAGGTAGCAAAGTAGAATTTAGAGAACTCATATGATTGGTTTATGCATTCATGCAAAAGTAAAAAAAATAAAATTCTTATATTGGTTGATATTTCAGCAAATATTCATTGTTTGTGCATTAAAAGAAAATATTGCCTTCTGAATCACTGAGAAATATAATGTACTTTCTATAGGGATGTTATTGTTCAGTGTGTAATTATTATTACTTTGATTATTGAAATATAGTTGCTTCATGTATCAGATATGTCCAATGTATTTATAAAAAATATAATGCGCTAATGTGAGTGGATAATGTGATAATACTGTAAATTATCATTCTTTTTATAACCATTTTAAAAACTTTTCCAGCAATATTATGAGTTGATATGCCAAATATTTCTTATATTTTACAGAAAATTTCTCATGAATATAATTGGTTCATGGAGCAAACACACAAGGTTACTGGTTTGCTAAATTGATAAAAAGTCAATGGTTTATCAGTGGTAAAAGATCTTTATATTAGACAGTATAGACTTTTTTAGCATAATTTAATCAACATTTGTTATAATTTTCATGAATAATTATAAAATATAAGATCAGAATTTGAAAGCATATAATTAATCATTCCAAGATAGATCATTATTCAGTTTTAGAAATAACTTCATAAGAACAATAGTGAACTAATAAAATTTATATATTTTTTGAATTGTAATAGATTTATTACATATATTGAATTAAATGCCAGAATAGAATGCTTTCAATTCTAATAGAATAAATATATGCTAAAAATATATATGTTATTAATAAAAGGTGTTAACTTTTGTAAATAATTTCAATTGCTATAATTCTGTTGTAACATTTTTGTTTTATATCTGTAAAACTTGCTTTGTTTTTAAAAATATGTTGGATCTAAAGAGAAGTGCATATTGAAAGACAATAGTCTAATAAATTAAAACATTGGTTTGGGAATCTGTTGAATTTAATACCTGTGTCAGGCAGTGTGTATTGGACTCAGTGAAAACAGAGCAAGCAATAACTTAGCAGTTCTAAAAATATGAACTAGACAAGATGTCCTTAGATATGGTCAGTGGCACAAGAATAATCTACCGCTGTAGATTAAAGAAAGTGCCTGTAGGTTATCCAGATTAATATACACCTGATTAATGATAGAGAGAACAACAGCCAAAATGTTGTGATAACAACAACAAAGATAAAGACAATAGTCTGAATGCAAATAGTGTAAATAATGATAACTTCTCATTCCGGAAATTTAGACAGAGATGTAAACTGGTCATATGTAGATTAAATAGTAATAAGAATTGACCAAGGAGATAAAATTAATGACTACTAAAATTAATGACTACTGGTTAAATAAATGAATGATTGTAGCATGTGTTTATAACAAGCAAAAAACCACTAACAATTGATGAAACAAAAATGATGATCATTAATTAGAAAAAAAATTATTTCACTGTCTATGAAGAAAAATAATCAAAATAACCTTAAGTCCAATGACTACATGTTAAATAACAATAAATGGTCACTGGTTATAGAAATTTAAAAAGGTTATAAAGATGATTCTGAATCAACTATGACTAAACTCATGACAACTAGTTGAAAGAAATAATATCCAGACCTATATGAAATTGGTCAAGGAAAATTAGAAAGATGGCCACTGGATATATGAGGTAAAAATAAAAATAGCAATGTGGTTCACATTCAAATGACCAAATGGAACAATGTATAAATGGTAATATTAAAGTCAAAGTATTTCTTGATATAAGCATAAAAGATACTGACGACCAACTGAAGTAGCAAGAAAAGTTGACCACCGGCCAAATGATCCATTGTCATTGCAAATCAGATTATAAATACAATTTTTAAAAACTAAGAAAAGGTTTGTGGATTCTGTGGTAACAAAGGAGAAAAAAGTTTTACTTTGATAAAGAATTTGTATTCTCTGTGCCATTTGTCGAAAAAAAAAATCAAAATCGGGTTTACATTACTAGGCTTCAAAATATAGCCATTTTTGTGCTTGGATAAGCCAATGACAGCCTTTCTTAACCCAATAAAAGAGCACTAGATGACAACAGGATTCTCTGTTGTTTTTTGTTTTTTTACAGTAAGGTTCCCCCTGTACAAGGTCTAGAGGAAAGAGTTACTGATGGTAGCGGGATATGTCAAAGAGGCAGTTTGTATGGATAGGAGGGGAAAAAACAGTTAACCCTAGAATTGAACAGGTTAAGATTGTAGTGATTGGGAAAATATCTTCTTGAGAGTTGGTTCCACAGAGCAGTGATTCATAGAGTGAAGCTCTTCAAGTGGAACTTACATCTCACTGATGGAATACAGAAGGAATGAAGATGTTTTGCGACAATGTAAGTGGCATGACAGGTCTTTACCATGAAAGTTAAAACTGGCAGAACTAAGGAGTGTAGTTCATGTGAGCATTTTCCATGAAAGTAGCATCAGAGCAGTAACAGGCTTGCCACATACTGCCTGTGAGAGAGATGTTAGAGAGTGGAAAATAATTTTTCCAGGGCCTCTTTTAAACCAAATATAAACAAATTCTATCCATGCCAAACTAAATGATATCAACATTAAAATCTGATTTCCAACTGGAAGTTGGACTTTTTGGTAAGTTTTACAGAATAAAATCATCTTTGATTTGATGAAGTTAATTTATAAGATTTATTTGAAAACCAACCCCTGTGTCTTGAGAAATAGAAAATCAAACAGGACATCATATACATTTGAGTATTATCCTAATATAAAATAGAACTGACTACAAAATAATGCATAAAGATTTGTTTAAAATATATTGGAATATTTACATATTTATTTGGAGAGTATCTGCTGTATAACAATAATTAACCACTGCTAGTGAGTTCAATCCTGGCTAGATGTACCACTGCTGTAACACTCTGAAGGATGAACATAAACTGGACAATTGTCAAAGAATAATGGTTAGCATGTTAATCTTGTTAGTACAGAGTAGTCACTTTTAGTCAGTCAGTTAAGTGCCATACGTGAAACACGCTTGGGCGATCATGTCTCGAAAGAGACATGACTGACTGGGCAGAAGATTATCCCGCAGTAGGTTGCCATTGCTTTCTGCAGTAGACTGGTTGCCGACCAAGGCTATAGAACCCAATCTGTTCTGTTATTTAACCCATAACTGGAGGGAAGAGATGGATTAATACCTTTCCCAAGGGTATTTGCGTGTAAGTGAAAGCAATGAAGTCAGCTGGAATTCGAACTCGGCTACCCAATTTCTCGTTCCGCGCTGATATCCACTGCACCACAACACTTTTAGTAAGTGCTCCATTATTGTGTCATACTAAGAAAATGTTTTTCTTTTAAAATAACATGTCCCTCCACAGATTCATTTTTTTAAAAATCTGACAATGACTATATCTTTTTGGAAAAGACAGGGTTGAATATTTTTGTTGATTTCTTCATAGTTGCATTCTCTATAGTATTCATCGTAGTAGTACTTTTAAAGTGGCTGCCAACCAATGCCAAAGTCCAGTTTACTCTGCTGTTTAACCATAGCAGGGAGTAGAAGAGATAAATTCATGTCTTTCCCAAGGAGATTTATGCAAAAGTGTACATAGTAGACAAAGCCAGAATTTGAACTCAGCTGACCAATTCCACTATCTACATGGATAACTGTTATACACAGAGGGAAATCTCACTCAATTCTATTTTGGATGTGTGTCATGGACAGATGGTTAGCAAGAAAGACTCGTCAGCCATTTCAAGTATAATGACTTCAAGCTTCTCTATGTGTAGCATTGTTTTAGCTTACTAAATCTTTACTTTGGGTACCTATAATAGAGTCATGGTTATTTAGTAAATGTCATAGACAATTGCTATTGGGTTCAATTATCATTGGATGGCCTATAATATGGCTCTGTTCTAGGAAAAGTCAATAAATATAACTGTCAACCATGTGGCAAGTAATTTTCAAAGCAATTTTTGATGACTGCATGCTATCCCAATGTAAAGAGATACAAATACAAATACTAAATTTTCTTTTTCTTTTTTCTGCAGGTTTCTAATAAGAGAAAAAATGACAACATTAATCATTAAATATTTATCACTGCAAGAAAATTTGATACATTGTATTAAAAGAATGTTTATGAATTAAAATCTTGTTTATATTCTTGCTTATAATCAAAGTTCATCAGAATTGATCAAGCCTTTCCAGTTGTAACAACTTCTCGAGAAATAACATATCAATGAATCCAGTTAATGTTTTGTATTTCATCGCTCTGCTGCATTGATATTTTTGTTTTGCATTTAAGTTATTACAATTATTATTTTATGTATATGCTCTATGAATGTTTTTGTATTCTGGATGGTGTTATAAACAATGTTATGAAAATTAATGACAAAGTGGATAAATTTTTTCATGTGATGCATTTTGTCCTTTTGGACTTAACTGAACTAAAGTGATGTTTATATTGATGCAACTACACATGCATGTAACGAAGGAGGGTGACTAAAATGTTAAACTTTTAAATTTAATTTTTTATAATATGTCGATAGTCTAGTTAATTTTTCTTTTTTTTTTGTTTATGTTTTTATTATTTTTGTTACTAATTGTTATCATAGAAGATCTGCCAACAATGCAGAACAGTGAGTTTTACAGAGAAAAAGATTCCTGAAACTATTTCTAAATATGATTTTCTTAACCTTGCAGGTCTATCAGTTTATCTATTCAGACTTGTCTTTGTAGCATAAGTATAATATTAAATTTAAATGCAGATATTTTCAAGATTATTCATGATTAAACTATATATATTTTCCTAAAATAATATTTCCATTCATCAAATTGATTTTTCTAGCTTTATTCATTTTTATTTATAAGAAAAATAACAAAATAATATTATTTCTGGCATATTTTCCTGCCTCTTTGGACCATCTCATCACAGATGGTGAAGAGACTTGAGGTAACAGCAATGTGATTCTACAGAAGGATGTGAAAAATACCATGAACTGAACACATGAACAACAACAAAGTTTTAGAGAAAATGGACACTTACACAAAGGATCAGAAAGAGTTAAAATTTCTAGGAAACATAATGAGGAAATTGGGATTGGGAAATTTGACACCCATAGGAAATATTGAAGGCAAGAAGGACAGAGAAAGCAGGGCATAATTTACCAAACAAGATATTGTGTAAAAGAGCCATGATCATCCTTGTCCTGACACAGCACATAGAATAAGAAAACAATAAAGCATTGATAAAGTTTGTCTGAGTCAAGTGATCTCGATATATTTTAACTCTCAACAAAGTACTGATAATACAATGTTATTTACAACACAACAATAGGTTATTGCTTGGATTCATACCCAACATGTCACCCACACATACATACATATGATTAATTTGGCTCCTTTGCTTTTATCTGTATCAATTTTTATGAATCTCTTTTCTTATTTCTGTAAAATATCTTCTCTTGGGACCTTTTTCTTATTCTTTTTTTTTTAATTTTTTTTTTTTTAATTCTTAAAAATTAAAAAAAAATTTTTTTTTTAATTTTATTTCCTAAAATTTTTGTTGTAGCTATTTATTTGTGACTGTAAGTTTATTATCTGCCTCCTTTTCTCTTTCCATTCTTTTTTCTTTCTCTTCCCCTTATTTTATTTCATCTTATAATTTTTTATTGTGTGCTTATATGGCCTCTTATAAGTGCTTATTTTGTGTATGTCCATATCTACCCTCTTTTTTGTGTCTGTATATATTCTCTCCTTAATTTTTTTTTTTTTTGTGCATTTATGTGATTTGATTCTTAAAATTTTCACACTTCTGGCTAAAACATATACACTATGTTCCTTTCGTCTAAGCATTTCCCCTCTGTTAAAAACCATTTTTTGAATATTCAGAGTGAAATTAACATTAATTTATTTTTCCACAGACTGAAAGAAGCAGGTTGTAACTTTTACAACAGCCAAAATAAATTCTGGATTTTTAACCATTTAATTATGTGATGAGTTTTCCTCTCAATATTATATATATATATATATATATATATATATATATATATATATATATATATCATTAGCTGCAGATAATATTCTTGAGAAAACACTTTTACTTTTGATTACTTTGTATCAATTAATACAATAAGTTCTGAACTTAATTAAATAAATACTTCTGGTTTATCTCATGTCTAAAATAGTTGTGAATTTTCTACTTGTGCTAAGTTATTTCTTAATGTGAAAAACCAGGATTTCAAATGCTGATTATCAAAACAGAAAAGTCAACCCCACTTCAGTATTAGTGTAACACATTTTTTCCTACATCAATTCATCATCTTTAACCATATTAAACTGAACTTAGTAACTCATAAAATAATTATATAGCACCATTATTAAAGTTTTATGCCTATAGGAATTCTGTTGTTAATCTAAAACAATTTCTAATAATATATTTAAGAGAAAATAATATCACAATTTGTTTTTCACAAAATTCTCTTCATTGTCATAAATTTTGAGCAATCTTATCAATTTGGAATATAAGAAAGTGAGAGGGTGTGGAGAATTTAGAGAGGCAGAGAGAAATATCAAATAACCTACCTAAAGAGCTTGTGTGAAATGGATGACAGAACATGGACTGGGAGAGATAGTAAGGGTAAAATATTACTTTTAGAGCCATAAGGGAGAGGAAAATATAGAGAAACATGATCACCCACGTCTTGAAGAGACATGGCACATACAAGAAGAAGAATCAATTTTGACTTTGTGATAAGAAAAAGAACAAAGATAAATGCAATTAACAGGAAAATGAAATAATTTCCAACTAGAGGCATAATATTTTACTGATCACTTACTTTCATTTAAACAGGTGATCAATATAATAAATAATAAGAAAATTGATTTTCCACTTTAAAAAATATTAAATCTATGAAAAAAGAATAATTGGAACTTTTATTGAACAAATATATCTACTCTGTATTGATTTATGAAAGAAAATTCATATACTGAATCAATGAATTGGGGGAAAAAAAATTATTACGTTATTGTCAAATTGCCTCACTGGTTTTTAACTAGAGATATACAAAATAGTGCTATCATTTTCTTATATTAACCTATTACTAATTATTATTACTAAACTAAAACAAAAGCGACAAACAAATCAAACATTTTTTTTACTGTTCTTTTATTCATTTAACGTGTCTTATGAATACTGCCAATATTTTAATATTTCTTTTTAAGAGAATTTACAACTCCATGACTTTAAAACTGAAATAACATGAAAAATATTTTTGAAATGTAACAATGGGTAAAGGGCGATAACTAAGTCTTCAGCTGTTCTGGTTTCAGCTGATATTAACTGGGAGTGTATTTGCAAGCCACTATTATTTCTACACATTTACAAAGTGCGATGAGTAAATTGTCGCCATTTATGTTTTTAATTTTGCATGTGCATTGTTTGTTTTTGATTTTGTTGACTGCACAGTATACAAGAGTCAGTTGGGCACCATCAGTGAGAAAATAAGCACCATGATGCAATTCACTCTGCCAGAAATTTGTAAAAGACATGCTTTAATGCTTGGCATTTACGTCAGAAGCTCCAACACAAACATTTGAGTGTTTGAGTATCAATCTGAGGACAGCGGAAAAGATTTGGAAAGAGTTGGATGATATATCCATTCAACATCATGGTGTTTGAAGTGATCAGTAGTGATGGTGACATTATGCCTCCATTCATCTTCCCACAGAGCCTCAGACTCAATACAGAGGCCTGCATCAAATGCCTTGAGAAGGTATTGCTGCCTTGGGTCAAGAGGATGGCTGCTGAAAGATCCTATACCTGGCAAAAGGATTCTTCACCATGCCATGCCACACAAACAGGAGAACCCAGTCATGGATGTCAGACAGATTCTGCAACCACTTCGCACCTTCCATCTGGCCACCTAAATCCCCAGACTGTATTCCCCTTGATTATTATGTGTGAGGCTCAGTTGAGCAAGAGACGAACAAAACTCCTTGTAACACCAAAGATGAACTGAAGGCAAGGATTATGTCAGCGTTCACCAACTTAAACAAGGAAACTCTCACAAAGAGTTGCAGGAGATTCCAAAGTCATCTGGAGGCTATGGCTGAAGCCAATGGTGATTTTATTAAATAAATTTTTAAATATTTTGGTGTAATTTTGGCAAATATATCTGTTAAAATGAGATGTCAGTGTTATTTTCATTTTTGCATAATTTAGAAAACTCTTCATTCACCACACCCTTTATATCATGTATATATTGTCTGTTTGTACATAGTATCTAATAAGAATTATATACAAAGCATATGATCATATTTTTGATTATAAAATTTAAATGTTAATTTGCCAAAAACATGCTTGTAGATAATCAATATTCATATTATTAAACAAAAATCATATGAAGCATTGTTAAACTAAAAAGAAAATACTAAATTAAATTGGTTATTCTATATATCTAAAAAATATATTATAAAAAAATTCAATTTAAATGTTTTCAATTTCATTGTTCTCTCTCCCTCATGCATATCTGTAGTTATATCAACTAAAACATCATTTTTGTCCAATGCTGTCTTAAAGGATGAAATGCATCACATGTATAGAAGTTGAATATATGAATTGAAATCCAACAAGATTATAGAATAAGTAAAGAACAAAGCAGGAAAAGTGTCTTAAATTTAACGTTTCACTTTATTAAGCTTCCTCAGATATCTGTTTAAATTTTTTTTTAGATTTAAGTTCTCTTCTTTTGAACAGATCTCTGAAGAAGCTTCATAAAATAAAACATGTTAGATAAAGACACTTTTCCTATTTTGTTTCTTTACCTATTTTATCATGTGTATATATATATATATATATATACACATACAAAAATATAATTAGTATATTCTTTTCTTACACATATAAGAGTGCTCTATTTTAAATACATTTTTTTTTTTTTTTTTTTTTATAAGCGTTTCACCCCGAGCAAGGCATGTCACTGCCACTACTGTGCAGGGGGCTACGTAGAGAGGAGAAAGGCTGGTTAAATATAGGACATAACAGAGGGGGGTGATAGGCGGGTGAGGATACCGAGAATGAGGGTTGGGTAGATGAGAGTGTTGTGAGAATAGTTGGGAGTTAGTGTGATAGGAGGTGTCTATTGACCCTACATTTAAACACCTGGAGATTGTAACTGTCGGGAAAGCAGACTTGTGGAAGGGAGTTCCACAGGCGGGAAGCGTGAGAAAAGAAGCTGTTGGAGTAGAATTTACGGTTACATCTTATTTGTTTAACTGTAAAAGGGTGGGACCTAGTTGCTAATCTAGTATCTCGTGTAAATTCGTGCTTGGGCGGCACCAGTGATCTAAGCTCATCGGAGCAGAAGCCATGAAAGTACTTGTAGAAGTGGCACAGGGAAGCTACATCACGCCGGTGTGAGAGCGGCTGCAGCCGGTCTGCCAAGTTAGTATCAACCACGTTACAGATCCTCCTTTGTATTTTGTCAAGAAGCCCAAGGAGAGCAGCAGGGGCACCCGACCAGATATGGCAGCAATATTCAATACACGGGTGGATGGTAGATTTGTATATGTGCAGAATAGTTTCAGGTGGGAAAAATTTCCGGGCCCTGCACAGAGAGCCGACTTTCATAGCAGCAGATTTGGCAATGGATTCAATATAGTCATTCCATTTGAGGTCCGCCGAGAGTGTAAGGCCAAGGAGGCGTAGTATTTTACTCTCTGGGAGGCTAGCCTGTCCCATGCTAATGGGAGGTAGATGCGATAGTCTATGGTGGTTAGTTGATAACAGCTTTGTTTTGGAGGCATTGAAATTTACCAACCATTTCCTACCCCAGGTCACTACGGATTGGAGGTCCCTTTCCAGTGCGGCAGCGAGGTTCACTTTGTCGTCCAGCTTTCTAAACCACATAAAAAAACATTTTTTATTTATTAGGTTGTTGCAAAAATAATAGCTGATTTCAGAAACATAATTTTATTCTTGAAAAATTAACTGTAGAAATGTTAAAATTAGTCAAAATATGAGCTTTGATTATCTATGCACCTCTGCCATTGATCGACAAGATTATTTATTCCTCTTTGATAAAAAGTTATTAGCTGTGATGCAACAAAATCTTTGAAAGCTGGTTCCACCTCTAGTTTGGGCCTAAAAGTTTTACCATTGAAAAATGTGCTTAAGTGCTTAAAAATGACATTCAGTAGGTGAAAGAGCAGGAGAATGTGAAAGATGTGGTAAAATCTCAAATCTGTGAGTTTTTGCAATGTCATTCTTGTAACATGTCGCCTTGCATTATTGTGGAGCAGAATTGGACCAAGTTGCTTCACCAATGCAGGTCTTGTTTTTTTTTTGCAGGCATGCATGCATTTCAGCAAGTTTATTGCAGTAAAGCTCTGCATCAATGCTCTGACTGGCTTCCAGAATGCTGTAGTGGATAACATAAATTGCAGATCACCAGACAGTCACCATAATCTTTTTATGATGCAACTTTAGCTTTGACAAATGTTTGGGGGACTCATCACAATCAAGCCATTGACCTGATCATTTATAGTTATCATACAGGATCCACTTTTCATCACAAGTGACTATTCCGTCAAGAAAGGGATCATTGGTGTTATGCAGAAAGAGCATCGAGCACACTTGAAATTGCCTAAGTTTTTGATTTTCATTGAGATCATGAGTAACCCATTTATCGAGCTCTTTCTCCTTGTCAATACTCTGCAAATGGCGTGTGACAGTTGCAGTGTTGACACCAAGCATCTGAGACATTTCTCTGACAGTTTGTTGTGGATTTTACTCAACAACTGCTTGCAACTGTTCATTGTTAAGACTGCATGACTGTCCTCTACCTTCTTTAACTTCAAGGCTCTCATCACCAGTATGGAATTTCTGGAACCACCTTCATACTGCTGTCTGATCACTTATGGACCCATCTCCCCATGCTCTGTTGATATTGGCAGAAGTTTGGGAGGTACAAGTAAATGAAGATCATACTTTGTCAAGATCATAATTAAAAGCTTCTATGCTTCAAGAATATTTCTGTCTGAAAATAAGTTAAAAATTATTAAAGAGCACACATTGATTAATATATATGCCAAAATTCCTCTAATATATACCATGTTAAAATGGCTTTTCAAAATACAACACTTCAAGCAGCCATTATTTATGTAACAACCTAATAGTTATATATATATGATACATACATTGACGCCATTTGTAATGTGATTTAATATCAACAAAACTACTCAAGATCCTTGTTCTTGTTTGTTACTTTTAATATTATTTTCAAATAACTTTCTCCTTTATATCTTCAAATTGTTTGATATTTAAGTTATTATTATTGTTACTTTGTTAATGCTTTACTTATTTTATAACACAAATTTTTACATATCTGGTCTTAATTATTATATTTTATTTCATATTTGATTTTAATTAAATTTATATAATTTACATATTTCTTATATTTTCTATTTTTATGTCTACATCATTTTTTATGATTTCATGACGTGTATTAAATTTCTTATTTTACTTCTGTTTTATATTCTTAGAGCTTTAAGCATAATATATACACATGCATATGTGCACAGATACCGATGCACAAATTATATATATAATCTGCAATAATAATAATAATATATATGCAAACTGGCATGAAATCCAACACAAAATTAAGGTATGTGAACACTGGACCTAACCATCCTGCTAACATAATCAAATATATCCCTAAAGAAATAGAACACAGATTATCTCAAAATTCCTCTCACAAAACAATTTTCAATGACAGAAAAAAAGAATATGAAATGGCTTTAAATGAAAATGGCCATAAAAATAAATTAGAATATAAACCTCAAATAATTAAGCATGAAGAATAATGTGAAGAAATGAAACATTATTTGGTTCAACCCACCTTTTAATTTAGAAGTAAGGTTCAAAATAGGGAAAATATTTTTAAATTAAGCAATAAACACTTCCCTAAAAACTCAGAATTACATAAAATATTCAATAGAACTATAGTTTAATTAAGTTACAGCTGCACTTGCAATTTGGAAAATTACATAAAGAAGCAAAATGCCAAGAATTTAAGAAATTAAATAAAGATTTACTTACAAATCAGAAGGACAAGATACAGGTGGACAGAGAAAATTATACATCGGATGTACTGAAGGAAACTTTTAAAAATTTTGGTATAATCACAAATCTACATTAAATCTGGAGAGCCTTAAAAATTGTACAAAACTAGCCAATCACATGTAGACATTAAAAGAAAAAAATGGCAAAGAACCTTAGGTAACTTTGAGCATATTAAAAAAGGTCAGACCTTGCAATGGTGGTAATGTCTATAGATTATGCCAAGAAGAGAGTTAGCCATTGTATCATTTCCAGAACAAGAAAGATTGCTAAATGAAAGGTTCGAAATAATGTTTGGATGTAAACATATCAGAAAATAGGTTTTAGGATCATACAAACTCAAATGAAAATGTTTACGATTCTTGACCAGCTCCTCCATTATTTTAAATTTCCAGTTATGTGTTCTGAAAGTTTCTGTTATTTATTTGAAAAAACATTGGAAAATCAGTTAATAATAAAATGCCTGAATATACAAAAGGTTAAAACCAAGGTTGCATAATCAGCTGAATTTCAAATGAATACATACATATATATATATATATATATATACACACACACACACACACATAAGCATATATTCTGTGTTCATATATATTAGTTACAATATAGTATTTGTTTTACTTTTATATTATATATAGCTTATACATAAAATAAGCCTCTTTATAGATAATCCCATGCTTTAATATAGACAAGCTTTTAATATTATGCACGTAAACAATGATAGAGTAGATAAAGTTACAAGCAAAACTTATTTTATTAAATTTTAGTGAGCATGGTGTAACATTTCATGTAATTTTCTAATGGAATTGATTCTTCACTGAATCAATTCAATGGTATGAGTATTTTAAATGAATACATAGATAATTATATATGTTATGTTACCCAACTTTGTCCAAATAACAATAAATTCTATAAATGTCTAATCTTGATTAGATTTTTTACTTTTATGGAAGAATTTAATATGAACATAAACAGTAGTAAAATAAAATGTTTTTATAAATAAAATAAAAATGAAAAAATATGAAAAAATGCTGATGCCTATTCCCTTGAGATTCTTAACAAAACATTACTGTTTAAAAATTCCCTTTCCTTGTTGTTACTCATTGTGACAAGAAAGAAAAGTGTGTTGTCCATCTTTTTTGGTTAAGTACAAAAAGAAGCATGTTCTTTTGTGTATTAATAATCTTTGAGATTTTCAAATTCCATAAAAAGGAAAATCCAGTCCCAGATTTAAAAGACAAAATACATGCAAATGAAAAAAAATTAACTTCTAATTTATCAGAATAATATAAGAAAAATACTATTCAAAGATAAAAAATTATGTGATTCTTACAATTCATATATATATATATATATATATATATATATATACACACACACCCAATATATATACGCATATATATATATACACACATATATATACACACACACACACACATATATATATATATATACACACACATATATATTTATATATATATATATATATACACACACACACACATATATATTTATATACACATACACACATACATACAAAAAAATATACATTATCATCTGAATCCTGCATAAACAAACTACAATTACGATACACATACACACATGAATTGTACATACATATGCTGCTTGACAAGACAGATTCATGTGACGTCAGCTTAACCAATGAAAATCAAACACAAAAATTAAAAATACCAGAATTCTCTTTTTCTCCTCCATATTTCTATCTCTGATGAAAATTTAATATAAGCAAAACATATTAGATTTATAAATATTTCCTATTCGTTCCTTATCCTACCATTGGACAGAGAGATATACGTAAGAATATATAAATGCTCTAAATGAAAATAAGTTTTGTAAATAATTAAAATTAATGCAAGACAGGCAAGACTACTTTCCAAATAAAAAAGTATATGAGTCTTAATTTTTATCAGTCTTATTTCATATTTTCACTTGTGCTATCTATTAATGACCATATAATGATATAAGGATGGCCTGTATGGTTGTGATAAAATCAAATGAATTTAAGATCAATGAAATACTTGTCAAAAATTATTCATAGCTGACAATGATTCATTTATTAATAAATTCTAATAAATTCAAGATAATATTACTAAAGTATTTACTTTGGTCATTTTTCCTATGTTTATTGATATTCATTCTCTTTATTTTATTTTTCTCCCTTGTTTAGTGCCAAATAACAGATATGGATTTGGAATGAACCTTGTGCACAGCCGTCTGCACCCACCCATGCACTCAATGAAAGCCGCTGTTGAAGTTGAACAAAGGAGAGTTCCAGTTGCCAAAAACCGGTTTGTTGCCAAGACAAGGATGGCCCTAAGAAGGCCTGTGCCCAGACTCAATATAATGCGCAGCCCTAGACGGAGGGTATTTGCCCCAATTGGGAACCAGCGCATTAAAAATAAGACCAGATACCAGGCAGAAAAGGAATCTGCCCTTGCTCAAGTGCGGCGTGTTGGCAGATTTGGTTTCTTCCCTCGCCAAATGTACCCCATTAATGCCACCCCTAACAGAGAGAGAATGCGTGAAATGAATTCTGCTCTGCACATGAGGAGAGCCCGATGGAGGAGACGTGAGTCAAGATCAGCTAGGAATTTTTGGGAGGAGAAAAAACACTGAGTGGATATCAGCTCTTCTTGATTTGAAATTGAAATTTGTAGGTGAATTCTTTTTTATGTTTTATTTGATATTTTGTTTAATTTTAAAATTTTGACAGCAATTGAATTTTGTTTCATGCTGCAAAAAAAAATAAATATAAAAAAAAAGTAGAGATTTTTGTAAAAGTAAAAAGGAAAAATATTTAAAAGATATTCTAAAAGATCATTTGTAATGACATAGTTGCATTGTTGACTGAATATTTAGAATTAAGTATCATATTATAATTCTGCTTATTCCTTAGTTTGAGTGTATGTGACACCTTGCCAATATCTTATAAATAATGGACCATTCCATTTTGATTGCAAGAAAAAACAGAAAAGACATATTATAGTTGATGTTTGGTTTCAATGAGAAAGATAGAAATACTCATCTGTTGACCATCTGCCTTAGCAAAATGGGGAAACTTGTCAATTTCAAATCTTTTCAACTGTACTTTCTTGAAATAATGACCTGCATTCATATTTATTATTGTTATTGTAATATTTTGTTAAAGTTGTTAAGCTCAAATATTTAATTATGCATTCAAGGAATTTTCATGGGTATTTTATAGTTTTTGTTTGAATTTCTGAGATGAGGAGTTAACATTATTTACACTATTTATATTCAGACTACTGTCCTCATCTTTTTTAGTATTTTCACAATATTTCAGCCATTGTGTCCTTTGACCTTCCTCAGTTGTATACTGATCTGGGTGACCTACAGGGAATTCCAATATGAACCCTTTATTTAATTTAGACTATTCTCATTTCACTGCCCATGACTAGGGGTATCTCATCTATTTCTTATTTTTAGTACTGCTCAGTTATTACTTGCCTGTTTCCACTGAGTCCAAGTATACACTGCCCAACCCACGTATTGAACTTGCAATCACTATGTCACCAAACCAACACTTTAAACCATGAAACTATTTTATAGACAGAGAACATGCAAGGAATTTATTCATTTTTTTAATTTAAGAATTAAGATTCATCAGAAAATTAAAATAGGAAAACCATGAAATTTTCACAGATATTTCTAGACTCCTTACTATTTTTTTTAATGTATTCAACCTTCTGGAAATAATTGAGTATTATACAATATGATTTTAAACACTAAATCATTATCTTCCTTGTTTTTAATTTCAAGTCTGTAATATTTTTTTATTAATTTTTCCAGTTATTGAATATGGCATTTCCACTACTTTTGCTGTATCAACATAAAAAGAGCTGCTGTGGAGGATGAAAAATACAAACAACAAAAGCTAATATGCCACAAAAGAAAAAACATTTCCACTTAATCGGAAGTTTTTTTTATATAGTAATTACATATAAATGATGATAAAAAGCATGTAAGGATTTTTTTGTTTTAATAAGAGAAAACAATGGTTGGTCTGATGATTTTTGACAGATGGCAACTTGAGGATGAATAACAGAATAAGTATCTCTCTTTTCAAGTCAGTTTTTCTTTCTCCTTTTTATTTCTTTACCAAAGCTCATTTTTTGTTTTAATTGTTGTATATAACAATATGAGGCAGACACATTTAATTCTATCTTTCAATCTTTTTCTCATTCCTGTAGTTATCAAGTGTCCGTCAATTGTAGATAAAGCATATTTTTTAATTTACTCATCTTTGTTCTATTTTTACTTTTAGAAAATAATGCACATGATCTCACACACACGTGAATTAAATTCTATACCTTGGTGATGAAGGTTAAAGAGAATGTACACAGTTTGTGTTAGTTCTTGTGAAGGTTCAAAGTTTTCTATTGGCTTCAGTCATTTTTATGAAAGAAAGAAACTAAATGGAACTCTAAGTTCATGTAACTTGGGAATCATTTTAAATTTTGAGATTTTAATGTTTATGCTCTCACATGAGCATTATGCTATTTTTTAAGTTCTCAAACTCTGTGATGTCATATAAGTATATCTTAGTGTGGATTCTGAAATTTAATTACATTTTAGAACTCCAGAATCATCAGTGATTTTTTGTTTGCTTTGACTTAATATGGATAGTTTCTAAAATTTGCAACCTATTTTTAATTTTATTTTTAGTATTGTTAGACACATGGAGCTGTTTTCTATTATTGTAATTTATATGTTTCTGCATCATTTGTGGCTATACAGCACTTTGATCAGAATCATAATATGTGAGTCCATGAGAAAATTGTGGCATTTATCCTATATAAGATGTTGATTTTTGCTATTTTTAGAGATACTGTCTCAAATTGATCAAGTGAATTTTGTAAACAACATTGATCTTATATCAAGGATTATATATATATATATATATATATATATATATATATATATATACACACACACATGGCATTATTCATGACTACTAACTTAAATGTTTAATTTTTTTGCAATACATATATATAATATTAATTATAATAATTAACTTTAATATATGCACACATGCAAGTGGGTGCTAAAAGTTCATAGATCAACTCATTTTCTAAAATTTCACCAAATGACCAAACATGATTCTTTATCAGGTCAGAGATATTTCAGTACCCACTAACCATATATATATATATATATATAGTGGCAACAGTCTGTTTCATGCTTATATACCTGGTGATTGTGTATAAGCATGAAACAGACTGTCACTACTGGGTGTTAACTTCAATGTCCACTTTTATATTGACATACACTCTGTCCCTGATATTGAGCACTTTAACTCATAAATATAGTCCTACTTGAGACCTTTCACTAACTGAATAAAAAAAACAAATTTCAACTCCAAATACAGATATTTTAGCAGTCATGAACTGAGCCTTGTATATAAAAATTTGATCACACAGGTTAATTTTATTAAACTGAAAGTTTCTGAGAGTGGATGAAGGATTTTTTATAAGAATTAAAAAAAAAGGATTTCAAAAATTAATTGCTAACACTAATAAGTATGATTGCAATTTCTTGATGATTAATATACAATATATATATTTAAAATAAAAACAAAGATGAGTAGATTAGCCTGAATGTTCTCTTCTGAATCCTTTGTCTGATTTTTAATTAAATGATATCAAATCAGACTCTTCCCCAAGTTCCTTGTCTATCTAAATCATTTTAACTGACTACATAAGGTTTTGATGGATGATTCACCTGTTGTAACTCTTGCACTAACTACTTACTCTCCTCTCACAATTTTAGTTGTCCTTTTGAAATAAACATAGACATTCAAAATATATATCAAAGCATTTCTAATCATACATATATGATAATAACCTTTCAAAAATATTGATAATTTTTAACAAATTCTGCATTTTTATTGCTTAATGTTTTTAATCATTGATATTATATCACTAAAATCAAGTTAATATATTTGCCCATAAATATAGATGGGTAGACAAAGAGAAAATATTATTGTGTTGATATATATATATATATATATATATGCACAAATATGCATACATGAACATAGTTTTATGATACATGTAGATATATTTACAAGAAACTCATATAATACTGATAATATTTTTCGCACAATTACATATGCGCAAATATATATATATATATATATATATATATTCTGAACATCTTTAAGTATATTCAGATAAGCATGTATGCATATATGTTTATGTATATATGCATATATATTTGCTTTTTATTTGGTGTGAAGTCATATTTATGCTTGTGTATATATATTCATTCACTTTCATGCACACAAACATACATATATTGGTACATGAGACACACACAAATACACATGTGTACTTGTGTATTTACATGTGTGCATTTTTGTGTTTGAATTTATGCAATAAGTATCATGAAATTTAGATTATCAAAATTCATTTGATGTAGAATTTTATAAATGATTTATTTTAACTGAAAAAAAAAATTACTGATGTTCTTCAGATATTTTGATAAAATTACTTTTCTTACTCATTGATGTAATCTAAAAAAAATTGCAACAAAAAAAATATTATATTAGCCAAGTTTACATGCACTTTAATTAAAATATGTCAACCATTTAATTACAATAAAAGTTTAGGAATTGAAATCAAATATAACATTAGATAGTTTAATATCATCATTTATATAGAATTAAAATTCATATATATATAATTAGTTTTTGATCATAATTAAATCAGACCAGTACAAAGTTGTATTAAAAAGTGTTCAATACAATTATATTGTAGAACTTTTGAATATTTTTTTGTTTGTAAACGAGTTATTACGCAACTTAACGGTATCTCCAGGTGATTTATAATAACCGATGTTACAGTTTTTAGAAAATGCTCACATAACAGGGATATATATGAATGCACAATTTTCAAAATTAGGAGAAATTAGAACATTTTCATCCATGATTGTATGATCCTAATAGGTAGTGTAATTATGACCAAGTGTAACCATACCAACTAATATCTATTAGAATCATATAATCATGGATAAAAATATTCTAACTTCTCTTAATTTTCAAAATTGCGCATTCATAAAAAATCCCTGTTATGTGAGCGTTTTCAAAAAATTGGTAAAATCAGTTATTATAAATCACCTGAAGACATCAAAAGGTAGAAACCTGGGTTGCATAATAACTAGTTTACAAATGAAATATATATATATATAAATTTATATATGGGAAAAGGAAAAAATTTATTGGCAGATCTTCTATTATCACAATGTGGATTATTTAATAACAAACCTGATGGAAACCTAAACAAAAACGATGAGGATCTAAATGAAATCAGCTAGATTATATATCCAAAACATGTATTAAATTAAAATATAAATATAAGATTCTCAGCATCTCTTTTTCCTTCGTGTGCATTTGTAGTCACAAAAATATTTAACATAAATTTAGTCTGATGAAGTCCTAAAGGATGAAACACATCACAAGAAAACTTTTTTCCATAAAATTGTTCTTGATACATAAAAAATAATATACTATTTTCCCATATATACATTTATATAGATAGATAAAGAGAGAGAGATAGATGTGATATATTAATGAAGATCATCTAAAATAACAGAGGAATAATCAAATCTAAAATGTCACTAATAAATAACAAAACAATCAGTTTAAGAACTGAAAGATTAAACATGTTAAAGAGAGTATTATGGTATCCACTTCTCATCAACAATAAAAAATAGAACTTGTTCTTAAAACAGTCAATTTTTGAAGATTTCTCTCCAAGTTGAAGATTTTCATGTCCACTTCTAAGAAATGAATATAAATTCCTCATTGAAAGTAAATGACAATTCAATTTAGAGTAAATTAATATTTTTGTATCATAAGTATTTTTAGAGTCTAGGTCTAATGTTGATTAATGCACTTTCAAATTCTAAAAGACATTTTGTTTCAGAATAGTTCCTGAATTTCTTCTCTTTTGATTTTGTACATTAATCACCAATAAAAGAAAATGTTGCAACTCAATTTCTTTCAGTTGTCTATTATTCTATTATTTTTGTTGTTGTATTCACTTATTTTTCCCACTGAAAACACTGGTTTTTGCTTGATCAGTGAAGACAACCAGTGTTAAACCTGGCCAGGCCTTAGATAGGGCATTACTTGGGAACACCAGGTGCTGTAAGCAATCTCTTACAATACAAAGCATGTTTTGGCTTTAAATAACACCCACAAAGGACTGATAAATAGTAAAAAAAAAATCAATCACTTATTTTCAAGATATATATTCATCTGGAAGTCAGTCTTTGAATTTTGTATATGAAACACAGGAGAGATGAAAAAAGAAAATGGATTCACATTTGAATAATGTCTACTGGGGAAGCCTTGGTAACATAAATGGTAAAGAGCTGTTCTGGTATGACTGGCTTTGAAAGAAAGAAGATATGTGATCAAATTTTAACAGAGGCTTATACTTCTTTTTCAATTCATTGCTGCCAAATTTAACTATCATAGAATAATGATCTGATAACTGCAATAACAAACAGAAGATTTAAGATGAAAGAAATAGTAGGCAAAAATGAATAAGATTATACCAGAGTTTAATTATTTTTTTTTATTATTTTTTGTGAAGAGTTTTTTTTATGGTTCTGAATAGACTACATGTACTACTAACAAATGATAAATGTTTATAGAATATATTGTCAGGATTCTTTTATTGCAAGACTGACCACTTATTTCTTATATTATAAACATTATACAATAATCTTGCACAACTGAGATATGGGTGAAAATTTTATATAAGGTGCTCAAGACCCAAATGGCCATCTCCACAGGAAATACCACTCCTTCAGGAGGAAGCTAGATACCTGGTGCCTGATGTGTCCCCAAAAATGAGAAGTGCCAAGTAAGCTTGAGCAATTTCATGGTCAGTTCCTTCTATTACTTCAGAAAATACCTGGCTCCTTCTACCATTCTCTATCTTTACAAGAGTCAGATCAAACCAAAAATGGAGTAGTGCTGCCATATTTGCACTGGAGCTGCCCAATCCTCACTTTCCAGCCTCAAGTTCTATAACATTTATACAACCTTGTGGGTGATGATTTATTTTTCATCCTACAGTCCATTTCCTCCAGATACAACATTGCTAACTTGTTACTATTTCCATGGCAACTCACCTTGCTACATCCACAGGGTTGTCTCCTCGTCATTCCCTACATATTCCTTTGATAAGAAGGGCAAAAGTTATTTCCTAAGAACCACTACTTTATGGAACAGATTACTATATGGATGTTTCCTAGAACATTACAATTTTTATCTCTTCAAATTTAGAGTCAATGGATGTTTTTTTTTACTTCTTCATATCACACACCTAATTCAATAATCCTTTACTTTGAATGGCTCTTAAGCCTTGTATTGGATGATCTTTAGTAAAAACAACAAAAAAATATATATGTATGTGTCCCCACCTTAAACTCAACCTTAATTTTCATTTGAGTACAAGTGGGGATTAGTAGTATATAAAAAAAATTGATTTTTATTTTAAATGTAAATCTTTTATAAATGTGATTTTAATAAATAGCCATCTTGGCCATTTAACCAAATACGCAAGTTTCGATTTTTATAGAAGACATTCCGAGAAAATACACCCACAGTAATTAATAATTAAAGTTAAAGCTGTTTGGAATTACTAAATAAATGTAAAAAAAAAAAAGAACTTTAACATGCTAGATGTATAAATAGTTTGTGATACTATAAGAGATGAAAACTATTTTGATTTTTAAAACTATTTCTATTTGGGTGCTTTGTCATACCGATCTTGTCTGACCAATGGTCAGCAGTAACTTTGATCCTCACTGTGCCCTGTGCTTGGAGCCTTGCACCAAAATTAATTTATAGTCAGTAAATCACCAAAGTAGGTTATATTTGTAATACAATTTGTTTTTATATGTTTAATGTTAATTTAAAAATTAAAAAGAAAAATCATGAGAATTTTCAAAATCTTTTAAGGGGAATAACTCTTTAATGTTACGCAATATAAATTTACACATACATATCACACATTTATCAAAAAATGCTTTACTGACATAAAAGTTATATATATATATATATATATATATATATATATTGCAGCTGTTTTTATTGATTATCATTATTATCTTTTAGATACAACAATATTTCCAAGTATATGTAACACCATGTATTTGTTATTTCCCTTAGAACTGTCAATGTCTTAATGGTTCTTTCCGTTTAACTTAAGTTACTTATGTTTATTTGGCTTCGTGTGAATTTTGATTTTGATTTTTATCTTTTTTTTAGTTAAAAGTTTCGTATATTTACTTTTTTGTTGTTATTTTCAATTACTTGCATATCTGAGAACATTTTTGTAACAAAAAAATAGTAGAACAGAAATTTCTTGAAAGTGGGAAGCCTTAAAAATGCTACGGAAGCAAAAAGGAACAATAATTTCCCTCTTGTGGAAATTAGCTTTAACCTTAAAATTAAAAACAAAGATATCAGAAAATTTTTAACAGGAAACAGTTTTAACCAACATAAACTCGAATTTTTTTATTTGTAAGTGGCAATTCTAAAACCAATTGAAGTCTCTTATTAGCCTTATTTTAAGTTTAACCATTAAATAACTGTAGTGTGAGAATCAGAGTCTTAGGAAGACTTCAAATCTTTGAGAAAAGAAATTTACATTCAAAATGTTGTCATTTATTATATGTGATTTTTTAAAAGTGCCCATAGACAATAAATGGATAGTTTCAAATAGTTGCTAGCAAATTCCAGTTACAGCAGTCGCCTGCTCAGGCACATTTATGTTTATTCAACAGCCATAGAGCTTACCTGTAACTATACAGCAACTATGCCAAGTGAACCTTAGTTATAGTATCAGGGTGTTGTAGAGTTGGGAATATTCAAACTAAATTTGTTTATCAGAAGGAATATTTGTGTTGGCTGCATGAAAATAAGTCCCCAAACATTTAATTTTTTGTTTGTAAGGCACAAGGACTTTGATTGAATAAACATGAATAAATCAAAAAGAATCTTTTAACAATAACAAAGATTTTATATACAAATATACATGAAATATTGAACAAATATTTTAGGAAAAAATTTCAGTCAACGTTGCTTGGATGAATTTGTACCATATGATATCGCTGCTCATTCCAATTTTTGTAGCTAACACCATCAGTTCATTTAAATAAATGGATGGTCTGTCTGTGAGAGTGCAAGAAGACATACTGTCTCCAGTAATAATGCAGCCAACAGATGATAAAATTGCTGAATGGTAGTCCTTCACAATAGTGAACTGTGCTTCCACAATTGTGAACCATTTGATTCCATGAACATGGGTGGTTTGATGGATACTGTTTGTATTGATTTGTTGTTCTCTGCGGATGCTTGATTCATGTCCATTTCATTGTTAAACATCTTGATTTATATGAAGGCCGTAAGAATAGATATGTGTTCAGTTTCCTTGCATGTCATAGATTATCAGTGAAGTATGTAGGAATAATAATGAGGTAACACACGTTATTTTTAACGCAACAGGATAAGGAATTTATTTACAAATTTACACATCTGAAGTTTCGGTAGCTTGTTTCAGGACAAATAATCAAACATTAAAGGTTTGTAGTTTTGATGAATTGTCAAGAAGAGAAAATGTTCATATTAAATAATCAAACAGAAAGTAATATTCCAAACTGCTTAAAACAAATTGAGAGAGTTCGTTTCTCACATAAAAGTTATATATGGTTGAATTCAACATGAATAAAAAGATATATTTTAAGATACCTATCTTAGAACTTGAATAGAGTTCTTAGAAATTCCCCGGCTCTCATTAGAGGCTGATAATGTATCAGCATTTAATTTGAGACCAGTGTTATTCAGACGAGTGGGACTCTGCCTTTCTCTCTCTTCTCGATTTAACTTTCTCTGGCTATTTATATCAAAAAGCGATTTGACATCTGCTCGTTACTTTTTCTCAGTTTGTATGCTGCTCCCTCTGGTCAAAGATGATTTTCACATAGGCTCATTAAACTTTGCTTTGGTCCTTTCTTCAGCTCAGAGCCGATCCCTTTTACTATTGGTCAAAATAAATTTCTGCACAGGCTTACAAATTTGAAAACAGTGAAGAAAAGAGAATTATTTTTATTTTGTATTCACCACAAAGCCGCTCAAGTGGAACTTACTTCTCACCAATGGAATACGGAGGAAATGAGGGTAGTTTGCTACAATGTGAGTGACATAGTGGGTCCTAGCCATGAAGGTAAGAACTAATTTCCCTTAGCTAGCTTTCGTAGCTGTGGTGACGTTAATATTGACCATAAAGAGTTGTTAGTCCACTTGAACAAAACCAATGAAGAAGGTAGATATTGCAGAGATCTCTATTGCTTATGAATTAGCTGAGATCATCAAAGAACTCACCTGCATCCCTGATGCAATAAGACACCAGGGGAATATCCATGACCATTTCCTCATATCCTGCCTAGAAAAATGCTTAGTAATAGTTTTATGCTCTCCCTCAAAGCACATTAGTCCATTTTCTAGTCAGTGTTTAAATCGATGCTAAACCAAAGGTATCCCTTGATTTACTGTTCCAGAGAATGATTTTACACTACACAAATGCAGACTGGGACAGCTTTAGACCTTATATGGTGAAAGCTCCTCTCTCAACCTTCTTTAAGCATGATGCCTTCAAAACTGATACCCTCATCTCTGAATGAACCCTTTCTGGAATGGAAAGATTTATGTCCTCCAAAAAATTCCAACAAAAATCAGACAAACCTGGTTCACTTCTAAATGCTCTACAGCCTCAGCTAACCATAACTTACTACTTCAATATCTATCACGAGTAGTGTAGTTTGAATCTTACTGTATTCAGAATCATTTGCAGTCACTGCAACATAGTTCTGGAAAATGCAAAGTGTAGCTATGCACAAGTGGTTTAGGCCAAGGTTGAAAATAAATTGGATCCTAAGAGTTCTGGAAAATCTCCAACCAAATCAGAAATACAGGCAAAGTGGCTGTGCTCATTATTACAAATAACCCAAGGCCATATCTTCCTTGTCAGATAATGTAAAGCTCTTTGGCTCAAATTCAATGTTAGATGGCCATCTCCTTCCTAACTTTCCATATCTCATCGAACACAATCTCAGTAATATTTTCATTACAGCCTGAGAAGTTTCAAGATTTATCAAAAACCTTGACCCTAAAAATGTCACTGGTCTAAACAAAATCCCAGTGATTGTTCTCAAGAATATCAATCCAAAACTATTCCTGATCCTAACAAACTTATTTAACTGTTGCTTAAAGGAGAAATCCTTCCCAAGCCTGTGGAATGTACCCAGCCATTTTTCAAGAACGCAAGCAAGTGCTCATCTCCTTTTCAGTATAAACCCACGAATCTCCTCAGTGTCATTAGCAAGCTTCTTGAGGCTATCATTGACAAAAATGTTGTTGAACACCTAAATAAGAACAGCCTCTTGAGCAACAAGCAGTACAGGTTTCAATCAACCTGATCCATTGTTGATGTACTATTATTACTCACAAAAGCAGTGAGACACTAAACAACAAATACACACCAAGAACCATAGCATTAAATATCTTGAAGCCTTTGACAAGCAGTGGCACAAAGGATTGCTTCTCAAGCTCTCTGTCTAGGAAATCTCTGGAAGAATTTTCTCAATGATAAATAATTAATTAGGTGAGTTCCTGAGGTAGCTGTTAATGGCCAGTCTTTTAAAAAATTATTTATAAATCTATATATATAAAAATGGATATGTCTGCGTGTGTGTTTGTGTGCCTCCATTCTAATGAACCGTACTCCTCCAAAACCCTTGGTTCAATTCCAACCAAAATTAGGTCACTTGTTGATCATGATATGAACCTTTGGTGTACACAAAAGATTTTTTAATCAATTTACAGTGTATGGCAGAAATCACCGAAATGCTTAGAATTTACAAACTCTTCTCCTTCAAGATGTCTTATGCAAATTCAACCAAAATCAGGTAATTTGTAGATCAAGATCTGAACCTTTCATATACATAAAAAAATTTTTGAACCAATGTAGTGAGTTCATCAAAAATCTATGAAAAACATAATTTTGGGTGATCTTTTGCACACTTTTATGCATTTCTCCAAGATGCTTCACTCAAACTCAACCAAAATCAAGTCACTAGTAGATCAAGGTCTGATATGTGAACAAAAATTTCAATTGTCACACAGGGTGTAGCAAAAATTAATGGAAAATATTGCTTTTTGCGATCGTTTATTTCTCTGAAACACTTAGTTGTATTCCACCAAAAATCAGGTCTTTTTTTAAAAATTCTAACTTATCATATGTCATAACAATTTCAGATTTTCTACAATGTGCAAAACCCCCCAACATTACAGGGACAATGCATCCACTTTTTCTGCATCACAACACCATCGCATCACATTACAGGCTCCTGTAACACCCACCCTTGTTCTTCCAATTGTATATACATCATTCCCATTTATTGACAAAATTGACCAAGCATGAATCCCATTTTACAAATACAACAAAAACCAATACTTACTTCACATGTTTTTAACTTACGTGTCACAGCAACCTCATACTGGAGCTTTTTGAATAAGCACTTGACCTCGCCATTTCAACATAGCCACTAAAAACCCCAAGCAACGACAGACTATACAGCTAGTTATTTACAAATTACAGCCACCATTTTTATTTCAGTTCTCCAGTCTATTTGAAACTCAAGTGTAAAGATGAAGAAAGCAAAACAGTTACTGAATATAAAAAAGAAATTTAAAACATTTTCAATAAAAAGAAAATGAGAATCTCTCAGAAAATTTGACTTTATTACTTTTAAATTTTAGTTGTTATTTAGAATTATATAAATTTTTTTAAAAGAATGGGATAAAAAGAATGACATTTTTAAGCAATGCTAAACAAAAAATGAAAATAGTTAACAGATTCATCATAACATCCCATCAAATGCAAACTTTGGCGATAGATTTCACCACTCTTAAATAATCCTACACTTTGCATCACTTAAGTATATTGCTTAAATGATAGTTTAAGAACTGTTATGATCAATACTGTAAAAAAATTTTTTTAAATCTAGTGTTCATATGATCAATGTGATACATGTTCTATCTCAGCAATGTAGATTTGGTTTGAATAAAATTCATTTAGATGATGATGTTATTTAATCAGCAAACATGTCAAAATAAGAATCTTCCAAATTGTTTTATATATTTACCATTCCATCAGATTCTTGTTCAAATTTAATTCACACTGTTATGAGTCTTAAATAGAAAGATTTAAATAGAAACTTTACTTTGTACATTTATCTTAACATTTTACTTAAGTTTATTTTTTTCATTTGTTAACATTATTTTTATACTTTAATTGCATCAGTATAATCAGACAAAGTTTAAGTAAACCTATCTTTCTTTTTTGTAGTGATTTTGAAGTAAATATCTAATATCTTAATACTCAGTTTTGTGAACTGTTGTGTTCCAGATAAACAGATGAAAGGAGAAAGAAAAAA
Organism: Ascarosepion bandense; assembly: GCA_037127315.1. Taxonomy (NCBI): domain Eukaryota; kingdom Metazoa; phylum Mollusca; class Cephalopoda; order Sepiida; family Sepiidae; genus Ascarosepion; species Ascarosepion bandense. The sequence goes on along the minus strand of JBBBDQ010001668.1, from coordinate 267,488 downwards.
AACAGGATTAAATTAAAAAACACCGGGAATCATAAACATGTGAGGAAGACCAAAGAATTTACTAATTGAAATACAGGATTAAAAAATAATTAGAAAAATAAAAATTGTGCAAAATTAACTATGACACCGCAACTCATTAACACACTTGACAACAGGACCAATAAAAGGGCATATATTGTCTGCTTGGTTTTTTTCCCCTGTTCTTTTATTTTATTCTATTTTTCTTGTTATTGTTTATTGCAAACTTTATCAATTTTGTTTGTTGAGCAGTTCTGCAATTTATTTACATTTAAACATGGCCACTCATACTATATGATCTCTTCTAGAAAATGTAACTGTCTGCTCATCGTAGCTGCACTATAAACAACAAACCAGGGTTTGGCTAGCCATCGTAGCAGATGGGTATGCTTAGAAGCAAGTAGTAATCAGTTATTAGTTGCATTTAAATGCCATATTCTTGTAACTTCTATTTCTAGGTTGTTACTTTTATTTCCTATAATTATCAGCACAATCCAGCTGAACCATTTATTTTAGATGTGAGTATAAACAAACAATTCTAACAATGGCAGATACAAGTATTAAGATCTATGCAGTTTTGAGGCATTATTTTAAGTTGGGCTTCAAAGGCATTGAAACTGTTTGCAGAATTTAGAACAAGGAAAGAAATGAAACAATATCTAACCAAACTGCCTAAAACTGGTTTAAGCATTTTAAGAATGATGATTTGTCCCTTGAAATAAAGCCCAAAAGTGGGTGACCATCAGCTGTCAATTATGATACTTTAAAACAAAAGATAAAGAATAACCCAACCACCAACACTCAAAAGCTTTCAAAAAAGCTAAAGTCATCAAAAGATACAATAAGTAGAACATTACACAAGTTTCAAATTCAGAATCTAATTCAAGATTTAAACTTTAGAGCACATTGGGATCAAGAAATTGAAACAGATATCCTTAGAAAATGTTTAGATTTATGATTTATACATGAAAGCTAGGCAAAAATGGATCTTCATGCCCACGAAAACACAAAGCGTCAAAAGAACAGTTTTTTCATTGACACTGCCATTATTTTAACTACCTTCACTCCTCAGCAATGTTTATTGTTTTAAGAAGTGATGATTAAAATTGCAATAAAACCTAAACATGAATTTGTACATATTTTGTTCTTGAGTATTTACAATAAAATATTAAACACTATTTATTTATTGAAAGGAAAAAAACACTCTTTAGACACTCCATTTTTTTTTTTTTTTTTTTTTTTTTTTTGCAGGCATGAAAGTCCATGTTTGCCCAGTTTTCATATAAATCATGAATCCTAAGGATCTAAATTTCAGGTTATTATTTTTGTGTACCAAATACTAGTGCCATCATGAACAAATAATTTCCTTTAATTCCCACCCACAAGAAAATGCTTATATGGTATGGGACTCTTTTAATTATAATTATTTTTAATCATTTCATCTTATGCACTAAAGTCATTAAGATACCAGGGGTTACTGAGTGTGAAAGAATATGAGAAAAAGAAAATCTTTATTAAGAAGAGAAAACAATTAAAAGAAAGGAAATTAAGAAGACAGAAGATAACAACTGACATTGCATTTAAATTTTTGAAGTTCAAAGATGTCAGAAAACACTTCTACAACTGGGAAGTGTGAGAGAACAAACTGTTAGCATAAGACTTATTTTACATATAGTCATTTCAACTTGTTAAATGTTGAAACCTAGCTGCCAATCTAGTACTGCACTTAAATTCATAAAGTTGATGTTCCAAAGAGGAAAGCTCATCAGAATAAATTCCATTAATATATTTATGAGAAAATTGCAGATAAGCTCTGTTACAACAATGGGAAAGTCACTGAAGCTGAAATGCCAGGTCAAGAACAATAACATTACAGATTCTTCTTTGGATTTCATCAAGAATCTCTAAATACATAGAAGAAGCACCAGACCAGATGTGGCAGCAATATTCAAAGCATGGATGAATGGTAGACTTATAAATGTGTAGATAGATTCTGACAAGAAAAATTATCTAGCACAACACAGTAAAAGAACTTCCCTAGCAGCTAACCTAGCAATTGATTCAATATAATCTTTCCACTTTATGTTAGCAGAATATATAGATATAATATAATTTATTTTTAAATTGATTTTCTCCATTCTGTGACACAATTATTTTGTTCCATATTTACTGGATTTCACTAAAAAATTCCATATTCAGAATATTTATTTGAACTAACACACTTATTTTATTCTAGAAAGTACTTGTATTTGGTAAAAAAAGTGTACATTTATTCTTTTTGCTTGAGTTATTATTTCAATGAATATTCATTATATTTCTACCCTATTTTAAGTCAAATCTATCTGACTAAATTAAGATGATATAACTTGAAATACGTGCATACATGTATGTATCTTTTTTCCCTACTCTAAGCGTGGAATTAGAACTGAATATTTTAATTTCCTTTCCCACTTGTGGAAGTTAAGAAAAATACCAATTACAGTTCAATTTAAATCTCTAGAACTTCATCATTTACATTACCTGAGAGATTTATTATTTACATTGTTTGTACTGTTATTCTCATTTTTGTTGCAATATTCATGACATTTTGACCATTGTACATTCTGACCTTCTTCAGGTGACTGAAACTTTGAACTGAACCTTTTATTTAGATCACTGAGGTAAATTGTTCTCGCTCCATAAGTCATGCCACTGCTGGATGTCTTAGTTATCTCTATTTGACTTAACTCTTGAAGTTTTTTGTTCACCACTGCTGTAGCTGGGTATTGAACTCACAACTTGTCAACCAACACTTTTATCCACCGGGCCATGTGTCTTTGAGGAATATGGTAACAAAGATGAGGACAACAATCCAAACAATGTAAATAATGTAAATAATTATCTCAGAAATATATACAAATATTGAGATGTTAATCTTAAAATAACTCTTACATATACTTAATTAATTTCCTGCTAAAGTTAACATCTTAGCTTTTAATCTATATAAATATAGATATAATATAAATGAATTTATATATAATAATATATAGATATTATATAAATTAATTTATATAGATATTTATTTAGATATTATATAAATTAATTTATATGTACTAATATAATTAAAGTTTATGTTTTTTGAATTTGTTTTTTCAAATGAAATTTTATCTTGAAATTTATATATTGTCTGTTTATTTATGAATTAGTAACAAATTTCTTTTTTCTCTTCCTATGCACAAGAAATTCATGCTCAAACCCATGGGCCAAAAGTATTGGCCCAAAACCATATAATTTTCTAATGTAAAAACAAATATAAAAAAAAAGAAACAAAAAATATAAAAAAATAAAAAATAATCTGAATATCAAAATACAATGGTTAATAAAAAGTTTCTTCATGCACAGAAATAAAATTAAATGCTTGCGTAGTACTTAAAATTCCAAAAAATGAAACATCGTTGATTTAAAAACAGAAAATGCTGGCATTTCCTAAAAAATAGGAAGTTAGCTCCCTTGTACCATCAGAAATCCTCCATTGTCAGTTTCTTTTTTTATAGCAAGATATATTTGACAGAAACCTTTTCTTCATAAACTATGGACACTGTTGGCTCTTTTCAATGCACTTTTACTGTCCTTAACAAATTTCTGCAAAAGAAAAAATGGATATTTAATATTTTTTATGATCTACTTAGAATCAAATTACAAAGACTAAACATGGAAAAACTTTGAGACTGAATATCTACAAAAAAATGTACAAGAATTTCTTATATTTATTAACTATATTGACAGAAAAAGAACTTTAAAAAGCTTTTTTAAAGTTTTTTTTTTATATTCTAGAACAGCCAGCGGTTCCCAACCACTGTGCTGTGGACCATTTTGTACTAGGCTATGCAGAAAGATTAAAAACTTATTTTTATTTTGTTGACTATTGCAGTTTTGTTTATTGTATTTTGTTATGCAGATAACTCCCCCCACCCTGCCTCACTCTGTGGGAAGACTGTATAGCATGACACAAGTTCATGGAACAAAAAGGTTAGGGACCACTGTGTTAGAGAATAAATATCACTGTCCTGAAATTTCTGGGTCAGAAAATGCCATTCTTGGATCTTTGTTTCGTGTCATTTTAATATTTTTTTTATTATAGAAAAATTAAAATTGACTTGGAACTGAAAAATTCTGATTTAAAATTTAAACATCTATTGAACAAACTTTAAATTCAAAGACTCCAATCTAAAAATGCTTCATAAATATACTCATTTCCATAAATATTCATGTATAATGGTGTTAAGAAAAGTTTAGTAGAAATATGTAAATAAGAATTCCATGTGATTGCTGATGGTATATGCTTGAGTATAAGGTGACTTCATGTACAACCTGACCCCAGAAATTTTGCATTCATTTTAATCCATCAACCCGTGAAAAAATTACTTGTGTATAGTACAACCAATCACCAAAAATGTATGATTTTTAACATCATCAAAAAATGACCTGTGTATATAGTGCAACCCTCCTATTTTTAACATAAAAAATGATAATAAAATCTCACACTATAACTGAATATATATTGTGTGTATTTCAATACAGTATATTAGTCTTTCATGGTATGGGATGGTAAAGTTTATACTGAGATTAGCCATTTCCATACAGGAAACATTTGGCATTCATTGGACTAACATTTAATGTTAATGTTAATTGAAATTTATAAAATTTTTTCTTATAACAGTTTTTCAAGAAATTAGTCTTCTCAAATCCACTGTTATTGATTTTTCTAGTACTGATAGGAGTTTCCTTCCAAACCTTTTGTTTAAGGTAGTATTGAAAGTCAACATCTTGATTATATCATTATTTTCTCTTCTTGTTACATGTGTAATTTCATTAGTTACATGTGATTATAACATTATTTTGTCTTCTAGTTACATTTTGCTGTTGTTGCTATTGGAAGTTGGCTAATGATGGTTTTTGTTATTTTATAAAATCTCATTATGATTTTGAAGTGACAGTCTATAGGGTCTGAAGAAAGACTGGCTTTTTTAAGACCTACAACTTAAAGACCTTTTTTTTAATCAGTTATCTGATAAAATGGTTATATATAGATGGTAGATTACACACTTCTGAATGAGTTGTATTCTATAGATGACATTTCTAGGAGACTTTATATCTAACAAGGTTATTTAATATATAAGTTCAAATCATGCTAGAAGCACACACTCCTGCTTGAAATTCAATATCTTTAGATTTAATTAAATGAAAGTCACGTTGATCATATTGACAGTAAAGAATGTTGTGAAATAATATAAAAAGTATGAAAACTCTTGTTTTAATATTATTTCAAGAAAATATTCATCAAAATTCAAATAATTTGAAGAACTACTTACTAGGTAATTTATAAAAATGTCAAAAGGAAAACTAGAGACAAAGACAGTGGTGAGTAGGATTATATGAAGCCAAGATTGCTACATAACATACCAAGCTCTTTTGCTATGAGATAAAGGTGTAAATCTTATCTAGAATCAATTTTTTTAAATTCTAAACTGATGTAATTTGAATTTCATTAAAAGATCAAAAAAATATGTTTGCTAAAAATATATAATAACAGAAAAGATGGAAATTCTGGTGAAGAATGTTTAATGAAATTCCTAATTATTTACAGTCTGGCTAACTTCCTTATCTTTGTTGTTATTATCACAATGTTTTGGCCTTTATGTTCTCAGGGTTTTTTTTTTGTCTGTTGATCTAGATAATCTTTGGGGAATTTCAAACTGAACTTTTTATTTAATCAGTAGGGGGTAGATGGCTTTCATTTCAATGTCCATGTCTAAGGCCATTTCATCTCATTCTCTTTATAGCTCTATTCAATTATTACTTTCTCTGTTTTCACTAATTCTTTACTACCCAGCACAGGGATTGAACTTACAATTACTATCCCATCAAATTCACAAACAAACATTTTAATCCATTAAGCTATTGTTGTGCAGGATAATTTTGAATCTACAACTGGGAGCCTTAAATTTAAAGGTTATGCAGATGAACAGACACTTGAAAAAGGTCAGAGGGTAAAACAGCCAAAACATAATAATAAGAAGGATGAGGACATTAGTCCTACTGTAAATAATGTAAATAATGATAACTCCTGATCTGAGAAATTCAGACAGAAAATATTCAGCTAACTTCCCATCTAAATGGTGAAAATTATTCAAATTTAAAATAATGCTAAAATATGTGGATGCTAACTCTAAGAGTGAACATGATGTTCAACATGCATTCATTTTGTCTAGAAGGAGGAAGTTACTTAGCAAATCCTAAATTAATAATAAACTTTTTAACATTTTAAAGGTTTGGTTCTGACAGTCATCATAACCAATTTCATGCATCTGTAAATCAAAATTAGAATTAAGGACTTAAACTCTAAATTCTAGCCTTATATAAAAATACATACCATCAGATCTTTACTCATAAAGTATGGTTTGGTAACACCATCATTCATGTTGCAATCTTCACAGAAGCAGATGAACAGTGTGTCAATAGCCATCTGTCAATAAAAATAGTACAAATTGCCTTAATATATAATCATTACTACTAAGACCTAAGATGCAATGTTAAAATCCATTCATAAATATGGCCTACCTATCTTTCAAACTAGTTCTGATATTTATCAATTTAAATGTCAGTGTGAGATTGACTAAATAGGTAGGACAAGCAATATATCAGAGAAGAGAATTTCTCAATATGTGTCGGAATGTATTAGGAAAAGTTCACTTCAAAATTTGCAAAAGTGTTCTGGTACATAAAGTACTGCAGTCTCTGAAAATCTCACTAATAATCAGTAATGCACATCAGGCTATTACGGGAGCATGTTTTCTCTATTGAGTAGATCATATTCGAAATTTTATCTAAAAGTTCTTGAGACAGTTTATATTAAAACAAGATTTCTTTGTGCAAACAAAAGGAATGGCTGAGTCTCAATGTGATCTGTTTGTAACATAAGTATATATATATATATATATATATATATATATAGCAGTAAAAGAAGTATTGGTTAGATCAGTAGATAGTTATTTAAAAAAGCGCTCAATGCACAATCAAAAGAACTGAATATGGAGAGCCAACAATACATTAAAGGACAAAACGTTCACCACTTACTATCCAGGTTTCAAACATATCAGCCTCATCAGTGCTGATACGACCAATATGGTTGAAACCTGGGCAGCAAATAAAAGGTGTATATTTCATCCTATGATATATATAATGATCTCTCTGATGTAATCAGATCCCAAGTAGACATCTATGCTGACAAAACCATCATTTACTCCCACCTCATTAAGAAATCTGCCAATACTGCTCTTGAAAAGGACCTTCAGTTACTGGTGGACTGGGGTAAGAAATGGCTCATAAATTTTAATGCTTCCAAAACAAAGCTGCTATCCTTTAACCACCATAGACAATCTTTTCTACCCACCATCTGCATGGATCTTGCTAGTCTCACAGAAAGCAATACACTGCATCTCCTCAGCCTCACTCTCTCAGCTGACCTTAAGTAGAACAACTATATTGAATTAATAGCTAAATCTACTGTTAGGAAGGCCAGGTCTCTGTGTTAGGCCAGGAAATTTTTCTCGTCTGAATCCATCATGCACATATACAAATCTACCTTCTACCCATGAATTGAATACTGCTGTCATATCTGGTCGGGCACCCTTGCTATTTATCTCAGGATTCTTGACAAAATCCAAAGGAGAATCTGCAATGTAATTGATCCTGACTTAGTGGCTTGACTCCAGTCTCTTTCTCACCAAGATGTGGCTTCTCTCTGTCTCTTCTATAAATACTTTCACAGATTCTGCTCCAACGAGCTTAGCTCCTTGGTGCCCCTTCTGCATGAATTTACTTGAGCTACTAGACTAGCAACAAGGTCACATCCTTTTACAGTGAAAACAATCAAGTGTAACCACAACTTCTACTTTATCAGCTTCTTTTCTTGCACTTCCCACCTGGGAACTCCCTTCTCTATTTTTGCTTCCCTGATAGCAACATCAACTGCCATCTCTTATCTCCTTGACTCCCATCCATTCCCTGCCATTACGTACCTTGTTCTTCTCCCTTTACATTTTACTCTCATACAGCTCTCTTCACACCACTGTTCCCGTCCTTCTCTTACCCATTCTTTGACACTTACTATGACCTGCTCTCCTTTCTCTTCACTCTCTTATTATATAAACCCCTGTGCACCAGTGGCAGTACTGCCTTGTTTGAGGGTGAGATGATTACATAATAGATAGATAGATAGATAGATAGATAGATAGATAGTAATGGATAACAGCTTGAATTGAGGAATTAGAGATTCATTACATTCACTTATGTGCTAATACTCTCAGGAAAGGTATGAATTCATCTGTTCTCTCCCCAGCTATGGGTAAATAGTAAGACAAACTGGGTTCTATAGTCATGGTTGACAACCGTTCTAAGAGAAGGTAAACTCTGAATTCAAAACGAGCCTAGAGAGGATTGGGCTCTGTTAGGCTATTTTTCTCAAGATGGCACCCCTATGACTCTAGGGAGTCATGGAATTCATGATTGTGATTATATATCCTCATTCCTTTGCCTTCCTTTTAGTTTTTATGCATAGCATTTTATTTCCTTGATTGAGCATTGATGAAAGAGGAATGAAAACTGGTCAGCTTCTCTAATTTTTTGTTTTTATATTTTCATTTATGTTGGTTTATTTTCTTTCTTTTTATCTATTTTTTTAAGGTATATGACCATATCATGTTGAAACATTGGTTCTCATATAATCAACAAAGTTAAGCAACATTGAGCTTGGTCAGTACCTAAATGGATGACCACTTGGGAATAGCAGGTGCTGTAAGCTTGGATGTGTGAGTAGTGTAATGGATAATGGCTCTGAGTTGGAAATCAGAGAACTGAGTTTCAATTCCAGTCAGGTTCATTATGTTCACATATGCAGATACCCTTTGATACACCTCTTCTCCCCACAGCTATTGGTTAATTAGGGAAGCAGAAATGAATACATACCTTTCCCAATGGTATTTGTGTGGAAGCAAATGCAACAACCTGACAGGATTTGAACTTGGCAGGCAAATTCCACTCTCTGTGCCAATAAACACTATGCTACATGCACATCTATAAGAATTAAAGGCAATGCCAGATATATACTGGATTATCCTGAAATCTAGTGCCTGAAACTAATTTTCAGAAATAGGATTAAAAATAGCATCTGAAATAATATATTTCACTTCATTATTATTGGAACAAAAATGCATTAAATAAAATTACCAATATTGATAATTGAGTCCAGTAAATTGTCAAATAGGAAAAATGTCCTCATTTAGATATCTAAGATCAATTTCCTCCTCATGTGCATTCTTTCTAAAAGATAATAATAGTGCTTAGCTAGAGTTACTTAGATTTCATGCTTTCTTTTCACTGTTTCCATATTGTGTTACAAACACGTATATGGTAGCATGAAAGAAGAAATAAAACAAGTATTGCCAGTGAGGTAAAAAGAAAAAGAATTGTTAATATAAAATCCTTCATATTTTCAATACAGAGGATGTGACCAGAGTGTCTTTTTGTGGGCAAGGGAAGCATGTTGGAGGAGGGTAAAGCTGGTAGGGTCTAGAGTTGATGCATTTGTTAGGTTGGTTGACTGAGGTCACAGCTGAAAGTTTGTTGGGCATCAACAGCTGGTCCATTCACTGTCATTTTGCCTCCGTCATTAATGAGCAGCTTTCTTAAAAGCAAATGTGGTGGCTTCTAAGCTCATCTATTTTTTGACAGCAATATTCATGACTAATTAAAAAAATATATAGAATACAATATAATCTTTTATGTGGTATTTTATATTTTTTGAGGGGGTTTGTTTTGTAGGCCATACGTGATGTGCAGAATCCTTGCACAGAAGATGACATCTTGATTTTTGATTTTGCTTTCTTAACATTTATATCCAACCAATATGAAGATCTGATTTGAAGTGGAATATAACAAGTACATGTGTGCATTCACATCATATGGACTTATGAAAGGCAGATCTTTAGTGATTTGGGAACATTCTCACATATAGGATGGTAATGATGCTTGGTGAAGAACTACTAGACAATGTAGTTGAAGAAAGCAAGAAAAAGAAATATTAACTGTAAGAATACAGAATACATGATTGTCAGTAAAAAAAGATATCCTAAGTTGTACTCTCCATATTAGTGGGGATGTCAGAATCAAGCAGGTGCAAAAATTTAATCTAGTAACACATGTGGGAAAATATGACACAGAAACTGAAAGGTGCATAGCAAAAATGTAAAATAGCAAAAGATTCATTATTTATAACATTTATATGTAGACTATTGTTCTCATCTTTGTTGTTATCACAATGTTTCAGCCATTGTGCAATCTGGCCTTAGTATTGACTGTATCTTTGACAAAGGTAAACATATATTGTTTCTATATTAGATTCAAAATGGATAGGTACTGTAACCTTAACTAGCATTAAATAGATACCTGAAAAATTGTTTCTGGATAACATTACTGACTTCACAATATAAACATTCAGCTGCAACTCACCAGGATTTTCTTTCTTTTTTTTTTCTTTCTTTCTTTGATTCATTAATATCCACCATAAAAATGAGTCTTCATTGTAAAAATTTAAATACAAATCCAGCATTAATTATAGGTTTCTACCTACAAGGTATTAATGCTTACTGCTTCATTTTTGAGAGAGTGGACATTAATAGGTTTAGTTAGCACATTTTAAAGGTACTTTAATTCAATATCTTCAGCTTCAATGCACTGTTTTTTTTTAATTGAATAAGAATGAAAATAACACATTATTATTTATACACTAATCATCAGGATCCATTTTGTATTTTCAGGTTAGTGAATTTTAGTAGTAATTTAATTCAATACTTTTCACTTAAATGCACCATTTTGGTTAGTTACACGTTTCATACAGACATCAACGACTTCCCAGATGAGATCAAGTCCCAAGTAGGCATCTATGCAGATGACACTACAATATACTCCCGCTCCAGTAAGAAACCTGTCATGGCAGACAGACATAAACTCGCTGCTGACCTTGAGCGGGATCTACACTCTGTGGTGAACTGGGGCAAGAAGTGGCTTGTCAACTTCAATTCTTCTAAGACCAAGCTGTTGTCTGTCAACCATTACAGGCAACCTCTTCTGCCTTCCATAAGCATGGACCAAGTAATTCTCCCTGAGAGTAATACACTACGCCTCCTTGGACTTACCCTGTCCTCAGACCTCAAATGGAACCACTATATTGAATCCATAGCAAAATCTACTGCTAGGAAGATTGGGTCACTATGTCGATCCAGGATGTTTTTTTCGCCTGAATCCATCCTGCATATATACAAGTCAACCATCCGTCCGTGCATGGAGTACTGCTGCCATTTATGGTCAGGTGCCCCTGCTGTTCTCCTCAGTGTTCTTGACAAGCTCCAAAGGAGAGTCTGTAATGGGATAGGTACTGATCTGGTGACTCGACTGCAGCCACTTCCCCATCGTCGAAATGTGGTCTGTTCTATAAATACTTTATGGCTTCTGCTCGGATGAGCTTAAGTCACTGATGCCTCCTCGACAGGTGTTTACTCGTGCAACCAGACTGGCAACTGGGTCCCACCCATTCACAGTCAGGTTAGCCAAATGCAGACGACAATTCTACTCCTGCAGCTTCCTCTCTCGCACTTCCCCCTGTGGAACTCGCTCCCGTATTCTTGCTTTCCTGACGGCTACAACCTCCAGAAATTTAAATGCAAAGTCAATACTCATCTACTAACCACTAGCCTCTAGCTCTCTCCCCTCCCCTGTATAACCTTTCCTTTCTCTCCACCTATGTATCTGTCATCACACCTGCTTTCTCAGCTTTCTATTGTTCCTTTCTAACTAGTTTGTACTCCTCACTCTTTTCTAATTAATCTTTTTACATTTAAGTAAACCCCTGCACATCAGTGGTGTTTCCACCTTGCTCGGGGTGAAATGATTAAAAAAAAAAAACACATACAAAATCAGACATTTTTTTTAATTTCATCCCAAGCAAAGCGATAATGTCACTAGGATGCAGGGAGTTACAAGGAGTGGAATAGAATGAAAAGACTTTAGTCAGAAGTGATGAAAAGACTTTAGTCAGAAGTGATGAAAAGACTTTAGTCAGAAGTGATGAAAAGGAAAATAAAATAATAGGATTTAGGAAGATTAATATGGCATTTAAATTTTTAAGATCGTGTGTGGTAGATAAACAAGAAATCGGAAGGGAGTTCCACAGTTGAGAAAAACAAGAAAAGAAAATATTAGAATAGAAATTCATTTTATTGCCCACCTTAGAATCCTAGGAGTAATAAATTTTGATAGTGCTTTTCTATGGTCAAAAATAAACTCTAAAGGTTTATGGTCTGACTTTAATAGGAACTTCTTACCTTATAAAAATTACTGAGCTTTGTCTGTGCTCCAGACAATGGTCAATACTATTTTTACAATACTTGAATAATTTCTTTCTGCTGACATGAACCTTCTTGAAATGAATAAAATTGCTAACACAGCTCACTCACTCACATCTGCAGTTAATGTTACCTCTGTAGTGGATGAAGGCCGTCCACTTACTAATTTATTTTTTAACGGTCGACTCGACGTAACATTCGATATGGTTTGATGAAAGAACAAAAAGGCGAAAGTAAACGGAAAAACAATATATTGAAAAAGGTTACATAGGGTTGAGAAAGCATGCATAAGAAGTTGTAGAGTCCTGTTTCAATGAAAGTTAATGTCAGAGAAGAAAATTAAGAGAATAAAAAATATTTGCGCCACTAACTGCTACCCGCAATTAGTGCGCGTGTGTTTGTATGAGTTAGGGAGGCATGTCTGTTCTTGTCTGCCCTCGCCCCGGGACGAAATCCTAACTGCTGTCTCACGTGCTGTTTTCGGTTTTTAAAGGCTTCGTTTTTGGCGGGAACTACGACTGTCACGTAGACGCCGCGTGACCATGCGTATGTATGTGTGTGTGTGGGTGTCAATGTATGAGAACCACACCTCCTTTCTAGGATCAAAGATTTTTAAAACAGGTTTTTCTGTGAGTATCTCATTTAAATCCTTGCACACTAAGCTTTGCCTTTGAGTCTATTTGAACTCACTATTCTTTTTTCAAAATTCAGCAATTTGTTCTAAGCTGATGTGTTTTGGTAGGTATATTTTATAAAAATTAACCTATCCTAAAAAAAGATTCTAATTCTTTTTTATTAGTAGGAGGTCAGTTATTTCATTTTCTCCTACTCTTACTTTGTTGTCTTTCAATTTTTTAGCCCTAGATTAAGCTGCAAAACACTGTATCCAAGTCTATACAAATTCTGGTTCGTACAAATGACTTAAACACCATATTGTTGTATTGTGTTGTCTACAACACATGATTAGTATCCAACTTGAACTTTGTCAAGAATCTTGAGATATATAACAGAAGCACCAAACTAGGTATGTCAATAAGTATTCAATACATGGAAGAATAGTAGATTTATAAGTGTGCCAAAAGGATTCTGACAAGAAGAATTTTCTGGTGCAACACAGTGAACCAACTTTCCTTTTAGCATTATATAGATTTTTAATATGATTTTTGAGCTGCTGTATTCCTCTTCATTTGAATTTTTAAGAGGATCTTCTGGAATATTTTAGTATTAACTGTGTCTTTGAAATGCTAAAGAAATATTCTTTCTATATTAGATTCAAAAGGTTGAATAAAACTGGATATATATATTATCTTTTATATTATATTATTATTATATTATATTATAATATAATATTAGTATATTATTATTATATTATATTATAATATAATATTATATTATATTATTATATTATATTATTATAGAACTATATATTATCTTTTATATTATATTATTATTATATTATATTATAATATAATATTATATTATATTATTATATTATATTATTATAGAGCTATATATTATCTTTTAACAGTTATCTACATTGTTTCTGTATGAAAAATATTGCATTTAGCTGTCAATCGCATGGATCTTTTGTCTTTTCACTTACTTTTATTTTAAGGATACATTAATTACCTTTGGTTACAATGCACCGTTTCAGTTCCATTTTCTTTTTTTTATAAAATAACAATTTAATCCTGAAACAATCCCGGTTTTTTATACAACTTCTCAATTAGCACTTTAAAACTAATTGTATGTTAATTCAATACCTTTGACTACAATGCTTTGTTGTTTTTGTTTTTTTTATAAGAATGCAGTTCTCCCTATAGTGTCATTCAGCAACAAGTGACCAGGATTTTTAATCTATTTTTGAGTTAGCATATCTTATGGGTATTTTAATTCAATACCTTTGATTAAAAGATCAAACTTTTATAGTTATATAGATTTTCAGCGTGTTTTTTTTTCTGCTCTTGTATTTATCTCCACTTGAAATGGTAGAGAGGATTTTATAGAATTTTGAATCAATTCTGTCATTGAAAAGGTAAACAAATATTGCTTTGATATTAGACTAAAAAACTGAATGAAGTTGAGTTCTATTAATAAAAATTAACTTGATTTTATTAACTTCATATAGATATTTAAATGTAACAGAACATTTCAGTCATAAAAAAGCTCTGCAACTTGGTATTTATTACAAAACAAGAGGAGAAAACGGCTTCATTGAACAATGTCATTTTGTTTTGATGGATAGAGAAAATAAAGCAACAGTAAAAATTGTAATTAGGTTACTTACTTCATAGACTGAGAAAAAGCAGGTAGCAATAAGATATGAGATGAGGCAGATGATGGTGAGTGGGCACCACAAATAATTGATTTCCTTATTCTAAAAATAAAAAAAGCAAATTTAAATTCAGTAAAATAAAAACAGGGATTGTAACACTGCTGAGAATTGTAAGATTTTTAAGTTGTATTTCCCATCTTTGTTGACTTCAAATTTCTTTACTGCTTCAAATTCTTTTGATTTAAACATATATTCAATTTATGTATCATCAAAACATCTCATTCCTTTGTCAACAGAAGTCATTCTTGGGGCTTCCTTAATTACTGTAAAAGCTACAGTTTTCAATGTCTCTTTTTTTACTTCTTCTTGAACTTACCTTTCCACTTTCTCAAGTCTTTTCATTATTTACATTTTCACACTCGGACTATTATCCTCATTTTTGTTGTTATTATCACAATGTTTTAACTGTTGTTCTCTCCATCAGGTGCTTGTTAATTCAGGTAACCTTCAGGAAATTTCCAACAGATCACTTTATTTAATCAATTGCAGATAAATTGTTATTGCTGCTCATGTCTAGAAATATGTTATCTTGTTCTTATTTAGTACTTCTGTTATTGCACATCCTGATACCACTGAGTCTCTCTATACTGCCTGACCCAGGGATTGAATTCACAATTATTATTCATATCACTAAATTCATAGACTAACAATTTAATCCACTCGGCTATTGTCCTTTGAGAACAGGAATACTGCTTATTTGTAAAAGAATAATACTAATCAACAAATGCATTATCTGTTATGGGATACACATTTTTTTTCTATTAAAATAAGCAATAAGAAAATACATAAAAACATTATAGAAATTTTGGATCAAAACGGCATTAGAATTTAAATTACATTTTTATATTTCTCAACCAATCATCTAAAAACATAGAATAAGAACATTCTAGAAAAATAGGATCGGAAGTCAATTAACAAAAAATATTTAGGCCCCAAAACAAAATAGTAAAATACAAATCTGATTGGTTAATAAATGTCTTCACACCTAAATGTTAGGAAGAGTCTTTGATCCACTATTATGGTATAAAAATAACACACAGTTAGGAAGAAGAAGGTCAGTCACCAAGCTAGCCATTAAGTCAGCATGTAACCGATACTTTGTCCGGCCAAGTCATTCTTCCACACCAAAGTTCATGACCTAGCTACAGATGGCTGTGAAAGGAAAAACCTGACAAACTTTCTTTCATCAACGCGACATGCTGTCGCCACCCGAGATGAACTTAATGTAAGTAAGAACGACTTATTTACGGACTCCGTTAATATAAACTTACACACGCCTTTAAACAAATTTAACTTCTTGCTAAACTTTATTTTCCAAAAGGCAATTTTTCACATCATGTATTTTATTTGTTTCCACATGCTAATTTTATTTTATACATATTAAATTGTTTGTTGTTTAATGTTCGTTGTGACTTATTCCATTTCTTTTGCGCGATTGTAAAACATTGTGTCGTATTTGTGGGGGAACTAATATCGAGAGCAATACTCGTAAAATACGGAAGCACATCAACCAAGCACATACCAAATCCCCTACACTGTATTACTCAATGACTTGCTCTAGGATGAGTTATTTTGTTCATGACAGTGAACAGTTTAATCAAATATTGATCACTTACAAATATATTTTCCAGAGTTTTCTTCATAATTTATGTTCAAAAACTGTTGCATGTTAGAGTACTTATGTTAGGTTCTCTTACATTTACTACACAAAGCTGATGTTGATCATTCAATGATCCAAAGCATACTGCATAAATATGTTTTTTGTGTATCATATACATCCACTTCAATCAAAACAAAATTAATAATATATTATGACCAGTTAGAGCCACTTCATGACACAGACCAGTGTTTTTGATGTCAATACCACACCCTTAGAGAGAAATACAACACAGATCAGCATTTGATGTCAACACTGACATGCAGAGGGATAGACACCACCAACAATGACGATGACCACCACCAATGTCCATTTCACTTCTAATTTCACCACTCACTCTACCTGTTGTGTTAGAAAGAGCAATATATAGAATTTACCAGTTTTTGTATAGATGTAAATAAATTATAAATTTATTTACCCCTACTCAATGTCCTTTTTCTGTTTGATGCTTGGATTTATGTTTGTCGAAGCAGAAAAGGAATTAACCTCCACAACAGTAACAACAACAAGAAGATTCTATCTTACAGGTGACTCATTTCCATCTTTACAACACTTACAAGCACAGAATTGATTTGTTTTGTCAAATTTAAACAAACATTACTGTAAAGTAATTATCTCCCTTTTGACAGGAAGACTTTATTAATATCTTAAGAGGTCATTGAGAGTCACATGACAACCCAATGGTTAGACTAGTCAGTTTCTGCTTAGTTTCCCAGACAAAAGGATGCCATAGTCAATTACAAGTTGGCTTTCCATAGAGTTCTAAAGAAAAACCAAAGAGATAACACAGGGATGTATCTTTTTTCTTTTGAAGATGCTAAAAGTAAAATCTCTTTTTTTGTTACTCATCCCTTTCACATATTACTTGCCTTTTTATATATTTTTTAAATTTTTATGAGTGGATGAATTCATTACTTATATATATATGTGTGTGTGTGTATATAATATATTTAGTATTACTTATGTGTGTGTACTTATGTTTTGTCTACAAAATGTTTTCACTTTTAACTCATTTTTGGATTTCATTTCTCTAGTTTAGATTTGTCCTTTCTTCCATCATGCTAAGATCTTTGTATATGACAGATATAGTCATATTTAATGTATTCCTTGAAAAGTAGTGGAAACCAAGGCATTTTCTTTCTCTTTGCAAAAATTCCATAATTACTAAAAAGAAAGCCCCCAAGTTTTCTTTTGAGAAATGCAGCTCAAAAAACTCAGCTGATGCTTAAGAAGTAAATTTAATTTTCTTTTACCGTCATACTAAAATACTGAAACAAAAATGAACATTGCATGTAATACATTTCATTGTCATTTTTAAAACTTTTTACCTTGTTTCGTATCTTATTTTTAAGCAAGTACCTTTGTGACTTCTCTATGTTTTCAAATCTTCTCTCCAACTGCTTGGTTACATGATCAAAACAGAGAATCCTGTTATGTTTTTCATTTCTTTGTGCATAGTAGTAGTTGTAGCACAGCTCTTTGTGCTGTTTGTGACAACAGGGTTTTTTCTCCCTGTACTTCTCCATTTATTCTCTATTCATTCTTGTCTACTAATTTGCATACAATACTACACCCATTTAACTATAAGATTTCTAACAAAGGTTACATTTGCATGATTATTTCTCTATACCAACTACAATGTATATCCTAATAAGTTTCAGTATTTTAAATATAAAATTATATGTTAGCTAGATAGTAAACCGTTTTTTTTTTTATACCATGTGCCATATTTTTGGTCAATCATAGCTCTACCCAACTTCCTATCCTTCATAAATCTTAGCAATGTTTGTTTTATCCCACCCACTTCTTGTTCTGACATCCATTTGCACAAGCTTATTTGGTAAGTTACTTATTGTTTCCCTCTGTCTCTATTGCCTTCATTATATTCTGTGAGTATCAAATTCTCCAAGACATCTTTCTTCATTATGTATCTCAGAAATGTCAACTGCTTCTTTCTGATTTTAAGTATAAGTTTCTTTTATGCCTTTCTTTTCTTTAAAACTTTGTTATTGCTCACAGGCTCCATCAATGGTATTCTTAGCATTGTTCTGTAGAACCACATCTCTGTTGCCACAAGTCTCCTCTTTATGCATGATACAAGTCTTACTAATTAACCTACAGCTGGGTAGAGAAGAGGCGGATTCATATCTTTCCCAAGGGTATTTGTGTGTAAATGAATATAACAAACCCAACTGGAATTGGAACTCATCTCTCTGATTAACAATTCTAAGCCATTATCCATTATACCACCTTCATATCCAAACTTACAGCACATGATATTCCCAAGCGGTCAACTATTTAGATACTGACCAGGGATGTTGTTTAACTTTGGTAATGATACAGGAACTGGTGTCTCAATGTAATATAACCATAAGCCTTTTTCATTCATGAGAAAATAGTCCGACATTCACTGCCATGTAGGAGAACTGATATTATATCACAGTTCAATACTCTTTCTTGTGTTTCTAATGAAATTTTCTTATTTCTTAAGACATTGCTTAGCTTTTGGAAGGCATATTTTTCTATTCCAATGCATCTTTGAATTTCAATATCACATTTTGCATCCTCTTTTGACACTTCCCAGATATTTACATTTTTAGATTGCTAATTTAGATAAAGATTGCTACTTGTTTTATCTGAATAGTTGGTATATATTCACGTGACAGCTATAGTTTTAGTGAAAATATATAAATTACTTAAATGACTTACCTTGATTATCTCATATCCAACTCCTCCTGCAGCTGCTACTGTTCCAATTTTAGCTATGAATAAGACAAAGTCTCCAACAGAATTTATGGCCATCAGCTGCAAAGCATTGTTCACAATGATCATGAAGGCAGATCGGGCAGCCTTACAAAAACCATAACCATAAATGGCTGAAAAAAAAAGGAAGAAATTTTTAAAAAATGGTAAAAGAACAAAAAATATTCATTAAAAGGAAAAAAAAAAAGGTTTATTATAAGAAGCAGGGATATTTACTGCAGAAGTTTCTAATACAGACTGTTTATATTAATTAAAAGATTATTAAAAATTCAACCTTTAATAGACTAACCCTTTACCTAGGCTTGAACACTGAACAATGGTGCCAGGGAAAAAAAAAACATAATCACCCCAGCCACAAAACAAGCTTTTATTCATCACACTTGCAAGTAAGTAGCCTATTGTCAAGGTGTTATACAATCAATTTCTCAGTAGGGATTTTTCTAAGCATATTGTAAATGTGGCTGAAGGTTGAAAGTATAGAACACCCAGTGAGGGTCAAACTCACTACTCAATTGTAACTGTTCTAGTGAGACAAGCTTGCTAACCATTACACCACATCAAAGTGCCTAATTACTCAGTAGTAATGTATCCCTATCTGTTATTTGCTTTGTCATCAGTTCTAGAATATTCCAACTGTATATCCAGAAGGGTAATAAGAACCCCATCAAAAGTGTCCACCTATGAGATGGATGTTTGCAAAATATGACCAATTTTTATCTGTAGACTCATGTATAAAACACCACCAAGTTTTACCTATGGACTCAAGTATAATAAAAAAAAAGAAACTTTGAAATCCTAACAAATGGCAATTCTTTCCCTTTTGTTGAGATAGTCATGTGAGCTGCTTCATGACCTCATTCTATACAGTGACCAAAGTTGTAGTGAATTTTTCAGTTCATGGACAGCAACTATACAAGGCCCAGGCTGATGCTAAATCTGCTTCCCCAGCAGTTTACAAGCTCATGGTATCATTTCCCTTTGGGACGGAGATGAATTCAGCCGGTTTAAATCTGGTTTCTTAAAAATGGCTTCTCCAGGTCAGAAGTATATCCAGATTATATGTAAGACCTTTCCTTTAGTTCTTCCTTATACTTTGCTTTGCAGTAGATTTATGTGATATGTAATTCTACACGTGGGAATCTTGTACCCTCCTGCCTCCCATAAGCATGAACCAAGCGATTCTCCTGGAGAGCAATACACTACGCCTCCTCGGACTTACCCTGTCCTCAGACCTCAAATGGAACCACTACATTGAATCCATAGCAAAATCTACTGCTAAGAAGTTTGGGTCACTATGTCGATCCAGGATGTTTTTTTCGCCTGAATCCATCCTGCATATATACAAGTCAACCATCCGTCCGTGCATGGAGTACTGCTGCCATTTATGGTCAGGCGCCCCTGCCGTTCTCCTCAGTGTTCTTGACAGGCTCCAAAGGAGAGTCTGTAATGGGATAGGTACTGATCTGGCAGCTCGACTGCAGCCACTTCCCCACCGTCAAAATGTGGCCTCCCTTTGTCTGTTCTATAAATACTTTCATGGCTTCTGCTCGGACGAACTTAAGTCACTGGTGCCTCCTCAACAGGTGTTTACTCATGCAACCAGACTGGCAACTGGGTCCCACCCATTCACAGTCAGGTTAGCCAAATGCAGACGACAATTCTACTCCTGCAGCTTCTTCTCTCGCATTTCCCGCCTGTGGAACTCGCTCCCGTATTCTTGCTTTTCTGATGGCTACAACCTCCAGAAATTTAAATGCAAAGTCAATACCCATCTACTAACCCCTGGACTCTAGCTCTCTCCCCATCCCCATATAACCTTCCCTTTCTCTCCACCTATGTATCTGTCATTGTCATTCTCGGCTTTCTATTGCTCCTCTCTAACTAGTTTGTACTCCTCACTCTTTTCTAATTAATCTTTTTACAGTTATGTAGTTCCCTGCACATCAGTGGCATTTCCACCTTGCTCAGGGTGAAATGATTAAAAAAAAAATATATATATATATAGTTTTGGGTATGTCGTCATATGTAAAATAATTATATATTTCTCCAAGTAGGAAACTTGTATATATGTATATGTATAATTTTAATGTATTGAGGCAGCAAATAATTTTCTAAACATATACTGTTAAATATAAGAGACAATGAATGTCTATTATGTTTAATCATGGGCCGTTCTAAATGTTGTAGTTTGGCTTTAATTTCAGTTGGAAATAAAGACAAAAATTCTCCAACATTTTGATAATTTTTTATTAATTTGCTTCTAAGCTTTCAGCTCACATGAGCCATCCTCAGAGAGGTTATTTAGACGGTAATACAATAATATCCACCATCACCGATGATTTTATTTTGTGTTGACATAAAACTCCGCTAGGCAACGGCAATAGTTACCAAAAATAACAAACACAATTCTCAAATTTGCATTGCGGTTCTATGACGTCACACCGTGTGATAGCGAGAAATGACAACAAAACCAGGTTCCTCTTACTATGTGTATGAGTAAGGATCACCGTATTGTTGACCAAAATCTGTCTGATATTACCTACATGTATAGTTTTGTGTATATAAAAGTCTCTCTAAGAACAAGGCATGTTTGTCATTCTTTTTCTTTTCAGTCATCCTGTTCTGTCCTGCCCATGAGTGTTGTTATGTGGCTATAACAATGCCTATAACAAGAGAAAAGTAAATAGATAGTAGGAGTGCTGATAGTGTTGTGAATGGATTTGTTTTTTCATATGGTCAAAGAAAGATGTATTTTGAAAGGAAAGTTTTCATTTTTTTAATTATCCATTTATTCTTATATTTATGTTGTTTATTATGTTATAATTTTTGTTATATTATTATGCATTTATAATCTTTAATTATTAATATACATATTTGCTTATATTTAAGTTGTGGTATCCATTGTTTTACTTTTATTTTTGAAGTGTTATGTAACAAGTCTCACTAAAAATTATTAAGAACATTCAATACCCTGTATTTGTTAAATCACTTATACATTTGCCTAATTCTAATGTTTTGATATTTAAGCATAACATTTCTCTTTTGATGAACAAGGATGTAACTTTCGAAATTGTAGAAAAATCATTTACAAGCCGTAATGTTTGTTTTGATTACAGTATTGTTAATTTCTTTCCCTAATATATATTATTCAATTTTTTTAACAAAATTTGCCTATAATTTTATTCTTTTAACCTTTTCTTTTTTATTGTTTGCAAATAACATTTTTTATTTGGATGAGGACATATTTTTCAATTTGTCTGAAGAGTGTTTTGAGTCATAACATTTATTTTATTTTCTTAAATGTTAAATTTTGTAATGTCATAAAATTCTTTTGTGTTGATTCAACTGTCAAATAAGATTTGAAGTAATTTACTTTACTCTTTGAATGATTTGTTATATTTTTCAGAGGTATCGCTCTACCGGTTTCTTTATCCTTTATTGAATCAATAATGGATTATACTAGGTTATACTGACTTATACTAAGTTAAAACTTAGTCATTTTTTTTCAATAGGAGTAGATAGGCTCTCCTATTGCCCAGTCCATATGCCTCCTTCTTCTCTTGAACAGGAGTAGAAGCTTATCCCTTGTTCCCTGTTTAGGAAGGTGTTCTCGGTGTCTTTCCTTTCCTCAGGCCTTAGCTTTCTGTAAAACTAACCTTAACTCTACAATTCCCTCCTCTGATTTTTTGATTCCTGGTTATCTTCCTTTCTTTAGGAAAGACTCTAATTTCAGGTTCACATGCATGGCTTGGGAGTTTATGTCTGCGAACATCTCCCTCTGGCTAGGGAGATTTCTCTTGAATCTCCAGATCATTCTTACACATATTTCTGTCTCTTTCTGTTAAACTCAGTCAGATATTCTCACCTAGAACAGAGGCTCAACTGAGTGATATATATATAAATATGTCTCTGATGTCGAACATCATTTCTACATTATACTCCCATAGGCCAAGCAGAGGTGATGGAATCCTAATCACTGCCCTAAAGAAATGTGCCTGGCTGACTCTAGTCGTTTCCAAACTACATAACTATTGTCTTTCTGCTTCCTTGCTTATTGAAAGTGCTCATCTGTAGTTCTTGTTTTTAAGAACTCTGGTGAACCCTCTGACCCCTCTAACTATCACCCTATTAGCCTCTTACCACTTTTTGGCAAAGTATTCGAGGCTATAATCAATGCTGAAGTAGTTGAGCATCTCAACTATCACAACTTACTGTTTGATAAACAATATGGCTTCTGCTTCTCCAGACCTACAGCTGATGTGTGAATGGCCATCACTGAATATGTATACCAGACTCTTGATAATAATGGCAAAGCTCAAATTGTGACTTTAGATATCTTGAAAGTGTTTGACAGGGTTTGACAAGCTGAACTTCTGTGCAAACCCCAAGGCTACAGTATTTCTGGACAATTGATGTTAAATCAATCATTCCTAGGTCCTAAGCTGTTTCTGGTGTTAATCAATGTTCTTCCTGATGTCATCAGTTCTCAAGTAGGCATCAATGCAGATGATACCACCATTCACTCCTGTATAAATAGGAAATCTGCCAAGGCTGACAAAGTAAACCTGGCTGCTGCTCATGAAACGGACCTCCAGTCAGTAACTTAATTGGAGCAGGAAATGGCTTGTAAATTTTAATGCCTCCAAAATAAAACTGCTCTCCTTTAACCACCATAAAGAAACTTTCCTGCTAACCATCAGCATGGATGATGCCAGTCTCCTTGAGAGCAACACACTGTGACTCCTTGGCTTCACTTTTTCAACTGACCTGAAGTGAAACAAATATATCAGATCTATAGCTGCATCTACTGTTAGAAATGATAAGTCTCTCTGTTGGGCCAGAATGTTTTTCTCATCAGAATCCATTTTGCACATTTATAAATCTACCATTTGTTCATGCATCGAATACTGTTGCCATATCTGGTCAGGTGCTCCTTGAGTTATTCAACAAAATCCAAAGAAGGATCTGCAACATAATTGGTCCTGACTTGGTATCTTGACTTCAGTCACTTTCTCACTGATGTGATGTGACTTTCAACTGTTTGAGGTAGTGTAATGGTTAGCAAGTTTGTCTTGCTAAAATCATTACAATTGTGTAGTGAGTTCGATCCTCACTGGGTGTTCCTTACTTTCGGCCTTGTGCCACATCTAAGCTACACTTAGAAAATCACCTTCCGACTATCTTTTTACAAATATTTTCATGGCAACAGCTACAAAGAGATTTTTTTCCCTGGTGAACCCATCTATGTTAATTTAAGTGTGCTACTAGATTGACATCTAGGTTCCACCCTTTTACCCTTGAATTAGTTAAATGCAACTGCCACTTTTACTCTAACACTTACTTTTCTTGCACTTCCAGCCTGTGGAATTCTCTTCTGTTCACTTGTTTCCCTGATAGCTACAATCTCTAAAAATTATAACTGCAATGTCAGTTGCCATCTTATATATTCTTGAATCCTATTAATCTTTTCTTCAATAGCCTCTTGTCCCCAGTTTTTTCTCTCACAGTACCCCTCTGGTGGTCTTGCCTTGTAACTCCTGTGTTACATGGAGGGAGGGGCAGGAACAAAGGGATATTACAGGTATTTACTAAGCTTAGGTTAATCTGGCACAAAGACACTGGTGTCGGTCACCCTGAATCCACTACAATAATAATGATAGACTGAATTGCAAACAAGATAATAAGTATGAGAAGAAGAAATTCCTTACCAATCTCAATGTAAGCATTTCTATTGATGAATTTAATTATTTTTTCAAAGCACCACAAAATACATTGGCAGCACTTGAGAAGAAAGGCAGCAACACTTCCTCCGGTGTTCTTGATTCTTGATTAAAAAGAAAGATTCAAAATTAAGAAATTCTGACAAAGAAGCAAAATTAAAAACAAAATTTTACATACACACAAAAAGAATCTATACTCAAGTGCATAGTCTCCTTTATTTTAACAATTGTCTCCCATTGTTTTACAAGCATGTTGAAGTCATTTTCATAGAAACTTCATGTTTTTTGTAAGAAAAAGTTTGTGAAGTAATTTTTGACTGACTGTAAAGAGTCAAATTTTTTATTATTTAAATTATTCTGTAGTGACTAGAACAAATGTAAATCTGAAGGAGCCAAGTCAAGAGAATATGGTATGTCTTGGAGGGTTTGCCATTTCAACTCTTTAAGCTTCTGCAAGGTCTGTTTTACAAAAAGTAGTCTTGCTTTGTTGACAACTTTTTGATTTGCCAAAATTGGCCATTTTTTCTCAAACCCAAATCTCTTCAAATAACAAAAGGCAGTAGAGGGGATTGATTTTTAAACTTTTAGCAGTCTCTTCTATCAAAATCTTTGGTTGGGCACCTCGGTATGATGTAATGGTTAGCAAGCTTGTCTTACTGGAACCTATTACAACTGAGTAGTGAGTTTGATCCTCACTGGGTGCCCCATACTTTCAGCTTTGTGCCACATCTAAGCAGCACTTAGAAAATCAACTATCAAAATCTTTGGTTTATTATCCATGATGGCAAGCAGAACATCTTCATTGATGTCAGAAGGGCACCTGGAGTGTGGTTGATAGTTTAGGTTAAAATCACCCTGACAAAATCTGCCAAACCACTTTTTGACTATCCAAAGAGCTGGAGCATGATCTAAAAAACCTTCCTAATGTTTTTGTTGCAGTTCTGACACCTATACCTTTCCAAAAAAGTGAAATTTTACATCTTCCATCTTTAAAGCCTTCATTTGTGAACAAAACATCAACATTCAACAAAGTCTGATTTTCAAATGAATGATGGAAGGTTTCATCCTAGAACACATAAGAAATCAGCAGTGGCAAGTTGCTATCATTTTATAGTGACAATGAAAATTGGGCACAAACTTTTGCAATGATCTGAGAAAATTTAATATTTCTATTTGTTAATTATTTAAGAGATTTTTAACCCTTATATATATTATATATATATATTTTTTTTAACCCTTATATATATTTTTTCATATTTCAAATTTTATGTCTGTGCGTAGTTTGTTTTTGATTTTGATGACTGCATAGTATAGTAGGATCAGTTGGGCACCATCTGTGAGTAAAATAGCACCATGACACAATTCACTCCACTAGAAATTTAGAAATAGCATGTTGTACTTCATGGCATTTGTACTGGCAGCTTCAATACAAACATTTCAAAGTACTTGGGTATAAATCTGAGGACAGTGCAGAGGATTTGGAAAGAGTTGGATGAGTCTAACAGTGATTACTAAGTAAGAGTTCTTAGGAAGGACACGTCTGAGTTGAATTTCCATCTTATAAGTGGAATAAAAAGGGAATGCGGATAATTTGTCTCAGCATACGTGGCATGGTGAGTCTTTAATATGGAGGTCAGGACTATATTACTTTGTTTTTTTTAACTTGGTCTTATATTTTGAAAATACTTTTTTAAAACTTGAAATATTTTTACTCTTTTACTTCATGAGGATAGTGAATGAACGTACACACACATATATCCTCCATGTTCACAATATATTCATGTTTGTGCATCCTTCATTAATAGCTGCTTTGGGTTTGCTTTTTGTTTTGTTTTTTAAATCATTTCACACCAGGCAAGGTGATAAAGCCACTAAGGTACAACCTGAGGTGAAATAATATAAGAAAAAAAGTAGAGAAGACAATACAAATAGGAATTTATTATCTTGGTGAGATTAAAATTTGCCTTGGCTGATTCATAATTCAAATTTAAAAAGAAACAATCCTCTTGACATCTGATCATGTTCATTCACTACTTCTTATAAACTGTTGCGGAGTAAATAGTACACTTCTTGTAACACAAATGAACTAGGTTAGATGCCTTAAATTAAGTTCTCCAAGTGAACTAAAAACCCATTGGCGTCAATCAAGAGTATTTCTAACAGACAACATGGTGAGTAGCCTAAAGTTGATATTAACATTAATACTTAATTAGGACCTGTGGATAGGTTATCAAGACTGATATAAAAAATATTGAACCGTTTGAGGATATGGTTATTTCAGCATTATAAAGTGAAATAGAAATTTAAAATATATTATGCACTCTAGTACATGAATTCCCAATTACCCTAGAAGAAATAAAAGTAAAAGCAAAACAAGATATGTTCACTGCAGAAATAAAAAGTGACTAAAAGAAAGTAAGAAAAAATATAATCAGACT
Organism: Ascarosepion bandense; assembly: GCA_037127315.1. Taxonomy (NCBI): domain Eukaryota; kingdom Metazoa; phylum Mollusca; class Cephalopoda; order Sepiida; family Sepiidae; genus Ascarosepion; species Ascarosepion bandense. Next base: position 240,117 of record JBBBDQ010001668.1, on the reverse strand, counting down.
TTCTTACTCTATGTGACAAAGCACTGATGTTTGCACCAAGAGTAGTAATACCTAGTATATTACAAAAGCAGATATTAAATGAATTTGATAATAGACATCCAGAAATTTCAAGGATGAAATCTCTTATGGGAAGCTATGTATACTGGAATAAAATGGATCAAGACATTGGAAATGTCGTAAAAGCCTGCAGGGATTGTACTCTGGCAGCAAAATCCCCTACCACAGAATTACAACCTTGGCCAAAGACAAATACCCTGTAGTCAAGACTGCGCATATATTTTGCAGTCCAATAAGCAGATAAAATTATCTTGTGGTTGTAGATAGCTTTGATGAGTGACCTGAAATTTGTAAGTGCAAAAAAACAACTTCTCTGGTGACAGAATTTTTTACACAAACCATTTTCAATATATGGCATTCTGGATATCAATGTTTTGGATAATTCACTGCCTGCAAATTTGAAAATTTCTGTAAAATTTTCTTGCTTGAACATATTGCTAACCCGTCATGTTACTCAAGATCAAATGGACAAGCTGAATAGTTTGTGAGTACTTTTCAGAGAGCTTTGGAAAAGCAAATGATAAAAAGCAAACTATAAAAATTCTTGAGAGTATACCCGATAATGCTAAGTCCTAATACACCATCAGGCATGTTGCAGGCAGAATTGATGTTTACAAGAATCATTAAATCAGGGTTTGACAAGTTGTTACCAGGTCAAAAAAGAATAGAAGCAGATAACAAAAAGGACACTAAATCTTTGAAAATTGGTAAAAAAGAATTTTTAAGAGTATATATAAATGGAAAACAAATGTGAAAAGATGGAGTTACAAATTTGAAGGATTATTTATATGGTAAAAAGGAAAAAATGGGAAGACAAAAGACATTGCAATCAGTTAAAGAAAAGGTTTACTGAGGAAAGGCCCACAAGAAAGGAAGGACCTATACAAGTACTGCGTGATACTTTTAATGTATGAACACCCCAAGAATTCATTGAACATATAAGTATGATTACCAAAAATAAGGAAACATACGAAAAAACTAGAGTTTGACCTAAAATGAAAAAAAAATACAAAGTTCAGTATATTAGTGAAGTCTCCCAGAAAGAGGAGGGGTGAATAGTAATAAGTAAAATATTCACTAATAAAAAGAAATTTCGAAAGAGGGGACGTTGTGAAGTAAATAATACACTTCTGGTAACACAAATAAACTAAGCTAGACACTTTAAATAAAGAACTCCAAAAATTCTGTTAGTGTCAGTCAAGACTATTTCTAACAGATGTCATGATGAGTAGCTTAAGCAAGACTAAATATTATAAGTGTTAGAAACAAGTTTTTTTTTTTTTTAATTGTATCACCCCGAGCAAGGCGGTAATGCCACTGATGTGCAGGGGGCTACGTAATAGTGAAAAGATTGGAAAAGAGAAAGCTGGAAACCACATCCTAAACAGGGAACAAGGAATGAGCCTCTTGAATGAGTTAAATAGACATGGGTGAAGTGTGAACCTGGCGATAGTTTAGTCTATCAACTCCAAGTTATAGTAAAAATACACAATACATCAGTCACATGGGGACATAACCAATTGATTAAGGTCACGTAAAAGATGAATAAACTTAAAAAAATGTTCACCTTCGTTCAATCATGCCCAAAATAATCCGTATCATTGTTAGAATGGCTATCAGCAAAGATCCCAGCGCAATTGAACCGAGATGGAATCTGAAAAAAGCAAAGAGAACCTAGAAAGAGTTGTACTTTGTGAATGAATTCAAAGTTAAAAATGATAAATGCTATCATAAGATGGCTTTCAAAACAATTCTCTATTTTTATATTAAATTTTGAATAATTGTTGTGAATGAACTTTTGACTGACTTTACTCTTCACAAAACTAATTATGGATGAAATATTGGGAGTTGTAAATGTTATGTCAATAACTGTGAAGTTCTCTTACTGGTTGAATTTCTTGTATGATTATTTTTTTTACCATATTCAGGATCATCAAATCAATGTGAATGATTTTTTCATAAGATGCATAGTATGTGTTTCATCAAAGCTACATACAGTTTTGCAATCTGAGTTTTCCTTTTCTTAGACAGGTTGCCATCCAAGGCTATAGAATCCAATCTGTCTTACTATTTATCTATAGCTGGGGCTAAAAGTGTTGAATTCATAGCTTTCCTAAGGTTATTAGCACAGAAGTGAATATAATGAACTTGACTGAAAAACATGGCTCATTGATTCCTCAGTTTGAGCCACAAGCCATTACTTTACCATACCTGGGATGATAAGTTTACATGATTTACATGTGGCAGTTGTCCTAATATTTGTTGCTGTTATCACAATGTTTTGCTGTTATGCCTTCCAGCCTTTGCTGACTGTTGATTTGGAAATTTTGAATTGAACCTTTTATTTAATCTAAGGAGAAATTCCTTGAGGCTGGCTACTTGGATCAACATAGATTTGATGAAAGCCAAAGGACACAGCAGTCAAAATATTGACTGCCTCTTGAAATTATAATTAACGCTTTCACTGTTGTGGACATAATCATACCTCTTTACGAGAACTTAATCTGCCTGCTCTTTATATATATATATATATATATATGAAGAACAGGCAGTGTGTGTGTCTTAATTTTTTCATGTTGTTTTGTTGAGGGAAGGTTTATATTTTTTCATATATATTTCTTCCTACATCATGAGCCTGTCATAGTCTGCATTTTGGTAGACAGGCATCACTCTGAATTTGCCTCCACTACAATGTAGTGAAGGCAAAATAACACTCACATGAACTTAATGAAATCCACTTGACAAAGGTCTCACTGACCCTACCTAACAATGATATTCAAAGATAGATTGGTCATTCTCTAATAATTGCAGGTTTCATTTTAATTTAGAAAATGTCCTCTCTATCTCTGAATACCATGGTTGAGTAAAGTCAGTGAAATCTTTGCCAAGCAGATTTCATTAATTTCATTTGATTGTTATTTTGCAGCTAACATGTGTGTTGTAAGTGGGAGATATACTAAACTGAGGCACCTAGTCTAGTGTTATGAATTAAAATGTGCATAAAAATCACTTGATATTTTACCAAATGATTTATTGAAATGATTCACTTAAGGTCCTTAATTTCAATCAACAAATAAATAAGTGATTTCAATATTTCCCTTTTAAATTTTATTGTATATGGATTTTGCTTGTGGATCTGTAATGGTGTTGGATATGTTCTGTTAGGGCTTGTCAGGATTCCTAGTGAAATCTGTCTTGGTAGGTATGACATACTGTCTGCTATCTATCTATCTATCTATCTATCTATCTATCTATCTATCTATCTATCTATCTATCTATCTATCTAAGTCTGTTCATATCTATCTATCTATCTATCTATCTATCTATCTAGTCTGTTCATATCTATCTATCTATCTATCTATCTATCTCAATCTGTTCATATCTATCTATCTATCTATCTATCTATCTATCTATCTATCTATCTCAATCTGTTCATATCTATCTATCTATCTATCTATCTATCTCAGTCTGTTCATATCTATCTATCTATCTATCTATCTCAATCTGTCTATCTATCTATCTATCTATCTATCTATCTATCTATCTATCTATCTATCTATCTATCTATCTCAATCTGTTCATATCTATCTATCTATCTATCTATCTATCTATCTATCTATCTATCTCATCTCCATTTGTCCAAATGGTCAATAATTCTTTTAACCACATTACCTTTGAGGTTAACTTACTTGCTCATCAGAGCAGCTGGTTCTAGAATTAATCCATGTCAGTTATCCAAATACCAACTTAATATCTTCTCAATTAATATGTCTTTTTTGTGATACTGTTGTTGTAGAATTGTTAGTAAATATTTAAGCAGTGTTATGTTGTGAGAATCAACACTTTGGAAAGTAAATATTTACAGGCTCCCGGAAAATTTATCCCACAAACAATATTGGCGGACATAATGTGAGTCCAGGTAAAAATAAGTAACACAAAACAATAAATAAAAAAACAAACAATAATGTATGTATCAATAAAGGAATTACATGTGATGAAAGAACAAACATGATGTGAGCTATAATAAGAATGTGCTTGTTTATGTGTGTGTTTGTGTGTACGTAACAAGCATATGTGAGAGAATACAAAAGTCAAGAGAGAAAACCTTGAAATGAATGTGCCTCAGTAGAGAGTGAACTTTTTTCCCCACGTGCCACTACATTGTAAGACCAAAGTTGAAAAACTGTGAAAGAGCATAGAGAGAGAAATGCATGCCTTTTTATATGCTTAAAGAGCACCCCCTACTGATGATTTTTGGCAAAGTCAAGTGGGATAACCCACACTGTTTTCATTTTTATAAATCTCAATTGTGAGATGAATTATTATCTATTAACAAAAGTAAATAACCAAAATATTACACATACCCAGCCATATGTTTACCTATGACATTGTTTAGGAAAAATAATTCTTGTAATTAAGACAATGAAAACAATTTTGAATCATACCGAATTAAATAGTAAATACTCTTCAGAATTGGCGATGAAAATTTCTTTTTTTCCCTGTAAAAAGAGAAACAGAAATAAATAAAAACTCTTGTTATATCACTTCTTAAAATCTAGCCTGATAAAGGAAAAAGAATCATTTATTATTTCACACATTATTTGGATGAGTATCCTTATCTTTGTTATTTTCTTATAACTTTTCTTGAATAAGTAAGCTATAGTTTGCTATTCACAATGCAAAAAATACTGAGTAATACTCAAGAACTAGTAGACACAATATAAACTAAATAGCATTCAACACACTGACCAAAACATTGTGATAAAAACAACAAAGATAAGGATAATAATCTAAAGCAAAGAGAACCTAGAAAGAGTTGTACTTTGTGAATGAATTCAAAGTTAAAAATGATAAATGCTATCATAAGATGGCTTTCAAAACAATTCTCTATTTTTATATTAAATTTTGAATAATTGTTGTGAATGAACTTTTGACTGACTTTACTCTTCACAAAACTAATTATGGATGAAATATTGGGAGTTGTAAACGTTATGTCAATAACTGTGAAGTTCTCTTACTGGTTGAATTTCTTGTATGATTATTTTTTTTACCATATTCAGGATCATCAAATCAATGTGAATGATTTTTTCATAAGATGCATAGTATGTGTTTCATCAAAGCTACATACAGTTTTGCAATCTGAGTTTTCCTTTTCTTAGACAGGTTGCCATCCAAGGCTATAGAATCCAATCTGTCTTACTATTTATCTATAGCTGGGGCTAAAAGTGTTGAATTCATAGCTTTCCTAAGGTTATTAGCACGGAAGTGAATATAATGAACTTGACTGAAAAACATGGCTCATTGATTCCTCAGTTTGAGCCACAAGCCATTACTTTACCATACCTGGGATGATAAGTTTACATGATTTACATGTGGCAGTTGTCCTAATATTTGTTGCTGTTATCACAATGTTTTGCTGTTATGCCTTCCAGCCTTTGCTGACTGTTGATTTGGAAATTTTGAATTGAACCTTTTATTTAATCTAAGGAGAAATAAGTATCCTTATCTTTGTTATTTTCTTATAACTTTTCTTGAATAAGTAAGCTATAGTTTGCTATTCACAATGCAAAAAATACTGAGTAATACTCAAGAACTAGTAGACACAATATAAACTAAATAGCATTCAACACACTGACCAAAACATTGTGATAAAAACAACAAAGATAAGGATAATAATCTAAATTTGTGGATTATCAAAAATACTTAATTTCAAAACTTTAGACAACATACAATATTTTATGTTAAGAGTTTTACATTTTACTTCAACAGTTGATTTCCTTCTTTTTTAAATTATTTTTTGAAGTTTTAGTCAATATCTGAATGTCTTTTCAGAAAACAATGTTGACAGTAATAGTAGTAGTCATTGTAACAATGCTTAAGGAAGCTGTTTAAACTTGTAAACAAAAAGCTTTATGTGTTTATTTCTGAAAGAACAAAGTAAAAGTAGGTTTAAAAAATCAAAAAGACAACCTCCATTTTAAATACTAAGTACATGTAACTCAAAGAGAAAACAATTATATAATCAAATGTTGATGTTCCATACTAAACAAAAGGTTAGGAAGAAACTCCTATCAATTCTAGAAAGAGCGATAACTTTAGAATTCTATTTTCCTAAAACACTGTTTAAAGAGAAAGATTTGTGTGTGTGTGTGCATGTGAGAGAGAGAGAGAGAGAGAGAGAGAGAGAGGGAAAGAGATGGCACAAAATATGATATTTTTTAGGATAGACATTTCATTTTTTAGTTTGTTAGAAAATTTGATCTGACTAGTCCAACAAACATACACTACTTCAAATTAGATCTCTTTCTAATTCATGTCACATGAAAAGCCTGTTGGCTGAATGAGAATGATACAGAAGCAAAAGAAAAACAAAATGGTTGCTCTCTATGAGTTCACCAGTGGTCCCAGGTCAACCAACCCAACACCAAGCTTCAATACCAGGCCTGTACACAATCTTCCAATCTCTAGGTTGCTTTCCTTGCCCACAGAAAGATATTCTACCTTGATCATTTATACCAACAATACAGAGAAATTTATTTCAATAGATCTTCTCTCTTTTTCTTTCTACCTCACTGACTGTAATTTGTTGTTTTTGTTTGTTCTCTTGGAATCATATATAGTGTATAACAATGCTTTATATGACTTTCATATTACTACCGTGTTTGATAGCATATAAAACTCATCCTCACCACCCACAATAAAATTGGCTCAATAATATTTCTTGGTTTGTATGTGTGAAGTTGAGCTAAATTTTAAGCTAATATTTACCCAGATGACTGAGGCTAGCATTCCTTGCATTTAGCTTAACCTTATACTATTGTAATATTAAATGCAAATAGAGGGTCTTAGAAGCCATCAAAAATGATATTTTTGACGGTACATGTTTCATTTTTCCCTTTAATCATTTCACCCCAAGCAAGGTGGTAATGCAAAGGGTTACAGGAAGTAAAAGAGAAAGAGAAGAATGAGAATAAGGAGGATTTATAACACAACCCCTGCGTCCAGTCAACCTTCCTGACTTTTAGTCGATTCCACCCACGTTGTGTTGTTAATCTCAGGATTGCTTATTATCACCTGACGGGGCTGGTCCAGACATGCAAGGGATTGGTATATAATGAAAACCACTTTTAAACCCGCAATGACACAGTGTAGATTTATATATATATATATTTATATATATCAAATAATTACAAGATTACAAACAAGTTAAAGTAAGTGACGAAAAAGAGATATTAGTTGGCTGGTATTTTTAAATTAATTCAGTGACAATTCTGAGTTGGGGCTTATTCAATCGGCTTTTAGCAGCACATCCATTTGAGTCTGACCGTATTATTCAAATCATTTCCCCAACTTATCTCTTTCTAACCTACACATTTCAAACACGGGGTCCAAACTAATTACTTTCATTTTGTACTCTGATTTTGTTAAACAAGCACCTAGATTGGGGGCGGGGGTGAAGTTAAGTATGAATTTGCTATTTCTCTCACTGTATAACTCTTACCAGCTCAAAATGAAAACAATTACATTTAACATTTCCATTTTTAGGGGAAGCGGAAGAAAACCCACTTTCTGTCATTGTCTGCCTGTTCTTACCAACTGTCCGGTTAATCAGTGCCTAGGAAATTCTCAAGTCCATATTTTGACCTAAGCTCACATATCATCAAAACATTGACAAATATTTTGACCAGAATTAGGTAACTAACTTTGATAAATTTGCTTACTTCTCTCAACAAAAGTATTTTGCACCTAGTGAATTCTTTTATCTGTATTTTTCACTTGTTAACATTTCAGCTACTTCACCTGACAAAAATAACTGTATTCTCCAATGTTAGAGAAATCTCTTCTCATCTTGAAAATCACTTAAAATTAATACCAGCCGTCTGAAAATAGGGTTACAAAGAATTTTTAAAAACTACAAAAAAAAAGAAAAATGAACTGGGTTCAAGAAAACAGAAGATAATGGTAATTGATGTTGCATTTAAATTTTTGAAGATTATAGTTATCAGGGAAGCAAAGATGCGGAAGGGAGTTTCACTGGTAGGAAGTGGGAGAAAAGAAACTGGAGTAGAAGTAGCAGTTATATTTTGCAATTTCAACAGTAAAACAGGGAACCTAATTACTAATCTAGCAGCAGACTAAAATTCATGTAGTCAGAGCACCAGGGAAATAAATTTATTAAAGCAGTTTCCATGAAAATATTTGTAGAAAAGACAGACGGGAGCCATGTCATGTCGGTGAGAAAGTGACTGAAGTGAAGATGCTTTGTTAGTGTCATTTACATTACAGACCCTACTTTGGATTTTGCCAAGAGTCTTGAAATGTACAGCAGGAGCACCAGACCAGATATGGCAACATATCAATGCATGGATGAATGGTAGATTTGTAAATGTACAAGATAGATTCTAATAAGAAAAGATTTCTAGCACAATAGAATGAACCAACTTTCCTAGCAGTAGACAAAGAAAAATTAAAATTTTATTTGGTAAGTTCAACAAACATTCCCTGGTACACTATCTGTAAGATACAATTATAATTTTTTTTTATCAACATATTTTAAAAAGTATCTTCAACAATTTTACCAAAAAATTTCATTTTTCACAGTTCGCAAAGATCTCAAAAGTAAATAGGCCTCAAAATGTTACCTGCAAAAGTACCACACTGCAACGCTTCTTGCAATGACAAATTCCTGGCAGGCAATGATAAAGTAAAGAATCCAGATGCTTCCAAATAAATGGTACCATCTTAAATACTGTAAAAGACAAAGACAATGTAATTTAAAATGCTATTCCTATAACAATGATGAAAAAAAAATTTAATCAAATAAGATAATTCTTAATAATTGTTCTTTCTGAGTTCTGTTAATGTTTTCAATTAATTTTAACTCATTCTCAGATGACAGCTACAAAATTTTCCCTGACCCTAGTGATCAACCCTCAAAAGAGAACCCCAGTTATTAGACTTGTGTGTGAGGCCTGTTGTAAGGTGAGATAACTAACGTGTGGCATTCTGAACAAACTTTCTTCGGAAAAAATATACTTGCAACTAATACAATTTCCTTACAAAGCGATATCTGAAACACCATCTGAAAAGCAATATATGATATGTCTCGTATTTTTAGACATATATCACAGTATAGTGACTCATCTCTCCATATCAATGTATCTTTTGAAAATCATAAAACTGTGAAACCAGTAAAGTTACTGTGAAAAAATATTCTTAAAGAATTCAGTTGCATTTGTATTTTTTCTCATAAAGTGTTAGATATATATAAACACACACACACACACACACACACACACACACACACATATATATATATATATATATATATGGCTTTAAAAAGAACAGACGTTATATTGTTTAAACCCGAGGAACCTTTCGGACAACTCTTATCAAGGGTTCTCGTTGGCTTTAATTTTAAGGGAATTAAGGAAAAGGACAAGGCAAAATAAATTAAATTACTTACAATGCTGGGAGATGATGGAACTCGTTTAAAAATAAATTTATTGAAAAAAAAACACATAAAATGTAAGGGGGGGTGTACACATGTAATTCCACAAGAGTGTTTAAAAGTGAAAAAATGTTACACTCACAGACTCACCAGCAATTGTAAGGAGTGTAAAAACCGCTCTTTCTGTCTGCACAGGCTCAGCTGTTGAATTTTCAAGCAAATTACTTCCAGAATACGTAGATGATGTTTAGACTGAGCGCTGTGCGAGACAGTAAACCAGCTGTCCTCATATGCCGAGGCACACACTTGATTGTCCAAAAGATGTCGGCCAATAGCAGAATCCAGAACAGATTGTGTTGTTCTTATAGGTCTAAGAGAGCCACTGGAACATATATTAGCGGGGACGTGTTGTGAAACCTATGTCTCCAACCTCAGATCGGTACGTCCTATGTATGCCACATCACAACAGCATTTAAATTTGTAAACAATGGAACTTTTTCAAAAATAGGACAACCTATCTTTACTGAAGGAAGGAAACACAGGTCTAGTCTGAAAAACAACACATAACTGGACCGCAGAATAACAGAACGAAACACATGCCAAAACTCTGTCGGCTACAGTTTGACATCTTCTACCAAGCCAGGGTATTTTCAGATACAAGGGACAGCGGCTAGGTCCTTCAACCTTAGGTTCTTTATAACGTTTGATCTTGCAATCAATTATCCGTTTCACCACATTAATCGGGTACCCGTTGCCTTTGAAAATCTCCTGCATGCGAATTAATTCGCTTTCTAAACATTCAGGAGAACAAATATTTAAGGCACGGTGAACCATGGTTTCTATCAGACCCAGTTTACGAGACTTAGGGACAAACGATTTCCAATTAGTATACAAACCAGTAAAAGTTGGTTTGCGAAAAACAGAAGTCATGAAAGCACTGTCCTGCCGCTGAACAAGGACATCTAAAAATGGGAGACATCCGTCCCTTTCAATCTCCATGGTAAACTGAAGGGAAGGATGTAAAGAATTTAGCTGAACTAAAAAATGTTCAGCATCAATGGCACTGTCAAATAAAGAGAAGGTATCATCAACATATCGTTGATATATCAGAGGTTCAGCTACCCTCTCAAATAGCAGACGCTCATGAAATCCCACGAAAATATTTGCAAGGACAGAACCCAAAGGACTACCTATAGCAACACCGTCCGTCTGCGCAAACATTGTCCCGTCAAAGCTAAATTCGACCCCCTCAGTTGCCAATCACATACATTCCAGGAATAACTCCTCGGGAATTGCCGCGGCACCTAAACTCCCTCTATATAACATGTCTACACAAATGTTAATAGTGTCGTTTAATGGAACATTTGTGTACAAACTGACAATGTCAAAGGAGACCATAAATTTATCCCTAGATGAAAAATCTAAGTTTCTAATGAAACTAGAAAATCTGAAGGAGTCGATGACATTGTGCGCAGACAGAGCAAGAGACACAGGTTGGAGAATCTCAGCCAACCACTTAGCCAACTCATGTTGTGCGGAGCCCACCATAGACAAAATAGGTCTGAGTGGGACTCCGTCTTTACGAACTTTTGGAAGGCCATACATTCTAGGGCGTTGCGAGCCCACAGGTCTGATCCTACTATATATATATATTGTCACCATTTTATTTTTTTTATTTTGTGCATGCACATTGTTTTTCATTTTGTCAACTGTACAGTATAATAGGGTCAGTTGGGCACCATCAGTGAGAAAAAAGAGCACCATGGTGCAATTCATTCTGCTAAAAATTTGGAAATGGCATGTTGTACTGCTTGGCACTCATACCAGAAGTGAACATTTCAGAGAGTTTGGGTGTCAGTCTGTGTCCCTAAAAGATGTACCAAGAGTGATGAAAACCAAAATATCCAGTCAATATCATGGTGTTTGGAGTGGTAACTAGTGATGATGACATTATATCTAACATTCATCTTCCCATACAGCCTTAGCCTCAACATGGAGGTCTAAATCAAGTGCCATGAGGAGGTAGTGCTACCCTGGGTCAAAAGAATGGCTGCTGAAAAACCCTATCTGGCAACAGGAATCTGCACCCTGCCACACAAGCAGAAAAACTCAATCATAGCTGTCAGATAATTTTTGCAACTACATCACCCCTTACATCTGGCCACCTAACTTCCCAGACTGCAACCTTCTTGATTATTATGTGTGGGGCACAGTTGAGCAAGAGCCCAACAAAACTCCTTGTAAAATCAAAGATGAACTGAATGCAAGGATTATGGAAGCATTCTCTAACTTAAACAAGAAGACTGTCCAAAAGAGATGCAGGAGATTCCAAAATCATCTGGAGGCTGTAGTTGAAGCCAATGGCAACTTTATTGAATAAATTGACGCTTTAATATTTCAAGATATTTTTTGTATAATTTTGGTAAATATATCTGTAAAAATAAAATGTCAGTGTTATTTTCATTTTTTGCATTATTTAGACAAGAATTTATCCATGTGTATATGTATGTACATATGTATGTAATTTAAGAGTAACTTTTATCATTAATGTGGCAAATACTTATATGTTATCATTATTACATAAGTACTTAGACATGGAGAACCGTGATCGCCTACATCCTGAAGGGACAGGGCACATAGAAGAAGAAGAAGACTTACTTTAAAGATATTTGTACTCTCTTGGCCAGCAACTTTCTTGTTCTCTGGAAAAGAGATATGTTGTCTTGATTAAACATTAATTTTTTTTTTTCAGTCATTGCATGTGGAATTAATTTTCTTGCCTTTGGACATTTTCTTAAAGTTTGTAAAGAATGTGCTACAATTAAGATCTTGATAAGATTTCACTACCTGTGAAAAATATAGTGCTGAGAATTTCAGAAAAAAAATATAAAAATGAAAAAAAAGAAAAAGAGAAAAACCTAAAAAGTGAGCGCAATATAAAAGGAAAAATGACCAAGATATCATACATGTACGTCAGTCAGTCAATTAAGTGCCATATGTGATACACGTTTGGGTGATCATGTCTTGAAAGAGACTGGGCAGAATATTATCCCACAGTAGGTTGCCATTGCTTTCTGCAGTAGACTGGTTACCGACCAAGGCTATAGAGCCCAGTCTGTCCTGCTATTTAACCCATAACTAGAAGGAAGAGACGGATTAATACCTTTCTCAAGGGTATTTGCGCGTAAGTGAATGCAATGAATTCAGCTGGAATTCGAACTCAGCTCCCCGATTTCTCGTTCCGAGCCGATATCCAATGTACCACAACGCGCATCTTATTATGTACAAGCACACATCCACACAGATGCACATATGAACAACTTATACCAACTTATACCAACAATAGAAAAACAGAAAGATTGAAAGATATTAACAGTAAACTGCTGAAAACATCTGAAAAGTGGGCAGATAGATCCACCTATGAAACACTGGAGTCAGGATGCTGGGTATAACATCAATAAGCTAAGTGATAAATGTTTACTTGTATTACTTATATTTATGCTCTATTGCTGATATTGTGCACTTTATTACAAAGTCTGCTTACCTTAAGTGCCTATCTATCAGTATTCCACTGACTGTCAGCACATTTGGCTTCTGACAATCGTTCACATGTATATGTGTGTGCGTGTGCATATATAAAGGATGTACGGATACAGTTTAATACAAAATTAAAGCAACAGTCAAAAGTTTATCTATTTAGTGTTTTTTATTAGAATTTTATCCATATTTTTTTCACTTTAAAATATTTCTGAGATCAAATACCTTTATCTGGTCATGCAGCTATTTTCAATGTCAGATATTTATGATATTGAATGGCTAATAATTTTTAGTTTAGTTTTCATAGTTTTAATTTTTTTGCATTATTATAATGCTGTAAGCTTCAGGTCAGGTTAGACTATGTCTGCTACTGGTACCACATAACCCAGTTCTACCTACCACAGGTCGGGCTGTCGGCGACTAAACCTGCACCCCTGCTAGGTGCAAGCTCTGTGAGGGATGTGGTGTAGGCACCCTGCAGGACCAAAAACAAGATCTGTCAAAAGGTGGAAGAGCTTCTACGAGCCAACAGCCACCTACACAAGTAACCACTTATGGTTTAAATAGTCTTCACCAACCTGCATTGGCAAGCATGGCAAGTACAACACATTCTCTGAAATGACGGAAACAAAAACAGTGGAAGTCATCCAGGGAGGAGTTTCTCAAACAAGAGTGAAAAAACTCAAATCCAGATTATAATGTAGAATAGTGCAAAATGATTCATTTTCAAAAAGAATGTGTCTATTAATTATTAAATATATTCAAAATACTGACTAAAGAATGTCCTAACTAACTTTCCTTTTTAATTTAATTATGAGAGCTTCTAAAATTTGGAATCATTTTTGTACAATCAACTTTGTGTAAAATAGCAGTGTTGCTGACTAGATTAGTTACTTACCTGCCACTTCAACTGAATAAAAGTATATGACTTTAAAACTACCAATAGTATAATTATGTGGTGGTATTTTTTAGTCTTGAACCTAATGTTATTTCTTTCTAAATTAAAGGCTACCATAGAGTGTTTAATTATATGCTGGACCTGCTGAAGGTGTTATTAAAGCCTGATTCTTTCAATTGCCTAATTTTCCAGTGTTGTCTTCTAGTATTCTGACTATTTCACAGGGTTTGGTGAAATATTATGACTCTTCCCAATTTCCTGTCCTTCATAATATTTTAGTAAGGTTTGTCTTTTTAATATTCCTCCTTATCCTTTTCTGCCAAACATTTACAGAAGCTTTTTAGGTAGGTTATTTACTGCTTTACTCTGTCTCTCTTGCATTTAATATGACATGTGAGTGTCAAATTCTCCAAACCCTCTTTCCACATTATGTGCTCTAGAAATTTCAATTGTCTCTTTCTGATTCTATGTAGAAGTCTCCTTTTTGTTTCCATTTTCTTTAAAGCTCCCTTGTTACTCACATGTTCTATCTATGATATTGTTAGCATCCATTTATAGAACCACATTTCTGTTGCCTCGAGTTTGATCTTCATCTCTGCAGAGATTGTCTAGCATTCACTGTCATGTATTGGGACCAGTATTATGTAACAATTCAGGATTCTTTTCCTTGTTTCTAAGGTAATTCTCCTGTTTCTTGATACTTTGCTTAGCTTATAGAAAACATATTTCACTATTCCAAAGCACCATGGGTTTTAGCCTCACATTTTCCATCCTCTGTTAAAACACCTCCAAGATATTTAAATTTTCATACTTTCTTGATTTTGTTGTGTCTAATTTGTATTTCAGTCAGTTAAGTGCTATGCGTGAAAGAGACATAACTGACTGGGCAGAATATTATCTCACAGTAGATTGTCATTGCTTTCTGCAGTAGACTGGTTGCCAACCAAGGCTATAGAACCCAATCTGTTCTATTATTTAACCCATAATTGGAGGGAAGAGACAGATTAATACCTTTCCCATGGGCATTTGCGCATAAGTGAATGCAAGGAATTCAACTAGAATTCAAACTTGGCTCTCTGATTTCTCATTCCGAGCCGACATCTACTATGCCACAATGCACATATGCGGGATAATCTTCTGCCCAGTCAGTCATGTCTCTTTTGAAACATGATCACCCAAGTGTGTATCCCATATGGCACTTAACTGATTGAATTTGTATTTCCTATCTAGAGTTTTTCTTCTCTGTTTTCATACACAGGCCATGTTAAATACAGATACTAAAGTGGTTGAACTTTCACAGTAAGAGATACAGAAAGTTTTATGACCAACCTGTGAAAGTGGCTATGTCAGTAAATGCCAGTTAAGTACCTCTGAGGGAACAGTGTTAAACAAAAATCTAAACTTTGGTAAAACTACCAAGCAAAATTCCTATTTAGATATGATAGTTCCAATTGAGAAACAAACCTAAAATGTCAGGAGAACAGCTTACAAGTAGTAATGGAATGTAAGACAAATGCTCAGATATCCATGCCTCCCAATTTAAACACCAGAGAGAGCAGTTTGATTTATAGATAGCATTTGGTATCATTCCATCATTAATCAAACACTGAATTTTTTCCAGTAATGATGAACTGCTCCACTCTCAACAAGATCACATGCTTTGAACATCTACTGGGTCTCATGTTCACTCCAGACCTCAAGTGGAACTTCTACATTCAAGTCTATTGTCAATAATGTTAGAAAAAAGGTTGGGTCAATCTATCACTCAAGGAAGTACTTAATTCCTTCTACTATGCTTTATCTTTAGAAGAGTCAGATTAAACCAAAAATTGAGTACTGTTGACATATCTGATGTAGAGCTGCTCAATCTTCATTTTCAAGTCTTGTAGGGAGAAGACATTCTTCACTCAGCAGCCTCCTCTTCCTCACAGATGTAATATCACAAGCTTATCATTATTCTGTCGCTATTAGTTCTGCTAGTTTAAATCATTACAGATAGGACTTGCTATATTATATTTACAGAATGGAATCACCCTCATTTTTACTGTGTTCTAAATATTATAACTCAGCATTTGGTTGCAAAGGAAAAAACAAACAAGGATGAAATTGCAACAAGTGCATTGATCAATTTTCAGATAATGCTCAAAGCCAGCAGATGTAATTGTGTAAAAAGGTAAAAAAAAATATTGATATGGGGTTCTTTAGTTGCAATTAGTAAGTGAAGTAATTAGTAGTAAGGGTGTCATTGGTAAGTCCAGGAGTTAATGGATTTGTTCAGTGAATTAACTGTGGTCACAGTGGTGTTGACAAGAGAATCCTGAAGTGGATAGTGAAATTTAATTTAATGGAATGTCTTTGTTAGATTCTGGTCGAATGAGAGGTCCAATGAAAACAGGGTCATGGTGGTGATGATGAGAGAGGCCTGGAGTGGATTAGTGAAGCTGTAGTGTAGCATGAGTGGGGTATCATTTGCACAGCTTATTTGTGGTTAGGCCTGGTAAGATGTGTTGACAGCTTTGTTGACTGAGGTCATGGGAGTGAGGACAAGGGAGGCCTGGTGTGGATTGTGAAGCGTGATCAAGTAGAATGTCTCAGATTCTGGATTCTGGTCGAATGGGAGATCAAATAAAAACACGGTCATGGTGGTAACAACGAGAGAGACATGGAGTTGATAGTGAAGCTCGATTAAGCAGAATGTCTCCATTGGGTTCTGGTTGAATGAGAGATAAAAGGAAAATTGGGATGTAGTGTTGGCAAAGAGATAAGCCTGAAGTGTGAAGTTGAGAGAGACCTGGTGATGACAATTGGCCTGTGTGGGAAGAGTTAAGTGGTCAGGAATTTGGTTGCTATTACATTGGATTGACCAAGGGCATATGGTGATGACAAGAGGGGCAGACATGGTGGTGATGATACAATAAGCAGTCATATTGGTCATGACAAGAGTGGGGGGGGGAATAGTGGCAACAATGAGAGTAAGTCCACTATTGTTGACAGCTGGTACAGTGTGGGAATAGTCAGGTTTGGCATTACAGTGAATTGACTGAGGTCACAGTAGTGATGGCAAGAAGGGTGATCATGGTGGTGATGATGGGAGCTGATGTCATTGTTGACAGTTGGCCTGTGTCAGTCATTTATGAGGCGCTTTCTTTTAAAGAATTCAAAGATATCTTCTCCCTGTAAAAATAAGGCAGGGAAAAATGTGGTAAGACCTATCTCTCCCATTAATGTATCTGTCCTGAACACATATATTCAGGAGAACTCTGCTGATATTCAGAATTCATTAAAGCTTACTGTAAAGCTAATATGTATTGTCTCAAACAATTCTACTACAGTAACTGTCTATCTTAAATGTCTCTTAAGGTTTGTATTGGGTGAACTTTAGAGAAAGAAAAAAATGACTGAGAGCATCTTTCACCACTGAAAAATAGTTTTGTAAAGTTTTGATACCTGTCATGTTGGTAAAGACTCAAAAAACAAAAAAATAATTTAATACAACATAAATTCTGGCCTAAAATATCTTGGAGTCAAAACTTTAAATCACAAAAATATGAATCTTAAATATGAAAATATGAATCTTAAATCAAATTAAGCTTCACGACTAATTACACTTATACTTAACATTAGGAAAAGATAGTTGAAATTTCTCAGGTACATAATGAGGAAAGAGAGCTTGGAAAATATTATATTCAGATTGAAAGCAAGAAGAAGAGAGAGAAAAACAATGCATAACCTCTGAGCTTGAGTAAACAGATGGTGGAACAAGGTTAAGAGAGATAGCAAAAAGACAAAATTTCTTACAAAGGACAGGAACTTATGGGTGAGGCAGAGAGTGTGAAAATCCCAGGCATCCATATCAGGGGAGCATTCAATCAGAGAGTCAAATAAAAATTTAGTTTATATTTAACCCTCTAGGGCCATTCGTATCATATTTGATACAGTATGAAAACAAGCCTTGAAAGAAATATTTTCCTGAAAATTTTTTAAGAGAAATATTTTATAAATTTCAAATGAAAGCAGTACTGACTGCTCAGTCAATGAATACCAAATGTTTCCTTATAGGGAAATACCAAATGTTTCCTTATAGGGAAATACCAAATGTTTCCTTATAGGGAAATACTGTATCAAATATGATATGAATGGCCCTAGAGGGTTAATTTGAATAAAGTGTTTATTTTATGTTTCATCTGTTTTTACATATTTAAAATGTCTTCCTTTCTTTCATTTCTTAGTACTAAGCTGTATAGGTTCCCTTACTTGGATCTTAGGGGAATACAATCAAGGAGTTAGCCCTAAGCATCATCAAACCTCTGCACATCACTGATTGCAGAGAGCCATGAACATCAATGTCCTAAAGGGACATAACATATAGTAGAAGCTGTAATGTATTTAGAGTAATTCAAGGTATGTAACACTTCAATAACAACATTCAACACAAATGCATTGTCTTAGTATGATGTATTTTGTTGTTATCATAGCTGAATTTTGTTACTTCAAATGCTTGATATATTGGCACACAATAGTTTTAACCTAGTTCTCACTCTAAGTTGTTTTTCTTTTAATTTTTGCAAGTGGAGGAAAGACTAAAACATTTTTTTATGCAACATATTTTGTCAATTGTGAGATGGAGGGGAGTGGTGACCTCAGCAGCACAAAATGTGCTAACTGATTAAAATGAATGAACGTAAGTTAAAGGTCATAAAAAATTTATAAATCCTGTGATTCTAGATGTGCGTTGTAGTGCAATGGATATCGAGTTGGAACGAGAAATTGAAGAGCTGAGTTTCAATTTCAGTTGAATTCCTTGCATTCACTTAAGCACAAATACTCTTGGGAAAGGTATTAATCCATCTCTTCCCTCTAGTTATGAATCAAATAACAGGAGAGATTTGGTTCTGTAGTTTTAGCTGGAAACCAGTCTACCACAATGATCTACTGTAGAATAATCTTCTGTCCAGTCAGTAATGTTTCTTTTGAGACATGATCGTCCAAGTATGTATCACATATGGTGCTTAACAGGCTGGCTGATTCTAGATGTGAATGTAGTAGGGGATGCACCACACAATTTCAAAACACACTTTTTAAACAAATCAGAATTGAAGTAAAAAAATTGTTGAGTAATTTAAGCCTTTTTTGGATCTTTCAAAAGGTTATAAAAACTGGCAGTTTTACTCACTGATAACCTCCTACAGCCTTATTACATTTCTCACAGGCATATACACGCACATTTTGAATAAACAATTCTCATTCTATATTCAACACACACTCAACAATCACTGTACCACCCCAACGGTCCTGTCCTAACAATTTCTCCGGCGGCCATTCTCCACGCTGTGATGTTGCCGGGAGTTTGTTGAAAATGTCGGCCGGACAGCTGGGGGTACAAGATTGACTATAAGGAACGAACTTCCACAACTTGGATGAGTTGAAAAGGATGCTTTATTCGTTTAGAGTTAGCCTTTTCGGTTGGGGCAGGCGAATGTGACACACAGCTCTAACTCTAATTAATGAAGATCAACAAATCCAAACTGAACGAAACAAGACGAACGGAGATTCTTCCTTCAAGCTCGCACCCGGCTGACTCCCTTCACTTTCTCTGACTTAACTGACTTAACTGACTTAACTGGCTCTATTTATTTAAAATGAATACGGAAATCCGGAAATGCTTTAGACCACCGGTGACAAACACCAGTGACTGTAAGTCTGAAATTTCAGTTATCTTTTTTTTTATCTTAATAAGGCTTCCGCCGGAAAAGGCTTAATGTGTGGTCAAGATACAGTAAAGGACAGCCTTTGACCGGGTCATAGAAAACCTACCTAGTGAACTTTTCTGAACTTTATCTCTTTATCACTGAGTCAAACATTTACTGGAGGACAATTTTCTTCATAAAAGCAAAAGCGTTTATTTATTTATTTTTTTCCTCTTCTTTTTCACTTTTGTAAAATATGTTTTTAAACTATTTTCTATTCTAATCTATTTTCTATTTTAATCTATTATAATAAAATACATATATGTCTAGTTATCGTGTCACAATCACCATAACCTTATTATAATTGTGCTTGTCCCTTGCTTTGTTAGTTCGCATGACTATTATGCCCTGCCAATACCTCATAAATAATGGAATGTTATGTTTTGATCACGTGGAAAGAGGGGAAAAGACACTACTTGGCTTCAGTAAGAAAGCAAAAAGAAGAAAAAAAGGAAAAAAGAAGTTGAGAGAGAGAATTAGATAAAGCTGATTTTTTTTTTTAATCGTATCACCCCGAGCAAGGCGGTAACGCCACTGATTTGCAGGGGGCTACGTAATAGTGAAAAGAAAAGAGAAAGCCGGAAACCACATCCTAAATAGGAATCAAGGGATGAGCCTCTTAACCTGTTCAATAGACGTAAAAACAGATTCTACACTTTAATCTTGGCCAAAAAGCCTGTAAGTGATGATGATTGCGATAACAGCGCCATTCTTCTGATGCACAATATCAAATAACAGAAACCAAGTAAAGTAAATGCCAAAAAACTAGTTACTATAAATAAAATAACTTCATCTACTGTATTATTTTAAAATTATTAACCCTCTAGGGCCATTCATATCATATTTGATACAGTATTTCCCTATAAGGAAACATTTGGTATTCATTGACTGAGCAGTCAGTACTGCTTTCATTTGAAATTTATAAAATATTTCTCTTAAAAAATTTTTCAGGAAAATATTTCTTTCAAGGCTTGTTTTCATACTGTATCAAATATGATACGAATGGCCCTAGAGGGTTAAGAGAAATGTTCATAAGATGCAGATTTGGCTAGTAAAATAATTACTTTAATGTTTATTTTACAAAGTTATTTTTTTTCTTTCATTTAATTTTACTTTTTTTGCCTGCTGATGAAGTACAACATGACTTCTTTGAGCAATTTCATTTCATATCTGCCACTCCCTTATCTCTATTAATGTTGACAGCAGAATGGCTGTCATGTATCACTTATACAAGACAACATATTAACAAACTGCCACATGCTTGTTTTCACTGATGCCACTGTCATAATATTTTTGCATTATAAATACAAGATTTTAATAAAAAATCAACAGCTCAAAATACAATACCTGCAACACTTGCAAATTCCATAACTATGAAGATGTAAGCAAGACCTGAAAGACATCCAACTGCAATAACAAATGTCTGCAAAA
This sequence comes from Ascarosepion bandense, assembly GCA_037127315.1. Lineage (NCBI taxonomy): Eukaryota > Metazoa > Mollusca > Cephalopoda > Sepiida > Sepiidae > Ascarosepion > Ascarosepion bandense. The sequence continues at coordinate 218,996 of JBBBDQ010001668.1, read as the reverse complement.
AATAAACAATCATTAGCTTTGATTAGATCATAAAAAAAAATAAAATAAAAAAGAAATGATGTTTCTACCATTGTTAAAACTGTTTTAAAATTATATAACACCTGATGATAACAATTGTAAATGACGTTTGGTTGAATTTCTCAACATCTTCCAAATAAGTGAATTCAACACTGATGATTTTTTGTTTTTTTTTTTAATCATATCACCGTGAGCAGGGCGGTAATGCCACTGATGTGCAGGGGGCAACATAAGAGTAAAAAGATTAGAGGAGAGTGAAGAGAAGGACAAACCAGTTAGAAAAGAGCAAGAGAAGGAAGGGAATACATGTGTAATGACAGTTGCAGAGGTGGAGAGAAAGGAAAGGATATACAGGGTGATGAAGAAAGAACTAGGGTCAAGTTGGTATCTATCACATTACTGATTCTCTTTTAGAGCCTGTCAAGAACACGGAGATGAACAGCGGGGACATATATGGCAGCAGTACTCCATGCACAGATGAATGGTTGATTTGTATATATGCAGGATGGTTTCAGGCGGGAAAAACATCCTGGCCCGACACAGCGACCCACCCTTCCTAGCAGTGGATTGAGCTATTGACTCAATGTAGTGGTTCCACTTGAGATCAGAAAAGAGGTTAAGGCCGAGGAGGCACAGTGTGTTGCTCTCAGGGAAACTCACTTGGTCCATGCTTATGGGAGACAGGAGAGGTTGCTAGTGATGATTGACAGACAGCAGTTTGGTCTTAGATGCATTGAAATTTACAAGCCACTTCTTAACCAATTCACCACAGAATGTAGATCCCTCTCAACATCAGCAGTGAGATTATGTTTGTCCGCCATGCCAGGTTTTTTATTGATGCAGGAGTAAATTGTGGTGTCATCTGCGTAGATGCCTACTTGGCTCTTGATCTCATCTGGGAGGTCATTTATGAAAATAAGGAAGAGCGTCATGCCTAGGATAGAGCCCTGAGGGACACCAGCATTTGTACAGTAGGGTGTGGAGGCATGCCCATTCAGAACGACCTTCATTATGTGGTTATGTAGGAAAGATTGGATCAGATCATTCAATTTCCCGGTAATACTGTAACCCTGTAACTTGCATAGAAGGCCAGTGTGCCAAACCCTGTCAAAATTCTTGGAGATGTCCAGAGCAACAGCATGAGCCTCGCTGGACAAGGGCCTGGAACATGTACTCCATAATGGTCGTTAGCATGTTGCCATGGACCTGGCAAAGCAGAAGCCATACTGCCTGTCGGAGAAGAGTTTATGGGCAATAAGATGCTGAACTATTTCAGCATTAATAATGGCCTGGAACACCTTCCCGAAAATTGGTAGAAGGCTGATAGGATGATAGTTGGATGGGTCCAAGGATTAGGTTCAGAAATATTCTGTCAGCTGTATACAACAGCTTTTTAAGAGCAACAGTTAAAAATCAAGAATAATTTATTTTAGCTATCAGATTTTTAAGTATTTTATAAATTTAAGTAAAGAAATAAAAATTTAAAATTTTCTATAATAATGTTTTCTATGATTGTTAAAATAGTTTTAAAATCATATAATAGCTGGGGATACCAATTGTAGATGATGTTTGGTTGAATTTCTCATCATTTTCCAAATAAGTGAAGTCAATACATATGTATGTTCAAAAATATATGACCTGTCAGCTGTATAAAACTGTTTTCTTTTTTTTTCAGATTTATGGTTAAAAATCAGGAATAATTAACTTTGGTCCTAAGATTTTCAAGTGTTTTATAAATTTAAGTAACACAGGTTGTTTTTCAGGTATATTTTGACTGAACCAAATTATTTTTGAGTGAAAAACTTTAAACACTCCTGAATTTTTTAAATTTCCAAATGCCTATGTAATAAACAATTTCAAAATATTAATTCAAAACGATGTAATTTTTTTTAACTAAATATTTATACAGATGACACTGTCACTTATTCCTGTCTAAATAGCAAATTCGTTAGATCTGATAAAGTAAACCTAATAGCTGCTCTTGAAAAGGACTTCTGATCAGTGGTTAACTGGGGTAAGAAATGGCTTGTAAATATGAATACCTCCAAAACAAAACTGCTTTCATTTAATCACCATAGAAAAACCTTTCTGCCTGCCATCAGTATGGTTGATGTTATTCTTCAGGGGAGTAACATACACCTTCTTGGTGTCATGTTTTCCACTGATTTGAAGTGGAGGGACTACATCAAATCAATAGATGTATCTACTGCAATGTAAGTTTGTTCACTGTGTTGTATCAGAAAATTTTTTTTATCAGGATCTATCTTACACATTTACAGAACTACCATTCATCCATGTATTGAATACTGTTACTATATCTGGTTTACTGCTCCTTGAGATCCTTGACGAAATCCAAAGCTGGATCTGGAATGTAATAGATTCAGACCAGGCATCTTGACTTTAGTCACTCTCTCACTGACATGATGTGGCTTCCTTCTGTCTTTTCTACTATTGAAATAGCTAAATGCAACTACTGCTTCTACTCCATCAGTTTCTTTTCTTGCATTTACCACCTGTGGAACTTCCTTCTGTTTCCTTGCTTCCCTGATAACTACAATCTTCATAAATTTAAATGCAACATCAATTGTCATCATCTGCCTTGTCAAATTACATTCACATTTTTTCCTTCCCTCAATCATCCCCCTACACTCAGTCTTCTCTTTTACTTTCACTCCCTGTATCCCCCAGTGTGCAGGTAGCATTCTCTCCATTTCTCTTACATATCTATGCCATTTGCCTATGCTTAGAATATTACTGCCACATTTGATCCAGTGCTCCAGTTATTTATTTAAAGATTCTTGAAAAAAATCCAACAAAGAATCAGAAATATTATAAGTCCTGACCTTGTATCTTGGCTTCAGTCACTTTCTGATCACCACACCATAAAGTTACTTCCCTGTGCCTTTTCTATAAATACTTTCATGGTAACTATTCAAATAAGCTCTTTGCTACAGTACCTAGATGTTATGACTGAAAAGTGAGTTTGATCCTCACTGGGTACCCCACACTTTTGATCCTTGGGACACATCTAAGCTACCATTAGAAAACCACCATCAGTACATTCAAGTATTACTCTTTGATTTTATTTATAGATAATTTGAGAAATATAATGCTTGGCCATTTATCAACAACAGGGATGCATAGAATCTATGAAAGGTATGTTGCCAGGGTGTTCTGAATGGAGGAAGCCTATTTGACACTACTTCAAACAAAAACTTAGGAAGAAAACCCCCATCAATACTGGAAAGAGCGATAATAGCTACTGAACTTGATAAAAAACTAATTTTCCTGAAAAATACTTTTAAGAGAAAGATTTTATAAATTTCAACCAAAAGCAGTACTGAACATTCAGTCAATGAATGTCAAATGTTTCCTTGCAGAGAAATGGCTAATATTACTATTATCATTAATATCAAAGGAGCTGAGTGTATGAATACGAATTATAGCCCTTAGTTATAGGTAATACTGACTCATTTCCAGATTGAATAAAGTCATAAATAAAAAATGACAGTTTATTTTTCTATATTTGTCTATATTTCTGAGAAATGGTATTTACATTATTTACACTGTTCAGATTGTTGTCCTCATCTTTATTGTCATATTCATGACATTTTGGTCCTTTTTTATCAGAATAGTAACAAACATTATAATAAAATATAATTCCATTTTTTTTCATCACTTAAATTTGATACTCACCCAAAATGGCTGTAGGAAGAGAAAAGGCATTTTTGCAAGTGATTTTCCTGCCTCTTTGAATAATTGGATAACCTAAAATAAATTTAAAACTTTGCCATAAGTTACATAGTTGAAGATAATGTTTACCTGACTATTCATGTATGGTTGCTGCCTGTTTAAATAACTGGATAACATTAAAGAAATTTAAAACTTTGCCATATGTTACATCAGTAATATTTACCTGACCATCCATAACTGGGAATTAATTTCTTAATGTAGAAACCTAATTTCTGGGGACCTAGGTAACACATTCCACAGTGTATTAACAGTATAGAGTCAGAAATACATATTGACAACTGGGTTAAATGACAGGGAGACAATATTATTTTTGCCATGACCTACACAAAGATGTATGGCTGCCTACATTAAACTGACTTTATGGTTTATTTACCATTAATGGAAGACATATCAATACAAATTTTGATTCACCTTCAAGCATGGTAGGTCACAAATGAACCTAAACAAACCCAGTCTCGTCATTAGCACTTTCCAACTGTGCTAACACAAATAGCAAAAGCTGATGATATAAAAATTGTAAAAAGAAAAGTTTGAAATATTTTCTAAGCTGGAAATCCAACCAAAATTAATGGGAACCAGAAACTTGAAAGACATGAATAGACTAATATTGCTGGTCCATCAGTTAAAAGAATTCAATGGAAAGAGGATATCCAAATCCCTCACCAGTCAAAATAGGATGCTTCCTTTGACTATGGCAGTAGCAACTTGACATCACTTCTAGACACCCTACCATGTTGAAGGGACACTGTTTCAAATGTATGACAACTTCTATTTAACTTCAATTTTTTTTCTTTTCAAATTACCTTTCCAATTTTCCTCTAGTGAGTTTCTTTTCAAATAAATCTTGTTCTCAAATATCTCAGTAGCAATTGAACTTTCTAAAGAACTTTAAGTGATCAAAGGAATATTTGTGCAAATCTTTTAAAATAATTATTATTGTGATTATTATTTTTTTTTCATGGCCTGTATTTACTATTTCTGTTGCTATACATGAGATAATTTTTCCCATTTTTACATATTTTTTTTGTTTTAAATTTACATTTGGACTCTGAGTTCCTGCAAACTTTGTTACAGTGCTATTTGCAGGTTCAAGTTACATAACTGAGTTCTATTTCTCAAGGTTTGAACTGCAAAAACAAAATTCTGAAAAGAAATTTGAAAGATTCTTTTAAATTTTAAATGAAATCAGCTGAAACATTTTTTTTTTTTTGTATTTTGCTACCAGTGTTCAGTGTTTTCAACATCATTAGCATTATTATTCCCTTTCAATATTTTGTCATTATCAGTCAATATTGATGAAAATACACCTCTAAGGATTTTTCAAAGCTGTACCCACTTAACATACTTTTTGGAATACAAGATGCGCCAGTGTATAAGATGTACCAGTGTATAAGATGTACCAGTGTATAAGATGTACCGATATTTTGAAGACAAAGTTTTGGTAAAAAAAATAGCTTCACTTACTTTTGAAACATTTTACTTAGCAAAAGTTCTATCTGTTATTTTATGAATTACTATATATTATTGTAAACACAATAAAAAATGAAAAGAATTGTTTTACTATTACCTCAAAAGAAATTAGCTATTTCATCACTGGATCCAATATTATGACCAAAGAGAATCATCCTTGGCTCTATTCATGATGTTAATGATAGCATATTTCTTAAATTATTTAATTATTAGGACCTTGGATGAGTTCTTGTTGTTTTCTAACAGATGATGTTCCCAGAATTGTGTGCATGTAGTTTCAGATAGCATCTGTAAGGAAGTACCTGGAATTCAGTGTATGCTATTTTGCCAAAGTGTAAACAACTTTGTTTTTCATAACATTAAATATATCAGATTTTATGCAATTTTTCATGCAAAAAAAGTATATTTGCAGGGAATTTTACTGTACTACTTTATTCAAAAGAAATCTGCAACTGAAGTGCACACAAAATTCTTGTTGAGACTTATGGCAACCATGTTCTGCTGGAAATGTTGGAAACAACATGCAGAGATTGGCTTAGATGCTTAAAAAATAATGATTTTGATGTTGAAGGTAAACAACACACTGATGCACTGAAAAAGTTTGAAGATGAAGAATTAGAATCATTACTTCATGAAAACTCATCTCAGGCACAAGCCAAACTTGCAGAATCATTAGGAAAGATTCAAAAGCAAAGTTTTTGCATTGTATCATGACCAGCAATGAAAAGTGGATACACTACAATAACCCTAAGTGTAGAAGAGTAACCCCTGCTATACATTAACATCACTGAATATTTTTGTATACTATGTACTTTCTGGGTATTTACCAGAAACCTGAGACTGAATGTGACACAAGGTTGGTTTTTAATGTGGGAATTCTGAGCCCTTAAGCACAGGCAAAAATCTTCCATAGACCTTGCATAAGGCTGGGTCAGATTCTTGTCTATTTTTCACCAGATGAGTTTCTGCCCTTTGGCATAGCCTTGTCTGGGTTCCTTTCTGCCTAGAGACTGGTAGTCTGATGAAGTTGTGTTTGAGTGGAACTATGTACTTTCTGTGCCGTATTCAAAGCAACATGTGGTTCACAGAGGACTGAAAAACTCCTCAGAGGAAAAATGGGATGTGTTCTAATCTAAAGTATTCTGTGCCTAAAAGCAAAAAAAAAGTGAAAAAAACTTTTTGTGCTTCTTTCTTATATACTGTTTTTGGCAGTATCAGCTTGCAGTAGTTAGCAAAAGTTCATTAACAGACAAATGGGGTAAACTAAAATTGTTAACTTCATTTTAAAATATTGTCTTTTTTTATTAAAGAAAATCTAAGAAAAAGAGAAGTAAACAAGTTAGGGTTAAATTACAAAAATAATTTTATAACAATAATAAATTTTCAAATAAAAAGGATAAGCTAGAATTAAATGACTCACCATAGAAATCCTTTTGCGTAAAACCAGAATAACAAGTAAAAAGATGGCCTAAAGAAATACAAATACAAATAAATTAATAAAAGTATTATGATGCTGTTTCTAAAAATAGCATGAGATTACTTTGGCAAAACATATTTTTTCATTAAAAAATGTTATTTTAAAAGTAAGATAACAATTTAAACTGGTTAAGTCAATAAACATTTTAAAAATCAAATAATTTTTAGCAATCAGTTGATATTAAAGTTTAATTAAAATTGTCTTAATTTAATTTTCTATTTTCAGACCAATCTGATTCTAACTAATAAAGAACTTGTAGCAGAAAAGACCAGTTAATGAGGTTCCAGTTAACCCACTTTTAGTTATTGCACTAAATTCTTTATCATAAAAATTAAGTAATCCATCCAAAAATCTGATGTGCATGATAAAAGCTAATTCAAAATTATTTAGTTTACAATAAAAGAAATTTTCTCTTGAACTTCATTTTATTTACTCTAGAATGTTTTTTCCAACCAGATGTGACACATTTTTAAAGTTCCTCTAAAGACAAAATATTCAAGTAAAAAGTATTCTTTTATACATTTGCATGTGCGTGTGTGATAAAAGATGGTATATCAATGATTCAAACCTTTTTGCCAATGTACCCTTTTCACCATATATCAGAATGTTATCCCACTTCCAAGATTGTCAGACACAAAAGGTGCATTCCAAATAATATGCATATATTATTGAAAATCTTCATTATTTTCTATAATAAGACATGTACATTTATATGGAGTATCTTTATAGAGGAGTTTTACAAATTTGATAGCAATAGAAAATGTTGATGACTTTTTAAACTTGAAATACATGTACAGCAATGTTTTTTAATTTATAAATAATTATTAAATCAATAAACAAACAGTTCAATAGAATGTCAAGATACTGGAATTCAATAAACAAAATTCAATAAATAAAAAACAAGAAAATGTAAACGATTCCCATCCCTGCTGAAACCTGGGGATTTTTGCCCCTGTAGGGTTGCAACATTGAGTCATGTTGACATTCAAATGCCAACAAACTAATAAGATTTAGAATTAATCTTTTTATAGATACCAAAAATTATTATTTTCAGGGTTTTGTTTCTTTATTTTTATTGGTTGAAAAATATTGTTTGCTCTGTGTTGATTGGTCAGTTGATATTATTTTTATTGTTGGCAGCAAACATTTCATTATCATTTTGATCCTACCTGTTTTTTTCTAATGTAATTTTTCTCACTTGCAGTCTCACAATAATAGTGTTCACTTCTGATAATATGCCTATAAGTCAATATCTGTGGTTGATTTGTCAATGAAACCAAAGTCGTCTTGGTATATTCCTTCAGGAAAAAAAAACAGAGAACTTTTGCATGTTATAGCAGTAAACTGGACTCTGCTGGGTATGGACCAATGATCAACAGAATCACTGTTTATCTTAGTTTTGTATTTGGTATAATTATTATCATTTTTGCTTTCCATTAAAATAGCTGATGCTGACTCCCATAAGAGTGGCTCATTGCACCTTCTTGGATTAATGTTTTCTGCTGATATGGAGTGGAAATATTCTAGGTCTGCTGCTAGAAAAGTTGCTTAGTTCAGTATCACACTAGGCTGTTTTTTCTTGCCATAATCTATCTTACACATTTATAAGTCTGCCATTCTTCAGTGCATTGAATATTGGTGCTACATCTGGTCTGGTGCTTCTGCTATGTATTTAGATATTTTTGATTAAATATAAAAAAATGTCTACAATGTTATTGGTCCTGACCTCTCACCTTGGCTTCAGTCACTTTCTTATTGCTGTAATAAAGTTTTCATGTGACATTTTATTAATATTCCTATGGTAACTGTTCTGATAAGCTTTCCTCTTTGGTACCTGGACTTTATGAATTTAAGTGCACTACTAGTTTGATGAAAAGGTCACATCATCTTACAGTTGAAATGGTTGAACATAACCATAAGTTCTATCTTTCCAGTTTCTTCTCTTGCACTTCTCATTTCTGGAACTCACTTCCAGCTTCTTACATTCCAGTCAACTTAGATCTTCAAAAATTTAAATGCAATGTCATTTTTTATTTTTTGCCTTCTTAATGCCTGTTCTTTTATTGTTCTCTCTCCTGAGTAATATTTTTATTTTTATCATATTCTTTCACATTCAGTAACTCATTGTTTCTTAGTGGCTTTGTTGCTTTGCTTGGAGTAAAATAATTTTGAAAAATGACATGAAAAAAAGTCTCTATCACTTTTCTTTTGTTGCGTGTCTTCATTATTTGAGGTAATTAAATGTTACTGCTGTAACACTATGTGACTTGACGACTTATGAAAATGATTATAAATCATCACTGACCACTAAATACTTGCTTTATTTTTGAGTAATCTCAAAGTCAAAATAGCAATCTGTGCATCAGAAAAAAGTATTGTCTATTGTTGTATCCAGTATTGCTGTCATATATGGTCTGGTACCCCAGCTATTTATCTTGAACTCTTTGATAAAATCCAAAGAAGAATGAGTAATATTATTGGTCCTGACCTGGCAGCTTGGTTTCAATCACTTTCCTACCACTGTAAAGTTGCTTTTCTGTGTATTTTCTACAAATACTTTAATGGTAATTGTTCAGGTGAGCTCTTTGCTATAGTGCCTAGACTTTTTGAATTTAAGCACAGTACTAGACTGGCATTGATATCTCATCAATTTACAGTTGTTCTGGCTACATGTAACCATAACTTCTATGCTAACAGTTTCTTTTCTCACACTTCTCACTTGTGGAACTCTCTTCTGGCTCCATGCTTTCCAGCCAACTTTAATCTCCAATAACTTAAATGCAATGCTGTCCTCCTGATTACTCTTTTCTTTTCCCTTTCATTATTAATGTTTCTGTTCTTTTTTCCATTCTCAGTAATCCATTGTTTCTTAGTGGCTTGTCTGCCTTGCATGGGGTGAAAGTATTCAGAAAGTTGCTTTGCTATTTAATTTGATTTGACAATGGAAAAAGTAAAAAAGCAATAAATGATTTTAAGGAGGATTTAATTGTGCTTAGGGAGAATGGCTTGTAGTGTTATTGCTTTTTTTGTTTTTATAATAATTGTAATTCTTGATCTGTCATTAATGCTCATGGATAGAAAATTTCTATTTGTTGTAACTATAAATATTCATGGGTCATTTTTGATTATCTCTAAAATACTTATATATTAGAATGTATTCCAATTGTGGAATTTATTGTAAACTTGTTAAAAAGAAAAAGTACAAAAAAGAAAACAGGAAAAGTGAAGGAAAAAACAATGAAAACATGTGTAAGTCATAAGGACTGTTTTAGTACTGCTTACATCAAAATAGTCCAATGTATGTAGAGCTTGTGTATTTGTGTGTATGACAAAAGTAGAGAAAAAGTAAGAAAATAATATTAAGTCCTACCTTATAACTAGGTATTGCTATGTTCACTTGTTATGATCCAAAATAAAGGAGAGAGAGCATTTTTTAAAACTCAGAGCTACATTTATGCTCTATGCATCATATGACTATTGTCATATGACTACATATTTAATAGGAAATAAGATCCCACTTTTGTCAGCCATGTTTTATTTATCTATGTGTGTATATGGCTGTTATAAGACAAAAATGATTAAATTTACAACTTACCAGGATAACAGACAGTGCAATGGAGATACCAAGCCATGTTTTGGGCAATTGAAATGTTCCGGGATTTTTCTTTGGCTTTTGTTGATAATAGCTGTAAGTGATCCTATAGAAACATATTTAAAATAAGAGTAGATATTTTATTGATTCCATTAAATTGTTGGTAATTACTGCATCTCTGGAAGTAAAAGACAATTTCAATATACTTTCTGTCTCTGTCTCTGTCTCTGTCTCTCTCTCTATATATATATATATAAAAAATTAGGTATTATCCTTGGTCATTTGTAAGGTAAATTCCATGCAATCTGATGAGAACTCAATGTTAAAATTTAACAGAGTATTATAATGAAAATAAATTGGAATAATTTACAAATCCATTGGTGATGATTTATTTCAAGAATATTTTAAAGAGATGATGATCTTTTATAAAAAATCTTTTATAAAATTCCTTATCCTTACTGCTTGTCTGGTCTAGAAACTTTGCTTGTATACTTTTCAAAGGGTTCACGAAACATGTATTTTTATTATCAGTGGGAATGCAATCTGTTGCTTGAAAAATGTTAAATATTTATTTTTAAGCGATTAATTTATTAACCAGTAGGATGCACAAATCCTCCAACTCAGAAACCATTTTTTTTGTTATTTGGTGTTTGACTGTCTTGCAGTTTATTTCCATACTCATTTCACAGGTACTCCAAAAATTTATTAATGGAAACAGTTTACCTTTAATCAATTCTTTATAACTTTGTTTTCAATTCCCTTTTTCCAACTTTGATTTTTTTTCAGTTCATCTACTCTTTGTCTTCTGCTATAAACTACATTTTTATTTCTTCCATTGCATCCAGCCAGTTTATAGAAGTGATTTGCTTTGGCAACCCAAAAGGGCCAGAGTTGGGTGTATGTTCTGCAGGAGTGTGGAGACGGTGAGTTGATGAGCTTTGGTTGGATGGAAAGTTGGACAGCCCTTCTTGATCAGAGAATTGGTGCCGCTGTAACCATTTATATTGACTGGTTCTAGGTGCTCATTGGCTGAGGGGTAGCCAGGTCAAGTGCATAAAACATGGTATGTTCATTTGAGGGGGAGTTCTTCTTTTGAGCAGTCGTATGTGTGAGAATAATGTTCAGAGTTCAAGACGAGAATTTAGTTTGCCTGTGGACCTATTTGGAATACTCAGAGTTCAAGATGAGAATGAACAATTTGGTTTACCTGTAGACTTATTTGGAATACTTTTTCCTGTGGTTGCTTTCAACCAGTATATATATATATATATATATATATAAACATATATATAATTTTTTCTTATCTTTGCAACACAGTTCTTTCAATTTTGTCTTAATAAACTTTATCCCTCTTTACTTTTACTCAATTAATTCACTCTTTTTCTTCAGCTCCTTTTTCTTTCTTTTCTACTTTTCCTTCATTAAGTTCGTCCAACAACTGCCTTCAGCTCCTTTTTCTTTCTTTTCTACTTTTCCTTCACTAAGTTCGTCCAACAACTGCCTTCAGCTCCTTTTTCTTTCTTTTCTACTTTTCCTTCACTAAGTTCGTCCAACAACTGCCTTCAGCTCCTTTTTCTTTCTTTTCTACTTTTCCTTCACTAAGTTCATCCAACAACTGCCTTCAGTTACTTTTCCATTTCTTTGCTTTCATTTCTTTTTGACTGTTTTTATTGATTTTTTGCTAATATATTGGCAAAAATGTTACTATAAAAAGCAAAACATCAAACATGTCAGTCACAGAGAGTATATATGTAGGGTAATGGAAATACTTAACTTTAAAAGTTCAGACAGAAACTCAGACACCATGTAGGGCCTGGAAAAATGATTATATGAGAACCAATCAAAGTATCTGTCCAACTTAAAAAAGAAACATGTTTAGGTATTGATCTAAATATCCTTACACAATGTATTTCTATTTCTTTAATACTTACCATGCATAAACACATAGACCACATATGGCAAAAGGAACTGTAATCACAATGGTCCAGATGATAAAGCCAGCAAAGAAACATAGCAGCACGCACATCAGTAAGATAACACCTGAAAATATAAGCATAAGTTTTGATATAAGGAAATCAGGCAAACCAAAAATGAATAAAACTTGCATCAAGACTTAAATTAAAAAATTTCACCAAGGTATGTAACACACTTTCCTCCTCACTTTTTTTCTCACACATACACATGAAGAAATCACACTTCTTTTCATCTTAACAAACAAGGACTGTAAGAATTTATACATTCTAAGAAAAATTTAGTTGTAAAAAAGCAAAAATAAAAATATTGTATATTTCATCAACTTTATCACTTTTTTGTTGTTGTAAGTTGATTGAAAATCCACCACAGACTTTATACAGTGGAAACCGGGATATAAGAGAGTTACAGAGACCGGACAATAATTCTCTTATATCCTGGGTTGGTCTATTTTACATACATTACCACGGGCTCTAGTTTGGGACCAGAGAAAATATCTCTTATATCCGGGTCTCTTATATCCGTGTTATACTGTATTTGAGGTACAGCATTTTAGCTTGTATATTCTTCGAAGTTCGTATATTCTTATAGTCATAATATGAATTATTTTCATTAATCTGTAGACATTTTAAATTCTTGTGTACAGATTTATTGTTTTGGGATCTAACACTGATTTTTTTTCTTAGAATCTGAAAAAATCTTTTTTACAATGATCTTCACTCTGATAGGGGATTACAGAATAAGAGGTATAATTTATGAGAGTATGTGGGGAAGTTAATGGTTAACCTTGACTTCAACAGGTTAAAATTACCATTTTAAACAAAGGATCTTCTTAGACTATAATGACAAGTAAGAAAACAAAAGTATGTTTTTCAAATTCTGGCAAAGGCTGTTTACTTGTTAAATTTCACCCAATGCTTTCAATTCAATTCTCTCTATTACCTAGAAAAATATTGAAACTCTCTAACATAATTGACGAAGGGTGGGTCAGTGAAAACTCAAACAAACCATTCTCTTATAACTATCTTACCTTCCTAGACAGTAGCAGAAAAAAAGTTGTTACACCTATTGTAGGTTTGCAGCCATATCATGTTGAAACACCAGTTCACATACACTCACTGAAGTTAAGCAACATCAAGCCTGGCCAGTTCCTACCTCCCATTAGCATGGGACAGGCTAGCCTCCCAGAGAGTAAAATACTACGCCTCCTTGGCCTTACACTCTCGGCGGACCTCAAATGGAATGACTATATTGAATCCATTGCCAAATCTGCTGCTATGAAAGTCGGCTCTCTGTGCAGGGCCCGGAAATTTTTCCCACCCGAAACTATTCTGCACATATACAAATCTACCATCCGCCCGTGTATTGAATATTGCTGCCATATCTGGTCGGGTGCCCCTGCTGCTCTCCTTGGGCTTCTTGACAAAATACAAAGGAGGATCTGTAACGTGGTTGATACTAACTTGGCAGACCGGCTGCAGCCGCTCTCACACCGGCGTGATGTAGCTTCCCTGTGCCTCTTCTACAAGTACTTTCATGGCTTCTGCTCCGATGAGCTTAGATCACTGGTGCCGCCCAAGCACGAATTTACACGAGATAATAGATTAGCAAATAGGTCCCACCCTTTTACAGTTAAACAAATAAGATGTAACCGTAAATTCTACTCCAACAGCTTCTTTTCTCGCGCTTCCCGCCTGTGGAACTCCCTTCCACAAGTCTGCTTTCCCGACAGTTACAATCTCCAGGTGTTTAAATGTAGGGTCAATAGACACCTCCTATCACACTAACTCCCAACTATTCTCACAACACTCTCATCTACCCAACCCTCATTCTCGGTATCCTCACCCGCCTATCACCCACCCTCTGTTATTTTCTATATTTAACCAGCCTTTCTCCTCTCTACGTAGCCCCCTGCACAGTAGTGGCAGTGACATGCCTTGCTCGGGGTGAAACGCTTATAAAAAAAAAAAAAAAAAAAAAAAAACTTCAGACAAGGAAACTGGAGAGCTGTTGTTCCAATTCTGATTAGGTTTGTTATATTCACTTACACTTTGGAAAGCTAGAAATACACCTTTTCTCCCTACAATTGTGTTAATTAGTAGGACATCTATCAGTAAAATCATTATTTTTTTTTTAATTCTTACAATCTAAAAATATTTTCTGGTTTTTAATAACCTGCAAATGTTTGTAAGCCATAAAAAGTAAATCAATCAATCCAAATACACCTACTGTCATGCTTGACAGGAGTTGATAAAGAATATAGTAATAGCAGCTGTTGTCCTTCAGAAACTAAGTAAAGTATTAAGAGATTAGAAAATATTGCTAAAAAGAAGAAAAAGAGTGCTGAATTGCTATGTAATATCTAATTTCCTATATGACAGTGAATGCTGGATAACTTTTTCACAAATGAAGAAAAGACTTGAAGCGATAGAGATGCATAACTACCAACAAATACTGAGAATACAATGGACAGAGTATATGAGCAATAAGGAAGTTTTAAGAAACTATAAGGAAACATGCAATCAGGAAGAATTAATTAAAAATTTCTGGAAAGCAAGCATGGAGAGTTTAACACTCAGACAATGCACAGGCAGGAGAAACAAAAGAAAATAGCAATTAACCTACTGAATGAGTTTATATGAGTGGATGGCAGAACAAAGAGGAATGATAAAAGAGCAAATGTTACTGAGAATAACAAAAGACAGAAAGTTGTGGAGAGTCATAATCACCCACAAGTACTAAATTGGTAACAAGGTCTCATCATTTTACAGTTGAAATGGCTAACTCTATGCCAAGAATTTATTTTCTCACACTTCTCACTTGTAGAACTCTCTTCTGGCTTCTTGCTTTCCAGTCAACTTTGACTTTCAGAAATTTAAATGCAATGTCAATTGTTATCTTCTGTTTTCTTAATACCTGTTCTTTTATTGTTCTCTGTATTTAATCATTTTTTCTCATATTCTTTCACACTTCATCTTAGTAGCTTTATTGCCTTGCTTGGGGTGAAGTGATTAAAAAATAAAAACTAATAAATCATAAAAAGCGGAACCATGGCTCACAAGCCGATAGTAACTTTAAATCTTAATGAAAAATAGAAAAATCAGGCATGGCCAACTATATATGAAGGGAAAAAGGGAGAACACCATCCTCTCTGTGACAAAGTTGAAATAATAAAGAACATCACTGGAAAATACAAAAAATTAAGGGATTAGTGCATATGTTAGGTCACAAAAATCTCCTAAGCTAACCTAGCATAGACATGAAAACAATATGGGAACCAATAATACAGAGAGCTAGGAAAAAAAGAACAATTCTAATATGATACACTAGCAGTATAGCCCAGTGTTGTTCAGGTGTAATGAAAGCTTTAAAACTAATCCATAGTCCTGGAGCTCAGACTCTTTGGACGTTGGCACGAAAGACTAAAAAGCAATAGTTGTTTCCAGTTAAAGCGAAACCGTAGACTGAAAGAAAAATGAATAGATGTAAGTCAAATTTTGATTTCCTGCTATCGATATCAAATAAGTTTTTTTTGTCGTAAACTGAATTTTGAAGGCTAAATAAGTCCTCTGAGTAAATGGTATCATGGCTGAGACTAAGAACTACAATTATACCTACTTAGAGCCAAACTCAAAGCAAAAACTAAAATAAAAAGCCTGAAAAAATACAGACATACAGACAGATAAACAGACACAGACACAGACATCTTGCCTTTTATATATATATATATTATCGATTTTCTGCACTATTGTAAGAACTGCAACCTTGAAACTTCTGAATATCGTTTCTTATGTCTTTGTCTATGAGTGTATCAAATTTGATTAAAATCGGATCACTCCTTCTATAACTCAATTTTTCGATTATCAATTTTCGATATTTATCAGGGGTATCTCGACACAAAACCTGGCTAAGAATACTCGCAGATACTCATAGTACAACTGTGTAAATTTTCAAGAAAATTGGTTTAGCTGTTTTGGAGTCTATAGGTAACGGACACAGACACACACACACATACACTCACACAGAGACAAAGTTCCATTTATAAATAAGTTTAGATTAGATTTAGATATACTGGTTAAGAATGGTTATATTAGGTTTATAAGTCCCAAAAGATCTCTCACTGATATCAATAAGAACACATTACCCAGTGAATAAATGCATTAGTTGAAGTAATTAAAAAAGTGCCATGACCTGAAGAGTTGCATGTTCAATACCTGGCCATGGCAGGGTGAACAAAAAATTAGAGAGTTGAGTTGTTAAAAGGAATTAACTGAAATTGACATAAAATTAGAAAAATATAACTCCCACCCTCCTTGTGGACTAAATAAAAGGTTTAGTTTAAAATTCCAGCGTATATCACTTGAAAAAGACCAGAGTGTACAACGGCTAAAACATTGTGACTATGGCAATGAATATGAGGACACAGTCTGAATGATCTAAATAGAGACCTTTTTACATCTTGTTTATACTAAAGTCTTCATGAACGATGATAAGACAGCACCATAAGACTTGTTTCCCATTTGTGAAATATGTCCTCAGCTGGGACATAGGTGGATCCAGCCTGTTTGAATCTGGAATCCGAAACATGGCTTCCCCAGACTCAGGACTATTACATGTGAGACACTTGCTTTTTGTTTCTCCTTCCTTTAATATCTTGTTAAAGCATCAATAATTTTATTGGTTTATGTATTTAATCTATTTTTAAATCTATGAGTTATTTGCAAAAACAAATAAAAATTAGATGCCTACCATAGTATGATTTCCATGTCTGTCAGTGTTATAAAAAATATTGTAAGACTAATTTGGTGATTTTCTCTATGCTATATCCCTTCAGGATGCGAGCAATCATGGCTTTCCACAACTTCCTATCTTTTGCAGGTTTTAGTAATGCACCATACTTTCCACTTCCTGTTCTGCTATCCATTCACATAAGCTTATCAGGTATGAAGCTGGAACTACTCATTATCCCTTTTATCATCAATATGTCATGTCAGCGTCAAATTTTCCAAGTACTCCTTCCTCATTTTGTGGTCCAGAAATTTCAACTCTCTCTTTCTGATTTCACTTTATTTCATATATATTGGTCAAGAAAAAATCTTTTATTATAAAATTATTGGCCCTATTCTGGCATCTCAGCTTCAGCCTCATTCCCAGCACCATAAGGTTGCCTCCCTGTGCCTTTTCTATAAATACTTTCATGGTAATTGTTTAGATGAGCTCTTCACCATGGTATCTAGACTTTTTGAATTTAAGTGCAATACTAGGCTGGTGACAAGGTCCCATCAATTTACAACTGAGTTGGCTAAATCTAACTATAAATTCTATGCTAGCAATTTCTTTTCTCATACTTCTTGCTTGTGGAACTCCATTCTGACTCTATTCTTTCCAGCCAACTTTAATCTTCAAAAATTTAAATGCAATGTCAATCATTAGCTACCCCCTGATTACTCTTCTTTTGTTCTTGCTTCTTAGCAATGTTTCTGTTTCTAACTCTTCCACACCCAGTAACCCCTTGTGTCATTACTGCCTTGATTGGGGCAAAATCAATGAAAAACATGTTTTTTAATCATAAAAATAAATTGCTTCATTTTATTTATAGCTTTTTTCAATCTGGGAACCAGTCACTGTTACTTCAAACAGTTTGTTAGAATTCACATAAATGTATTAGCACAAAAAATTTTTTACTCATGGGCCCTCTGACTTAATGGTTGCCTCCCCATCCATTCAGAATATTTTTGCAATGAGTCAGACATGGCTAACATGTTTTGATAGAATATGTTATCTATCTGTATTATAAAAATATGATGCTAACTTTATTATTTGAAAACTATTTTGTCAGTCCCAGTAAAATAGACAAGCATACTTTCAAGCTGGTTTTATTTTATTTTACTCATCTCAGCAAGATAGACCCCCAGGCTAATTTGTCAGTAAATATTATTATAAAGGCAGATAATGTTAAAAATAACAACACACAGATTTAACACAGAAGCTTATTTATTTTCACCATCAATTGTTAACACAATTTAAATCTTTTCCACCATCAATTGTAAAAACATAAATTAAAATCATTTATTCTTCATCAATTATTAGAAGAAATATAGAAGTCACTGAATATTTTAAGCACTTCAGGCATAACAGCCTCTGCAAATCCAAAACTTACCCTTGGGCATGTTTCTCTTGTCAATACACTTCAGGTGCACTCGCTGAAGATAATAATCACAGAATCCTTGTTGTTCAAGTCCTGCTTACATAGTTCACACATTCACTGCACTGACAATCTCTCGCATAATATATTAGTCGTAAAACACTGTTTATATTTACAGTGTAACCCTGATATAAGAGAGTTGTCATGACCGGATAAAACTTCTCTTATATCCAGGTTTGGACTACTTTATAGACATTACCACAGGCCCTAATGTGGGACCTCAAAATATCTTATATCCGGGTTTCTCTTATATCAAAGTATCTTATATCCGAGTTATACTACTGGCAAAATAGCCTTGGCAAAAATAGTGTATTTGTGATTATTTTCTATGGTTGAAGGACATTAAAATATCACAAATTGTTTCTTTTAATATATTTTATTCAGTGTTTGGATAAGGTATTTACTAAGCATCTAAACATTGGGCATCTACTATAGCATAATAGCCATGTCATTTAGTGAATAACATACTTATACTCAAACTCATTCCTAAGTTGTGTATACGATAGTGGTGTAGTATGAAAATGAAGACACTGCTTGAGTTTGCCCCCTCCTCCTCCTCAGAAAAATCTCAGCCCCTAAGTGACTCCCCCCACTTTCAGAGTTTCACAATTACCACTGCTCACACACATACACACGTACACACACATACACACGTACACACACATGAACATACGAACACACATTTTTTTAACTGCTAGAATTCAAATTAATCCAATGTATATTAATTAGTTAGTTTTTGGCTGTAATTAAATTAGTTGTATTAAAAAGTGTTCAATAAAATTTATTGTAGAACTTACATTATTTAGAACTGAACATTATTTAGAAAAGATCCTGATAGAACTTGGAGCATAGTAAAAATACCCAAACCTTACAATGGTGGTAAAATATGCAGATTATGCCAGAAGGAAAAATTGGCTATTATGTTATTCCCAGACAAAAATAAATTACTGAATGAAATAACAGAAATTATGTCTAAGTGTAACAATACCAATAAACAATAAACAATACCAATAAACAATAAACAATACCAATAAAATCCTACTATCATATACAATCATGGATGAAGGTGTTCTAACACCTTTAAGTAACTTCTCCTAATTTTGAAAATTGCACATTCATAAAAAATCCCTGTTACGTGAGCGTTTGAAAAATAGTAAAATCAGTTATTATAAATCACTGAAAACACCAAAAGGTAGAAACCTATGTTGAGAAATAACTTGTTTCCAAATGAATATATATATATATTGTCATCCGCAGACAGATCTATTTTGCTGTATCACAGCTCATCAGTACAGTTAGACTCCATTTGCTTTTTTAACCCAGGATTGAAACCCAACCAAAATGGCGTCAGTCGGCAACTCTACCCCTGGGCTATGGGCGTTCGGTGGAAGACTGACTGAACACAAATGATTTTATCAGAGTCAGAAGTGTTGGGTTATTTTTAATTGGTGGAACATGAAATCTTTGAAGACTAGGGTTCAAAGTGGGAACTCACTTGAACAAAGGAGAAGACAATAATAAAGAAATAAATGAAAAAGGGGATCAAAAGTGATACTTTGTTGGAAGCCAACAGACTTTTTAGCGCATATCATTATACGCACCCAATAGCTAGAGCACTCTAATTCATTTCACTGAATGAGCGATGCGTACATGCCAGAGTAGCTACTGTTTATCAAAGTCTACTATTTTTCCAGAGTGTGAGAGCATAAATATTGTCATCCGCAGACAGATTTGTTTCACTGTATCACAGCTCATCAGTACGGTTATATATACACTGAATTGTACAAGAAAACAAGCTGTGGCACAATATGTCTCCTTTACAACTGACTGAACACAGACAAAGTCAAACAGGCTCTAAATGATTTTATCAGAGTCAGAAGTGTTGGGTTATTTTTAATTGGTGGAACATGAAATCTTTGAAGACTAGGGTTCAAAGCGGGAACTCACTTGAACAAAGGAGAAGACAATAATAAAGAAAGAAATGAAAAAGGGGATCAAAAGTGATACTTTGTTGGAAGCCAAATGTTTCCACTTGCATCCTTATATAAGTAGAGACCTGGTTAGGCTTTGACAAAACAAAGGAGCCATCAGTTCAACTAGTTAGTTGGATAGCAGTCACTATGCTGAAGCGAGAAGAAAGGTTGAAGAGACCTATGTTCCACCAACCTACTACAAGAAAGAATACTAGATCCCTAACCAGGTAACATCATTGAAATAAACACTAAAATATTGAGAACCAAATTGTATTTTTGTCTTTGTTCCTTGCTGTTGATTTCATGTTCTGTTTCTTGTGAATTTACTGCAAGTCTTTTCCTTTTTTTTTTTTTTTTGTACACACTGGTACAATTGAGAAAACAATGTGCAAATGTTTTTTCTGAGGAAGAGGGTAAAAACAGGAAGGCACCCTACCCTATTGTATCTTCACAAAGCTACTACTTAATGAAATAAATTATTTTTACTTATCAATGTGTGTCTATATTTGAAATGCAATTAAATGTTTTCTTTCCAATACTATAACATAATGTGATTAAAAATGTTGATTGTTAAATCCTCATGTATCATAAAAGAGTAAAACAAAAATGTTAGTCATTTCAAAATGATATTTTTATATAACTATTTTTACCAACTTCTCATAATAATTTTTCTATCTTACTTTGATTCTTTTTAACATGAAAATCAGTTTTTTAACCTGCACCTACTGACACCCTCTGTTGTTTCATGCATTTAAGGTAGTGTATAAACATGAAGTGAAAAATGAAATTATAGCTGCAGTTAAATTTTCATCAAAAGATGGGTAGGGGAATCAAAATCTGACTGAACAAGATCATATATTTACTCCAGATATTTGTTTATTTCCTTCCCACTCTCCCTTACCAATATTTTCCCTCCCTTACCAATATATTCCCCCTTCCATACCAATATATTTTCTCTTCCATAGCAATATATTCTCCTTTCCCTTAGCAATATATTCCCTCTCTCTTCACAATATATCCCCTCTCCTTTACTAATATATTCCCCCTCCCTTACCAATATATTTCCCTTCATTCACTAATATATTCCCTCTCTCTTCACAATATATCCCCTCTCCTTTACTAATATATTCCCCCTCCCTTAACAATATATTCCCCCTCCCTTAACAATATCTTACTTTATTGTCTTCTGGTTCTATATTATAAAGATACACCATGAAATTTCTACACATCATATATGCATTAAAATTTTATACTGTACCAACTGTGACAAGAATCATGTAGCATATTTCTTTCCAAGTTGCTTGGATGTCTTTTAGTATTTTCTGAAAGCAAAATAAAAATTGTTTATTCTAAAAAATATAACTAAGGAAAAAATATAAGGTAAAACTTAAAAAATAAAAATCTTGAAAGCTGGTTTTTAAAATAGGTGGATCCTTCCCTCTTGAAAGATTGTACTAACATGATCTTTTTCACTTTCATTTATTTACATTTGTTCTGGTGCTGGCCAAGATTATGTTTGCATATCTCCCCAATAACTGCTTCATATTTTCATGTTTTAATCTAACAATTTTTAGATAACTTAAACTGTTTTAGGGTGTGCACATAGCATAGTGATTATCAGTACGGAAATCAAAATCAGTGTGCCAAGTTCAAATCCTGCCTAAGGTCATTGCAATCACCTTCATAAAGATACCTTAGAAAATGCATGAATCTATCTCTTTTGTCCTCCAGTTATGGATTAAATAGCAAGGCAGATTGGGCTCTCAAGACTTGGTTAGCAGTTATTTTTGGAGATCAACTTTGAATTCAAAACTGGTTGGCAATTCTTCCTAGTAATAAAAACCTATTTACTACACAAACTCACAGCAGAATAGGACCATAGACTAATATGGTAGGCTATGGTCCTATTCTCCCCAGGGGAGCCTAATAACACTGAGTAGGAGTAGGAGGACTTGTCTTTTAGCAAACTAACTATTTGAAGACAGGCACTAGTTTTGATAGAAGTAAAAGATTCCCAATGATCTGTGTTTACTGCTTTTAAAATTGATATTAATATCATCAATAAAAATAATAATAATATTTTTGTTGATATCATTGAATATTGTGGAGATACATGATCATTGATTCCAAGATTGAGTAGTGAACTTGATATCATATTATCTTATAATATCATTAAATATTATGGAGATACCTGATCATTGATTCTAAGATTGAATAGTAAACTGGATATCATATTATATCATTATATCATTGAATATTATAGACATACCTGATCATTGATTCCAAGATTGAATAGCAAACTGGATATCATATTATATCAATATTGGAGTAGATAGACTAAACTATTGCTCGGTTCACACTCCACCCTCGTCTATTGAACAGGTGAATAGGCTCATCCCTTGTTCCCTGTTTAGGATGTGGTTTCTGGCTTTTTCTTTCCCAATCTTTTCACTCTTACGTAGCCCCCTGCACATCAGTGGCGTTACCGCCTTGCTCGAGGTGATATGATTAAAAAAAAAAAATATTGAATATTATAGACATACCTGATCATTGATTCCAAGATTAAGTAGTAAACTGGAAACATTTAAGTCCTTGGGAAAGCATATATTCAATGGACATGACCTACAAATAATAAAAAAATAAAATAATACAGCTAAATCATATTGTCTGCATCTTTACTGTTTACATGCTTTTCTTTTTCTGCTTTTTTTTCAAAAAAAATAATACTATGGAAAAAACTGTCCTCCCATTTGTTTTTGAAGCTATATTGAATTGAATATACAGTATTTGCTGACACATTGAATGTACCCAGATATTGGCATGAAATAATTAAGAAAAAATAATGCACACATTACAACCAAAAAACAAAAAACAAAATTATAACCTTATCTTTATGTGACATTCGCAAAACCATCAAGAAACAATTACATTATTAGCACAAATTATATTTCTGGTACTTTTTTTAATAGAAGTGAAGTAAGATTTTATTACAGGGACATTTTTTGGAAAAAGAAGAATTTTAGTACATTTCATCTTGCATTTATTGAAAATTGTTTTAGTTGTTTTTCAGGAAGCAACATCTGCACATACAGTAAATTCATAATAGCTACAAAGAAATCTACTGGTATCAATGAACACTGGTGCAGGCAAAAAACAATGGTAACAGGCAAAGAAAACAGAAACATGGCACTTGATGGTAAATGAAGTCCCATACCATACAGGCAGAAAATCAAATTCCAATACTTGTATTTCAACAAAAAACACACACAAAGCAAGCAGCAATACATCAGTCATATCAAATATTTCTGTAAAATCTTGTATTTCTACAAAACAAGCAGCTAAATTTGGTGCAATTCTATAAATTACTTTATAGAATATATAATATATATTTTTTTTTCCTGGGTATATTTTTCAGGGATAGTTTTATTGATATCATGTTTCTCCACTTCCAGGCATCCTAGTTTTAAAGCTAAGCTTTATGCATGCACTGATTTCTGATGAACCCCACATTTTTGTGGTCTTTAATTCTTTCTCATCTGTCCTGGGTATGACAATAAACTACAACTGACAGCAAGGCCTCTGATCAGGAGGTTTTGAGGAGTGTAGAACCACTTCTTAACTGCTGTTGTTCCCAGGCTCATCCTGACCCTTTTAGGGTCTCAGCAATGGATAAATAGTGAACCCTCAAACTGGAGGTTAAAACATGAAAATATAAAAATACATTAGAAAAAAATTACCAGCAATACATTTTCATAGTAAAAAATTATCATCAATAGATCATTGGAAAAAAAATGACCAAAGTTCACAAGAAAATTAAATTTCAACATTAAATGACTCATAAAGAATTGATATGCCATTAAGCGAATCAAATCAAAATGCTCCTCTCATCCATGATACTCTTGCATTGGACACAAGGTAATTTTTTTGAAAGAATTCACATTCAATAGGCCAGAAAATATGGCATTTTATATTATGTGTGTTGCGGTGTAATGGATATCGGCTCAGAATGAGAAATCAGAGATTCAATTTAAAACTTCAGTTGAATTCATTTCATTTGCTTATGGGTAAATACCATTGGGAAAGATATTAATCCATTTCTTTTCCTTCTAGCTATGGGTTGAATAGCAGGACAGATTGAGTTTTATAGCCTTGGTTGGCAGCCAGTCTACTGTAGAAAGTAATGGCAACCTACTACAGGAAAATCTTCTGTCAAAAGAGGCATAATCGTCCAAAGTGTGTATCATGTATGTCAATTAACAGACTGACTGATATTCTTCACTATTTTCTTGTAAATCAAATTCATCATAGGCAATAAAACAAGAAGTTTCACTGTATCCGCTGAAACACTTTATATAAAAAAGGTCTTTTATATTTGTTATCAGCTTTAAGTAAACTGTCCAAATATACAACTTGCTTTTATTTCATTACAATCATTTTTTATAACTCTTTCTTCTTTCAATGGTTTCAGTTTTCTTCAAATATCTTTTTTATGACATTCTTAAAGACAGAGTTTTGCTTGTTTTTTTCCAACCTTGCTAATGTTTTCAGTTTCTTTTCTTGTATTACTCTGTAATCTCAGTTTAATTGTTTTGCAGTTTTCAATGTTGTCTTCACTTCACTCAATAATTCTATAATAACCTATTTTAAGGTTATATGTTTTTTATGTCACCTCACAGTCTTTATATATCTAAAATTAATAATTAAATTTCAATAACTTTATTATCAAATATATTTATTTACAATATTATGAAGAATCCAGCAGTTGCATAATAAAATCTCAGTTAGTTAATTGCCATACATGATACATGCTTGGACAATCATGTCTCTTTCAAGACATGACTGAATAGGCAAAAGACTTTCCCACAATAGGTGAGAATTAGATTTCTCCAAACTTTCCTTCCTCATTACATGTCCCGGAAACTTCAGCTGTCTCTACCTGATGCCAAGTATAAATTTCCTTTTTGATTGTATCCTCACCAAAACTATGTCATTGCTCACATGTTCAAACCATGTTATCCTCAGCATCCTTCTGTAGAACCACATTTCTGTTGCTTCAAGTTTCGCCTTCATCTTTAAAAAGTTTGTTTAATATTCACTGCCATATAACATATCACTCACTAAGTCCTGGGCCTAACTAATAAAACAACAACTTTTAGGCAAAATTTGACTCTGTTCATCAACATAGTCTCCTTCTAGGGTGATGCACTGATTCCAATGCTTCTCCAGCAATTTGATGCCTTTTTTGTAGAACGATTTGTCTTTAGCCTCAAAATACGCCACAGTTTCCGATATCACGTCTTCATTGGAGCTAAATCTCTTTTCCTGGAGCATTCTTTTGAGGTCTACAAACAGCCAGTAGTTACTGGGGGTCAGATCTGGAAAATAGGGTGAATGCAGAAGCAATTTGAAGTGCAGTTGTAGTTTTGCCATCATTGCAATCAACTTGTGACATTGTGCATTGTTGTGATGAAAGATCACTTTTTCTTCTTCATTTGTGGCAATTTCTTCATTCAAATGCACCAGTAATGCTATATAATATTTGCTATTGATGGTTCTTCTTTTCTCAAGGTAATCCATGAACAAAATACTTTGTGAATCCCAAAAATACGGAAGCCAAAACCTTGCCTGCTGATGTTTGTGTCTTTAGTCGCTTTGGACAGTTTTCACCTGCTGCTGTCCACTCAGCTAACTGTTGATTTGACTCCAAAGTGAAGTGTTGGATCTATGTTTCATCCATTGTCACATATTTACACAAAAACGTATTCTTGTTTTGTTGAAACAGTTGCAAACAACGCTGAATTGCTGACACGTTTTTTATCAACAGTGAGCGAATGCAACACCCACTTTGAACACGGCTTTCTCATTAACAAATATTCATGCAAAATGGTGAATAGAGTGCCTTCTGATATGTTCAACTCCTCTGCTATCTCATGCAACTTCAATTTATGATTGTCCAAAACGAGTTTTTTTCATTTGGGGGGGGGGGGGTTCCAGGACAACTACTGATTTTGGGTGACCTGAGTGTTCAGCATCATTTGTGTCTATATGACTGCATTTAAAGTCGGCAGACCCCCTCTTAAATGTTGTTTCTGATAGATCAGATTCCAAATAACAATTATTAAGCCATTGCTTTGCTTGAACAGTATTTTTCTCCATCAGAAAGCAATACTTTATCAACACACAAAATTCAGATTTTTCCATTGTTTTGAAAATTTGCAACAGTAGCTTCACTTAAATAACTAATTTGTAAACTAATAATTCAGTTGAATCCCAAATTTTGTCATATGCCATTTAAAGGTCAGTACTTCATAAAAATCATATGAATTTTTTATCAGTGGTGCCATCTATATGTCAGGTCCAGGACTTATTGAGTGATGTGCTAAGAGGACAGATATTACATAACAGTCCAGTACTCTTTTCTTTGTTTCCAACCAAATCTTCCTGTCTCTCAATATTCTTCTTAGCTTTTGAAACTTCTTCTTTCTATGCCAATGTGCCTCTAGATCTCAGTGCCACATTTTCTGTCCCCTGTCAGAACTATTTCCAAGTATTTAAATTGTTTAAATAAAGGGAAAATTTGACTTCAAGATTGGTTCTAACCTGACATATTGACTTCAGTCATTTTTCCACCACCATGGTAAATGTTCTGATGAACCTTTGTCTTTGGTTTGTCATCTTCATAAATTTAAGCACAGTACTAGATTAGCAATTAGGTCTCATAATTTCATTGTTAAAACTGCTTGATGTAAGTGTAAGTTCTATGCCAATAATTTCATCTCTTTTGTAGAACTCTATTCTGGTTTCTTGCCAACTATATTCTTCAAAAATGTAAAACATTGTCAATCACCATCTTCTGTTTCCTTGAATCCTGTTATTTCTTTCTTTCTTTCTTTTACTCTCATTAATAATTTGCATATTATTGGCTTTTTTGTCTTACTTAAGATAAAATGATTAAAAAAAAACATACTTGCATGCCTGTGTGTTGCCAAGTTTCAAGCAATTGGAGGAGCCATATTGCAAAGAGATATAGGCTGTGTATCCCTGGAGTGTGAAAAAAATAATAGTTACATACACATGTTGATATATATACATTAAACTGTAAACATGTTGATATATATTCTCATTAAACTGTAAACTGTTTATGGTTTGCCCACCCTGAATTCTACTAACATTATCACATTACAATTCTTTTATTAATGTAACTTACCATTCTTGATCAGTGCTCTCTCGTACAAAGCTCTGGTACTAATGTCTATTCATGGTTTATTTAAAACCTTTTTTAAGGTAAGCTTTCTTCCTTTGTTCATTACACATATATATGAACAAAACAAAATATATGGAAATGACTGATGAAATGAAATTCCAATCTTAAACAACTTAAAAATGAAAAGGTAAATGTTATCACATTAATTATATGTATAGACTATTTAATTACATATTTATATTCATTAAGGCTTATAGCCACACTGAAACCCCAGTTCCCATATGATCCCCAAACAACATTAAGGCTATCAGTACCTAGACAGATAACCACTTTGGAAAAGCACATTTCACCCCAAGCAAGGCAGGAATACCACTTATACACTGAAGGTTACAGCGAGAGAAAAAACAAGGTACAGGAGATGTCGAAGAAGGGATAAAAACGGATGTGAATCAAGGAGATAGAAGATGGCAATTGAAGTTGATTTAAACTTTTGGAGATTGTAGCTATCAGGTAAAAAAGCAAATAGAAAGAAGTTCTAAAAATGAGAAGTAGGAGAAAAGAAACTGTTAGGGTAGAAGAGACAGCTACATTCAACTATTTTGAAGGTAAAAGGTGGGACCTTGTTGCCAACCTCGAAGCATGAGTAAATACATGTGGTTGGGGTGCCAGGGGAAAAAGCTCTTCAGAGTAGTTGCAATGAAAAGACTTCTAGAAAAAACAGAGGGAAGCCATATCATGCTGATGGTATAGTGACTGAAGGTGGTTTGCCAAGTCAGGATCAATTATATTGCAGATCCTTCTTTTGAATTTTTTGGGAACCTCAAGATGAATAGCAGGAGCATTCAACCAAATAGGGAAACAGTATTCAATACAAAGATAAATGGTAGTAATGAACAATGCTGTAAGCTTGGATGTGCAGATGGTGTAATGAATAATAGCTCTGAATTGTTAATAAAAGAGCCAAGTTTCAATTCCTGTTGGGTTCAATATATTCACTTAAGCACAAATTCCTTTGGGAAAGATATGTATTCATCTCTTCTATCTCCATCTATAGGTTAATTCATAAAACTTGTATCACTAAATCATTATGATCTTAAAAAAATTCTTACAATGTAAAAAAAAAAGGTATATATTTTATGGCTTTAATTAACCTGCAAAGATTGATAAGCTGTAGAAAATGAATAAATTAAAATATTTTCTAAAATTAATTTATTTTGGCACACAGTCACAAAGTGAGAATTAAACTCACTACAGTAGTAATGATCTGATAGCTTAGAATTCTACAAGTAAAGAACACTCAGTGTGATTAGTACAGAAGTAATGATCTGCTCACCATTATTCTATCCCAAGATAGGTTTGCACAAAGTCACAGTGGTAGGACATGCAGTAAGGATCAAACACACTCCACTCAGGAATTGATTTGCAAAATGAACTTGTTAATCATTGTGTAATGTTATATTAGTAATGTAGATTAAAAATACAATACTAAAATCTTACATATATAATATGTTATTCATTTCAAGACTGTCAAATTAACAGCTGTCAATCATGGGGTATGTGGTTTCAGGTTGTTTTTCAAAAGTTTGATCTTTTTATGCAAGTGCAAGAGATTTTCCCATACTTCTCCTAGTTTGAACAATTGTATAATTTCCTGTTATCTGGTTATTATGTATATATATATATATATCCTAAGTTCATCTGGGTTCACTTCATGATTTTTTGATGCAACCACTGACATCTGATTCTGCACTTGGTAGCTTTGAGGCTACCTTCTCAGTTAACCCTCAAGGCACCTAGGTCTTCTAACATTTTGAGGCGACAAAAGGTCTAAGTTCTATGCCAATAATTTCCTTTCTAACAATTCTTGTTTGTACAATACTTTTCTGGTTTCTTATGTTCCAGTCAACATCAGTTTTTAAACATTTAAATGTAATGTCAATTGTTATCTTCTATCTTCTTAATTTCTATTTTTTAATTGTTTTCTCTCCTATATAATGTTTTTCTTTTTCTCATATTTTTTCACACTCAGTAATCCCTTGTATCTCAGTGGCATTCTCAATTAAAAAAATATTTGCTAATATTTTCAGCTGTTTTTTTTTTAGATTGTTCTATAATCTCAGTTGAATTGTTTCTCAAATTATAGTCAGAGTTTTACTTAAGTTAACTGATAAAAAAATAACAAAATGTTACATCCTTGAGCAATTGACCACAGTGAGATATGAATTCTGGTCTCATTGTCAAAATGTTAATGCTTTAACCATTCAGTCATGTGCCCAAGAAGACTTTTCTAAAGGAAAATGGATGCTGGCAGATGGAGTGTTTCAAAAGGATTAAGGTATCATTCTGCAAGGTAGGCTAATTTTTTCATTAATATTTAGTGTTCTGATCATTTCGAAATAGTCCTCATATTACTAACTGTTCATTTGTGACTATTCACATAAAAGACATATTGAGTTACTGAATACAATATTCATTTGATAAAAACATAGAACAAATTGGCAAAAACCTTGTAATTAAACAATGAAGACAAAGGTATTAGTTTAAATATAATTCATCAAATGATGATATTTCTTATCAGAGTTTCAGAGAACAAACATACTCGTAGGTGCCAAATAAATACCCCACCAATTGTTAATTTCTGGATTTCTTTCAAACCCCACTGAAGCTAACTAGGGTAGCATCACATATCAGTTTTTAACTATTCATCTCCCCCTTATTCAATAGATTGCTAGAAAATATTTTTCAGTTATGTACTATGGCAGGAAACCATTGGATTATAAATTTTCTTTTAGTGAAATATTTTATGTGTTCAATTCTTTTAAACTATAATCTTTATAAATATCAGTCAGTCATTTAAGTGCCATATGTGATACACACTTGAGTGATCATGTTTCTTTTGAGACATGACTGACTAGGCAGAAGATTTTCCCACAGTAGGTTGCCATTATTTTCTGTGGTAGACCAGTTGCTAACCAAGGCTAAAGAACCTAATTTGTCCCACAATTCAACCCATAGCTGGAGATGGATTAATACCGTTCCAATAGGTATCTGTGCATAAGTGAATGCAACAAATTCAACTGGAGCTTGAACTTGACTCTCCAATTTCTCATTCAAAGTTGATATCCATCATACCACAATACAACATTCGAAATGGATAGAAAGCAATTTATATGTGCAAAAAATAGAAAACATAGCATACAAGAGAAGGAAGAACTGGGACAACTTTGTTGGCCATTGATGAACATATATTTGCATTATAATGTTGGCAAGACTTCATGGAAATACTTTTGATTTTGTTAAAGCATTTTACTTAAAGATACTAATGGACATTTATTTTTAGTTTTCTTTCATAATTTGAAAATCTTGTTTGTAATCATTCCACAACCACATAATTTATTGTCTCTCATCCATTTATTATATTTGCTCCTTTCTTCCAACTCCCCATTTATTTTGACCCCACCTTTTATTTAGCACCTGTGAGTAATTACAGAGAGATTTTTTAGAAAGTTTTTGTAGAATAGAAATAGACAGATTTGCTTATCAACCAGTTCACGCTCCTTCCCAGTGTTTTGAACAGGATAAAGATTTATCCCTTGTTTCCTGTTTAAGATTGGGTTTCTAATTCCTTCTAAATTCTTATCATTCTCAGTAGCCCTTTGCATTTTAGTAGCATTATTGCATTCCTTGGTGTGAATTGATTAAAAACAAATCAAAGTTGACCGGTGGAAAATCTTCGAACTATGAAGTCAAGAAATAATAAGTATCTATCTAAGAAACTTTTCAAACTTACCATTCCTCCAAGTAGTGCTATGAAAATAATAAGGAATAATACATCATGACATTTTCTATCTTTGATGGGACCTTCAAATGAATCCACTTCCACTTGAGTGTCATACTGGTTCTGGAAAGAACAAAAAGATAATGGATGTATAAATGCTGTGAAGTGACAAAAACATCAGTTATAACATATCACTCAATAAGTCTTGGGCCTGATATACAGATAATGCCATTAATAAAAAAATCCATATGATTTTTCTAAAGTACTAACTTTCAAATGGCATGTGACAAAATTTGGGTCTGATTGGATTATTAGTTTACAAATTACAGTTATTTAAGTGAAGCTACTATTGCAAATTTTCAAAACAATGGAAAAATCTGAATTTCGTGTGTTGATAAAGCATTGCTTTCTGAAAGAATAAAATACCGTTCAAGCAATGCTATGGCTTGATAAGTATTACTCAGACTCTGCTTCATTAGAAACAATGGTTAAGAGATGGTATACTGACTTTGAATGCAGTCATATAGACACAAATGATGCTGAACACTTAGGTTGCCCAAAATTGGCTGTTGTCCTGGAAAACACAAAATATTTCACAAACTCTTTTTAGCTGATAGTAAATTGAAGTTGTATGAGATAGCAGAGGAGTTGAACATATCAGAAGGCAGTGTATTCACTATTTTGCATGCACATTTGTCAATGAGAAGGCTGTATTCAAAGTGGGTGACGCATTTGTTCACAGTCAATCAAAAACAACAACACATCAACGATTCAGAGCATTGTTTGCAACTGTTTCAACAAAACAAGTTGAAGTTTTTGCATAAATATATAATAATAGATGAAACATGGATCTACCACTTCACTTTGGAGTCAAAATCGACAGTTAGCTGAGTGGACAGCAGCAGGTGAAAGCCATCCAAAGTGACTAAAGGCACAAACATCAGCAGGCAAGGTTTTGGTCTCCATATTTTGGGATACGCAAAGTATTTTGAGAAAGGAAAAACCATCAATAGCAAATATTATATCGCATTATTGGTGAGTTTGAAAGAAGAAACCAGCAAAAATGGCCACAAATGAAGAAGAAAAAAGGGATCTTTCACCATGACAACTCAATGTGTCACAAGTTGATCACTATGATGGCAAAACTACATTAATTGCACGACAATGCACAATGTCACAAGTTGATTGCACTGATGGTAAAACTATATGAGTTGTATTTTGAATTGCTTCCGCATCCACCCTATTCTCCAAATCTGGCCCCCAGCAACTACTGGCTGTTTGCAGACCTCAAAAGAATGCTCCAGGAAAAGAAATTTGGCTCCAGTGAAGAAGTGATATTGGAAACTGAGGCATATTTTAAGGCCAAAGACAAATTGTTCTACAAAAAAGCATGAAATTGCTAGAGAAGCATTGGAATCAGTGTATCACCCTAGATGGAGACTATGTTCGATGAACAGAGTCGAATTTTGCCTAAAAGTCGTTGTTTTATTATTTTGGCCTGGGATTTATTGAGTGATGTGTTATCTTTACAAAAACTCACTCTAAATGTCATAACTATCATAAGCAAATCAGATAAATATCCAGATAAAAATATATCCAATCAAACTAATATTTGAATTTGGAAAGATTTATAGAGCAAACATTAAAAAATTAACTACCAGTGAATTAAAATCATGTAAATTAATATGAATCTATATGTGAACTCATCAGTTTCACCAGGTCATCAACTATGTCCCATGTGAGCCATGATGATTGTCTCAGTGGGGTTACACAGATTGATACCCTTCTTCTGTTGTGAAACAGTCCTATTTTCTTTTTTTCTTTTTTTTTTTTTTGGTGGACTTGGGTCATAAGGTTCTTATATATTGAATCTAATCTGTTCAATCACTTTTTAGAATCAATGGTTAGAGCAGGGGTGGGGAAACTTTTTGTGCATAAAGGCCACATTGAAATTCATCATCCTTCATAGAGGTTACATTCACCAAGTGATTTTTTTTACAGTTACACATTTTATATTTTGGGGAAATAATACATAAAATAGAATTTAATAAATATATAATCTAATAAAAAAAAGACATCATAAAACTGAAAAAGAAGACATGTTCGAATAAATATTTATCAATCTGTGTAACCCCACTAAGACAATTGAAGAGAACAGTAGTCTAACATGTGGTGAACTTGCAAGACAGTTCAGCATTTCTGATGAAACAGTTAGACTTCACCTGCACCACCTAGGTAAGATGTACAAACTCAGCAAGTGGGTTCTGCAAATGCGGTTGGAGGTCCACAAGGAACGAGTGGCAGCCTGCGTATCACTGCTTTCTCGCCACTGTACCACATCCTTATTCAATCGAGTGCTTGCCAGTGATGAAAAGTGATTTCTGTATGAAACTCCCAAGCGTTCCAGGCACTGGTCATCTTCTCAGGATGCTGTCCCTAACATCGCAAGACTGCCTATGCACCCATGCAAGATTATGCTTTGTGTCTGTTAGACAAGTTGTCAAGTGGTTCATTATGAACTGCTACCAATGAGCCAAACAGTCACTGAAGACCTATACACACAGCAATTGAAACGTGTGCAACAGGCATAGTGCCAGAAAGAGCCAGCACTGGTGAATTGCAAAGGTGTGCTTTTCCTCCATGACAATGCCAGGCCACATGTCGTGAGAGTGGTCAGGAATACCATACAGAATCTTGGATGGGAGACTTTGTGCCATCCACCTTATTGACCTGACCTTGTGGCATCCGATTAACACCTCTTCCACTCCCTGGATAATCATCTTCGTGGGAAATCTTTCACCAATGAAGAAGACTTATGCAAAGCTCTCACGGATTTCTTTGTGTCAACCCCCTCCCCCGAGTTCTTCTGCAAGGGCATTGAACAGCTGGAGACACATTGGCAGAAGGTGCTAGATGCTGATGGTGATTACTTCAAAGACTAAATATAAGTTACACATACTGTGAAGCATTTTCTTTTTTTCTTTTAAAAACGGACATAACTTTTTTGGTTACCTTGTATATTTATTGTCTTTAAAAACAGCATAATGCTGATACACATTGTATTTTTTAACTGTTGAATTAGCAGTATCACATAGCAAGCAAGACATTTTAAAACTGTTAAACACTAAAAAATATGACAATTCCCAATCATTATTGAAGATCATATTTTCTTCTTCCAAAGTTTGTT
Source organism: Ascarosepion bandense (assembly GCA_037127315.1). Lineage (NCBI taxonomy): Eukaryota > Metazoa > Mollusca > Cephalopoda > Sepiida > Sepiidae > Ascarosepion > Ascarosepion bandense. The sequence goes on along the minus strand of JBBBDQ010001668.1, from coordinate 184,368 downwards.
TTAATTTTTGGGACATAATTGGTTAAAATTAATTAAAAAATTATTTTATTCTGAAAAGATATATAATTGGAGTAGATAGACTAAACTATCCCCGGTTCACACTCCACTCACGTCTAGTGAACAGGTGAAGAGGCTCATCCCTTGTTCCCTGTTTAGGATGTGGTTTCTGGCTTTCTCTTTTCCAATCTTTTCACTCTTATGTAGCCCCCTGCGCATCAGTGGCGTTACCACCTTGCTCGGGGTGATATGATTAAAAAAAAAAATTATTAACAAAAATATAAATAAATATCAGCAAATACAAAGAACTAAGCTTATATATGCATTGTTATACTTGAAAATCATGCTAATTTTTTACATCAGAGATCAGTAAATATAATTGTTGTGGCCTGTTAGGGCCTGGAAGTAAGACACAGAAACAAGAAGGTAGGTTCAAACAGTGCATTAGAATAACAGAACACATATATACAAATAAGAGTGTTAGTAGTCAGCAAATAGAAGTGTAAGTCCAAACTGTATTGTTACACTGTGCCTCTAGACTGCTTTACGACTGTCTCACAGCTGTGTCCCTGGAAGTCACATAGATTAATATTTATTGATGGAGGAAGAGTCCATTCCTACAGATAGGGCACCATAACTATTATCAAAATTATTAAATATACTTCAAGCAGTTAAAATATGCAGGCAACATCATTATTTAAGTTGTATTATAGCCTCAAATAAAAAAAGGGAATTATGTTGAAAAAAGAAATTTTGATGTCCTACCTAGGGAAATATGGTTATGGAACTCTGGCAATGCGGCTCAAAAGCAGGGTTTGTGAAGCTGACATCTAAATCTTCAACACCAACACCAGCTTCAACATTTTTAAGTTTACTGGCTCCCTCTCCAGCTGTATCAAGTCTCACAGTGATGATTGATATGAATTAATTAATCTAAATTCTATTGAATATACCTGCCTTTGTTAGCCTCTTATTATTGATTATAATATAATTAATTATTGATAACAATATAAAGTTAGCAACATATTTTAGTACAACACAATTATCCTTTGTTAACTATAAGTTCAATGTTTTAGCAAAAATTCCAAAGAACAAATAATGTTAAAAAAATATAAAATTTACTGTTAATTAAAGTTGTGTGAAATTAGTATTTGAAAGATGATAAAGTAAGAGAGTCAATGTTAAAAATATTTACTAATTCAGGCTGAATAGTAGTAAATAGGCTGGTAGCAAGATGACATATAATTTTACTAAGGAGCATTTTTCAGTGGTCTAAGGTAATGGAATTTGAGTCTTTTTATATTACAGCAGTCCTTTTTTCAGTTAGAATTTTTCTTGTGTTGGAGAAGTTTTTCTTAGTAAGTTGAGTCATAAAAATAAATTTGTCATCAATGTTCTGAATGGTCAACTGCTGAGTTACATTTGCATCTTTCTGTGTCCAAGTCTCTCTTTTATTGTTTCATTGACCTCTGTCTGTTGTCAGCACTTTGTATTTGTTTATATGCCATTTTATTTTCTTGCACCAGCTTGTGAATTTCTTTCTTTTTTTCTCTAATTTTCCAAAAGTGATGCTTCTCAATGGTTGAATATTTATTTCTAACATAGGCTCTAGAATTTCTTTCTTTGTTTCTCTAGTTTCCCCAAGGAGAGGCCTCTTATTGCTTAAATATTTACTTCACACCTAGTTGCAAATTTCTTTTCTTGAATTGTCGATTTAATTTTGCTAGCCAAGATAGGGAAGTTTTATTTTTTGCTCTTTACATGTTCTTAAGGACACATGGTCCAGTGGATATAGATGTTGGTTAGTTCCTGTGACTTGACTCAAAAGAGTTGTGAGTTCAACACCAGGCTACAGTAGTGGTGAACAAGTAACTTACGGGGTTAGAAGGAGATAACTCATGACTACCAAAAGAGGCACTACTACACAAGGAATGAAGACCATATACCCCAATGATTGTAATAAAGGGTTCAGTTCAAAATTCTTAGCACCTGAAGAAGGCCGGAGTGTACAACGGCCAAAATGTTGTACAAATGGCAACAAAGATGAAGATATTAGTCCAAATAATGTAAATAGAAGAAAACTTTTTGTGAACTTTTAGTCGAGGGAGCTGGAGCTAGAGCTAGTACATTTTTTTGCTGGTTTCATCTCTGGCTACAACTTTTCTAAATTATCAGGCTCCATAGCCCAACTCAAAAGTTGCAGAAAGCTGCAAGTGATAACACATAAGGCCACATGTGGCATAAAGGCCACTGGTTCCCTACCCTGTGTTAGAGAAAGGGTATAAAATAAATAGGTTGTTTCCTCAAATCCCATTTTGGAGGAAAAGTGTTGCTATTTTGAACAAGATGAGATAGAATATTTAAAAATAAATGAATTCAACACATACATGTTCTTTTTTTTTTTATATATAACACCATAACTCAGAAAAGGAAAGAAAAACCTAGGTCTGTGTAAGTATGACCCACATAGTTCACTTGGAACAAAGAAATCAAAAAGGGATCTTCTTATCATGAGAAAGAAGTTCATCCTCTCATCATGCCATCTTGTGGTTGAAAAGACAAAAAAGGAGCTTGTGTCTTCTCTTCTTTTACAGCTAATTACAATGCCATCCACCGGGCATTAGGGGAAGTTTTCTGGCAGGCAAGGTGAACTAATCCCACAAAACAGAAACAATATCAACTGGTGTTAACTGGAATTTATTCTATTTTGTACAAACTGATTTTCTTTTCCTTTATGTTGGTTAATGTCATCAAGGTGAAGACTAGTACAGATAAGGAAAATTTAAATTTTTTTAAAAATTTTTTATGTCTCAACATTCTAGACAGAATTGAAACAACAGAACCAAACAACAGAGGTCCTCTTGTTTGTGTCCACAAATAAGGCTCATTATATTAGGTCTTCAAAGATATAAACCATCCTTCTTTGAACCTCATGGACTGGTGCTACACAATCACAAAGAACTGTACCAAATAACAGATGCTGCATCACTTGAGGATTTTCAACAGCAGCAATGATTAAAATGGATAGCATATATAAATTAAAGAGAAAATAGTGATATAATCAAAATACTGATGTTCCATACCCTTTGAACAAGTGCTCAGGAGGGAAGCCCCCATCAATACTAGAAAGAGAAATATCAGTTAGTGGACACAAGAAACCTATTTTCTTAAAAAACTATTTTAGTAGAAAGGTTTTATAAATTTCATCTAGACATAGCACTGGCTGTCCAACCAATAAATGCCAAATGTTTCCACTTAAGGAAATGGTTAATATTACCATTACCATTTGATTATTATTTTAATTTTGGAATTTCCTTAATCCTTATTATTTATAGTTTGATTTCTGGACCTCAATCATATCATCTTATTTATAGATAAATCAAATTATGTCTTATATTACAAAATATGATAAATAATAAATAAACAAATAAATTGTGGGTAGGTCATTCACCTTCAATGAATTTCATTTACAATTTCATCTTTTTATTTTTTTATCAATTTGGGAAGGACTTCAAAAATACTGCCCTCTTCAAATTTATATGGAAACTGTACAGCTGCATGATGGAACTTCTTCCTAGCCAATAAAATAGACCACTTCTGGGTCTTATCTGCTATATTTTTCTTTCTTGTATTGAAGTTAGAATGCTGCAATCAATTTTTCTTTATCTAATTTTGTGTTAACACCATTCTTCGTTTGAACTTTTTCTATATTATTGTTGCTTTACCTACTTTTATCTTGTATATATTGTTTGCTTATTATTATTTTTTGCCTTGTTCTTTTTTTCTTTTGTTATTGTTTATTGCAAACTTTGTCAATTCTGTTTGTTGGACATTTCTACTAATTACATTCAATCATGGCCAATGAATCTACACTGTCTCACTATCTTTTCTGTTTCAACTAAATTTAAGTGAAAAAAAAATATGCCTTTTAATTTTTTTCAACTTGTTCAAAAGTACACACAAATAACACTTTCTTGCAGAATCTTGCCATAGAAGAGTTTTATCTTGTTACACTATGTGTTTTAGCATAAATAAAATGTCCTAAAAGGAGTTCATGAAAGTTCAGATATTTTTTCATGTATAAAAAAGTTGGTAAAATATTAAAATAAAATGTCCTAAAAGGAGTTCATGAAAGTTCAGATATTTTTTCATATATAAAAAAGTTTGTAAAATTTTTTTTTTATAAGTAAAAATATTCTTTATCGAAGGTTATCTAAATAACCTTGACTGTTCATATTTTACATCAGGAAGAGAAAAGTTGAAACAGTATAATTTCTGGGACGCTTGGTGAGGAAAGACAGTATGAGACTCATAAGATCTATTGAAAGCAAGAGGAACAGACTGAAACACTGAGTAACTTACACTACATTATTTGGACTATTGTCCTCATCTTTGCTGCCATGTTTATGACATTTCAGCCATTGTATGCTGTGACCAAAACATCTTAAACATGGCAGCAAAGATGAAGACAATAATCTAAATAATGTAAATAATGTAAATACTGCCTCATCTAAGAAGTATAGACAAACACAAGTGAGTAACCTACTAAAAGAATTTAAGTAAATGGATGAAAGAACATGAACTAGGAAGAATAGTAAGGAGCCAAACATTACTTAGAGCTACAAAAGATAGGAAGTTGTGGAGAGTCTGAAAGAGACAGTACACAAAGCAATAGCAAAGTACTTATTAAAGTAGAATGGTTCACAAATTTAATTTGCTGATGAGGTTATCTGAACACTTAATTCAGTACTCCCTTTGTAATATATTACCTTGGGTAGTGATGGGCTGAAGAATGATTGCTCAAAGGGTGGAACATCGGAGTCTTCTTATGAAGATGAGGAAGTTTCTGATGGATCGCCTAGCAGCGAGGTAAGTGACAATGTTCAGGTAGACTTACTGGTGAATATACTGTAAGATAAGTTAGATGGCTAATGTTCCAACCAAGCAAACTTCATGCCCATCATCAACAGATAGAATCAGGCCCTTTGGTAATTTTTTTTTTTTGTTGTTGTTTTCTCAGTCAGACTTTAAATGACATGTACTGCAGATAATGACAACTTTTCTGTGTTTAAACAAGCAGGTTTGAAATTAAGAAGTAACATGTGTGACGTTGAACTTAAGCAGAGGCATGCATGGTGTTAATTGAAGGTAATTTACCCAACAAAACAAAAAAATTAGAGTATGGTTACTGCCTATGATTATATGGTTGTATACCAAGATGTCTACTGATGATACAATGCAGAGAAAACAAACTTTTGAACATTACAGAACTTTTTCTGATGTGTGTTCTTAAAAACAAAAATAAAAAAAATAGGAGAACAACTGTGCATTGAAGACATAATAAAAAGGATATGATGAATGTGAATACTGTTGGGGTTATCAATTTTGCCACCACAATTTTATATCCCAAGTTAAAAAAAAAGAAGGTAAAAAATAAGGTTTTTTTGTATGTTGTTATATATATATGCATATATTTTTGTACAATTGTGTGAAATAATGAGAGTGGAGGAGAGATGCACTTAAAATGTTCAAATGTGAATATTTTGAAAAATAAGATAGCAAAGAGTGTAATATATTACTTTATGCAGTAATGGACTTGGCCGGTGTGATTGTTAGATACATCCAACTATAGATAAAATCAATAAAGTGACAACTGGAAAAGCAATGCATGGATGTAAGTCATGACCAATAAAAAGCAAGCATTGTTGAAGAGGTATGGCTATGTGGGTTGCAGGGAAATTTTAAGATATATAAAGTCTAAAATTTTAGCTGAAGTAGCAGCGTGACTTTGTTAAAAATACCGGAACAAGGAATGCAATATTCATGCTCAGAATACTATCTGAAAGAGCAATAGAAATGCAGAAGGACCTGCATCTGCAATTTATAGACTATGCAAAGGCATTTGACAAAGTATGACACAAAGACTTGATAAAGATGCTCGACAACCTCAACATTTTTGGAAAAGACATTAGGATAATCTAGAATCTACATTAGCAGCAAACTGCTTGTGTCCGGATAGGAAGTGAATTCAGCAGGTGTACAAAAATAGAAAGTGGCATAAGACAAGGATGTGTTTTCTCACCGGATCTATTTAACTTATAGAGAGAAACAATTCTGACAGAAATAAAACCCTTGGCAGCCACAGTCTCAACAATATAACTTTATGCTTAGTCCTTTCTTCTCACTTTCTCTTGCTACATTCTGTAGAAGGTCCTGCATTCTCCTTTCTGTGTCTGCAGTTTGAAAATTGGAGTATGATAGCAGACACAGAAAGGAGAATGCAGGGCCTTCTACAGAATGTAGCAAGAGAAAGCGAGTAGAAAGGACTAAGCATAAAATTCAAGAAAACTGAATGTATAGTCATCAGCAGAAAGAAGACCCTAAAATGCCAACTACAGATCAGAGAAACTAAAATAAAACAAGTAAAGAAATTTAATTTAATGTCCTATGCTGACAGAGGATAGAAAGTGTGATGTTGAGATCCAAAGATGCATAGGCATGGCCAAGGACACATTTCAGAAGATAACCAGAGTACTGAAAGACATGAAAATCTCATTGAGAGTGCTGGATTGCTATGTGATGTCTATTCTTCTGTATGGAAGTGAATGTTGGATGATCTCCTCAAGGATAAAGGAGAGGCTTGAGGCAGTAGAAATGTGGTTTTACAGAAGGATGCTGAGGATACCATGGACTAACACATGAGCAATGACAAGGTGTTGAAGAGGATGAAAATGAAGAAAAACTCATACTTAATATAAGGAAGAGACGGATGAAATTTCTTGGACATGTAATGAGGAAGTAGGGCTTGGAGAATTTAATACAGTGTAACCCTGATATAAAAGAGTTGTCATGACCGGATACAGGTTCTCTTATATCCGAGTTTCTCTTATACCAATGTCTCTTATATCCGGGTTATACTGTACTCATAGAATGGATAAAGGGAAAGAGAGACTGGGGAAAGCAGCAGAAGACATCCTTGATAGGCCTGAGCAAATGGATGGCAGAGTGGGAGAGATACCAAGAGGAAGAATTTTGAGAGCAACAAGAGACAGAACTAAGTGGAAGTCCAGGATCACCTACGTCCTGAAGGGACATGGCACATGAAGAAGAAAATCCTTGCTGGCTTCCAACTACAATGACCCCTTCATGTGCGCATACTCTCTTTGACTGCTGTCCTGCTCCACACAAGTATCACTGTTAAAGAATAAAAATATAAGATTATATTTTATATATATGTGTTTCTTGTTTTCCAGCAGTAGTATATAACAAGTTGGCACTACAAGTCTGCAATAAGGTTTGAAAAATCTTAGACCTGATTGGTGAGTAAGATAGATTTTGTTTTTTTTATCATTTCATCCTATGTTATGCAGTAAAACCACTGCAATACAAAAAGTTACTGAGTGTGAAAAAAAAAAAGGAGAAACATTTTATGGAGTGAGAACAGCAGAAGAGTAATCAAGAAGATAGCAGATAATGATTGACATTGAATTTAAATTTTTTTTAAACCAAAGTTGGCTGGAAAGCATGAAGCCAGAAGAATTCTCATGGTATTGGCAGATCTTCCCAGATATAAACACCAAGACCATGTAAATTAATCTTTTTGGCAAAGAGTCATATTGCCTGAAACGGAGAGTTCATTATTAGAAAGAATGTGAGAATTTAAATTGATTTTTCCCTCCCGTATCTTAATCCTGATATAAGCCAATATTTCTTATGCTGATTTTTCCACTCTCCCACGTAAGTTCAACATTTGATTTTCCCACTCTCACTCTTAAGTTCAACATCTCATAGCCCACTGCCTCTTCAATAAACAGTATAGTTTATGCTTCACTAGGCCTTCTGCTGATATGCTAACTACCATCACAGAGTATATATACCAGGATCTCGATAAGAATGGAAAAGCTTAAGTTGTTGCCCTAGATATCTCCAAAGTATCTGACAGAGTCTAGCATAATGGCCTTCTACACAAGCTACAGGGCTATGGTATTACTGGATGCTTAGTTGATCTAATCCAGTCATTCCTTTGAAATCGTGTAATGGAGGTAGTATTGAATGGGCATGCTTCCAGATGCTATGATATGAATGCAAGTGTCCCTCAATGCTCTATCTTAGGTCGTACACTTTTTCTGATTTTCATCAACAATCTCCCTGATGTAATCAGATCCAAAGTAGACATCTATGCTGATGACACCACCATTTACTCCCACCTTGATAAGAAATCTGCCAAGGCTGACAGATCAAACTTCACTGCAGATCTTGAAAAGAACTTGCAATCTGTGGTGGACTGGGGTAAGAAATGGCTCATAAATTTTAATGCTGCCAAAACGAAGCTGTTATCCTTTAACTACCATAGACAATTGCACCTACCCACCATTAGCATGGATCAAGCTTGTCTCTCTGAAAGCAGAATACTGCATCTCCTTGGCCTAACTCTCTCAGCCAACCTCAAGTTGAATGACTACATTAAATCTGTGCATTGATACTGCTGTCGCATCTGGTTGGGTGCCCCTGCCATTCATCTCGGGCTTCTTGAAAAAATCTAATAGAGAATCTGCAATGTAATCAATCCCAACCTGGTAGATCAACTCCAGTCACTTTCTCACCAATGTAATGTGGCTTCCAACTGTCTCTTCTACAAATACTTTCATGGCTTCTGCTATGATGAGCTTAGCTCCCTGGTGCTCCCTCTGCTTAAATTTATTCGAGCTGCTAGATTAGCAACTAGGTCCCACCCTTTTACAGTGAAACTAATCAAATGTAACAGCAACTTCTACTCTTCAGCTACTTTTCACACACTTCCCACCTGTGGAATTTCCTTCCATATACTTGCTTTCTTGACAGCTACAATCTCCAAATATGTAAATGCAATGTCAATTGCCACCTCTTACCTTCTTGACTTGCATCCTTTCTCTGACAACCCTTGTATTATGTTTTTCTCTCTTTCCACTCTGCTCTCATGCAGCTCTCTTCACATCAGTGTCTCATCCTTCTCTTACCCATTCCCTGACACCCCCTGTAACTTGTTTTTCTTTTTCATCACTCACCTCTGATGTAACCCCCTGTGCACTAGTGGCAGTACTGTCTTGCTTGGGGTGAAATGGTCATAAAATAAAAAGTTGACAAACTACATTTAGAAAATATTATTCCTTTCCAGATCAACAAGTGCCAATTATACTGAACTATGGTCACAATCATTAACTCCAACTTCCCTTTCTTTCTGTAAAGCTTTGATTCTGTTTGAGTAATTTACAGGGAGTAAGTTTCAAAGCATGAAGCATACTCAATATTTAATCAGCAAAGATATTTTCTAACATGACATATCAACCTAATCCACAAATATTTAAGCCTGTATCTTCATTTGTCTAAGCACTTTTAGCAATTACTGCAATTATTGTTATACCATGCATAATTTTTTTTATTTTATATATATATATATATATATATATATATATACAAAGACAGAAAATCTAAGCAAGAGCCAACACCCTACCACGGTTTTGCCCTACGGCTTGTCAGTAGGTTGTTGGCTCTTGCTTAGATTTTCTGTCTTTGTTTGCTCTACTTTCATATTGAGCACTTTAGTGTTAGGGTTTTCAGCTTGGGTTTGTTTTTTCTTTCTTATGAGTGCTTGGATTTTTGTTCATGTACTTAGTTTCTTTCTTTTTTTACTTCCTCTTCTTTTCCCTCCGAGTTTGTTCTCAGTGGGTTGTACAAGACGATTTAAATTATAGTTTAATTAATACTAGTTTCGGCAGAGTTAGTTCTGTTACTATTGGTATTGTTATTACTATAGTTAATATTATTATATATATATATATATATATATATATATATATATATATATATATATATGTATGTATGTATGTATGTATGTATGTTTTGATTTTATTACTGCATTTATGTGTTAATTATATTACTGCATGTATGTGCTGATTATATTGCTTTGTGTATATGTTTATCACTTTTCTTTGTGTTCCCACTTATATACTTATTTCATTATTTTGTCTCTTGTATGTATTTGCAACATTTCTAGTAAGTATTTACTATATTGCCATATATTTATACATTTACTAAATTGTCCTGGGAAGTAGAAGCTTGTTGGGTCTATAACCTGTAGAGTAATTGGCCATGGTTAAGTGTAATTAGTAAAAATGCTCAACAAACAAAACTGACAAAGCTTCCAATAAACAATAACAAAAGAAAGAAAAAGAATAAGAAAAATAATACTAAGCAAACTATATATATATATATATATATATATATATATATATATATATATATATATATATATATAGCGTATTACTTGGTATGTAATCTGGGTAAATTCCAAAAGAGACAGACTCAGGAGAACGCAATGTTAAATTCATTTATTTAACAGAGTAATATTTTATCTGACGAGCCACGCTAAGAACATCAAAGCAGTGAAATATGTATCATCCAAACTAATAATCAAAACTCCGTTATATAGATAGATAGATAGATAGATAGATAGATAGATAGATAGATAGATTAAAACAGGAAAGAACAAAAATATGGCAGATGAGACAGTGAAATGGTTCATTTTATTGGTTAGGGAGAAATTTCAGTCTGCAACTGTATGATTTGTCTATAAATTTGGAAAAAGATGTTTTTGCAGTCATTCCCTATTAGAATGAAACCAACATATATTTATTGCATTATCTTTTGTGTATATTTATAATTTTGTGTATTCTTTTATTTTTTTAATACATATATAAGGTGTTTATATTCTGGCTGCCCCAGTATGGGAACACATGGTCAACCCAGCTGTGCTTAGTATGTGAACACATGGGACAAACTATATGACAGCTAGATATATATATACAAAGGAATATAGTTTCCTAAATCCTTACAAGAATGTAAGTTCCACATTCAGAGAAGGTTCCAAAGTCACACACTCATTTGTTTACAGTGATTGATGTCACCTGGAGGGAATTAAAATATATAAGATGTATGCTGGTTTAAAAAAAAAAAAAAGAAAGAAAGAATCAGTAAATAAAATAATATTAAATAACCAAAAGTTAGGGAAGTTGAAAACTAACATGAATTGTTGATTAGAGTTATCAATCATAAAGCTGGTTGCTAGAAGTTAACCATCAAGAAAATTAAACCAGAAAAGGAAAGGTGATTTCTATATAAGATTGACAAAAATATGAATTGAGTTTTGACAAATCAACATCCAGATTCCTAACCATAAAGTGGGGGATCAGTTTTATATTGTTATTAAGAAACTACTCCCCCACTAATTACTATAATATAATATAATACATCTTTTTCCCCTCTAGCTATAAGTTGAATAACAGGATAGATTTGATTTTATAGCCTTTGCTGGCAACCAGTCTACCATAGAAAGCAATGGCAACCTACTGCAGGATAATCTTCTGCCCAGTCAGTCATGTCTCTTTTGAGATATGATCACCCAAAGCGTGTATCACGTTTGGCACTTAACTGACTGACTGATATATAATAGTTGAAAACATGATTAAGGCTTCTACTGGGCATAAAATGGGGGATCAGTTTTATATTTTTATAATAGCTAGGATCTAGCTGAAATACCAGTTCAAAACATAAGGTTAAGTCTGAACCCAAATGAAGACCTGCTGACCACTTCCAATTGAATTCTTCAAATTGTTCTTTGTCAGGACCACCTGTAAAGTTATTCTATAAAGAGAAAGATCGGTTTCAGCTGGAATAGGTAAATTTTATCAGTTCTCCATTACCAGCTGTTACCGTATAACACCAATGAGCCAAATTAATCACATATATTTTTGACATACACATACTTGTGTGTGCACAGAAAGACACATACATGTTTCATATCATATTTCAATTCATCTAGAACAATTTCCACAGATGACTACTATGCACTTATGCATACATGTTTATATATACACACTAGGTTTCTTTTCATATGTACAGATATTTTCATCTTTGATTAATATAGAATTATAAATTAATCCATTTGTAAATGCATAAAGGTATATAAAGTTTATTTCACTTACATTAACTTTCTCTTTTGATTTTCCTTCTCTAATGCATCTTTAAAATCACTTCATTGCCTGTTCGATATTTCTTTTATTAATTTCCTTCTTCAAGTTTGTTCTTCTATTATGGGTTTATTAATTATTGCTGATTAATTAATACTTGGTATATATAAATGAAATAATTATTCTATTAATAAGCTGTGCTAGGATTATTTTGTTTCTTCTTACACTGCTTTGCTGTGTAGATATATATAATATACTGTTTTCCATGTGGGACACTTGTATATATGTATAGACAGTTTTGTGTATGTCTTAGTAGTATGAAAGTTTCTCTGAAAACAAAGTATGTATGTCATTCTTCTTTCTTTCATCCATTTATTGCTGTTATTTTCTTTTTTGACAGAACACAGTCTGACTTTTCGTCGTAATAATATTTGGCTCAGTAAACAATGTCAACTTCCTTGAATTGCAGAAGTAAATTTAAGAAATTAATCCCTTCCCTTCATGTTCATGTAAATTAGAATGTAAATAAAAGACTGGCTCAATGATGTTCTGCTCTTCTTCTATGTGCCATGTCCCTTCGGGACATAGGTGATCATGGCTTTCCATGTCTCCCTATCCCCATTTTCCATTCGAACACTTCCTAAGTACTTAAACTTTTGTACTTGCTTGATTTTAGTATCCCCAATTTATAATTGGCATTTTGGGCTCTTTTGTTTGCTGATAACTATGCATTCAGTTTTCTTGTAATTTATGTGTAGTTTTTTTTTTTAATTTCTGGTCTTCTAGTTTTTTTTCCGCGTCAGCTATCAGCACTGTATCATCTGCGTATCTTATGTTGTTCAGATGGTGACCACCAATGACGAATCCTGGCATAACTTCTAGGGTCTTCTTCAAAATAGTCTTGCTGTACAGGTTGAATAGATCTGGTGAAAAGACACATCCTTATCTTACATCCCTTTCTACCTTTGTATATCTGCTGAATTTGTTTCTTGTCTATATGCAGGCAGTTTGCTGCCAGTAGAGGTTCTTTATTACTCTGATGTCTTTGCCAAATATGTAGAGGTTGCTGGGCATTTCTATCAGTTCCTTGTGTTTTTTTTTTTTAATCATATCACCCTGAGCAAGGCAGTAACGCCACTGATGTGCAGGGGGCTATGTGAGAGTGAAAAGATTTGGAAAAGAGAAAGCCGGAAACCACATCCTAAGCAGGGAACAAGAGATGAGCCTCTACATCTGTACAATAGACGTGGGTGGAGTGCGAACCGGGTGATAGTTTAGTCTATCTACTCCAATTGAAAAAAAAAAAAGAAAAAGAAAAAAAAGAAAAGTCAAATGATTGGAAAAAATAAAGCTGGAAACCACATCCTAAACAGGGAACGAGGGATGAGCCTCTACACATGTACAATAGACGTGGGTGGAGTGCGAACCAGGCGATAGTTTAGTCTATCTACTCCAATTGAAAAGAAAAAGAAAAAAAGAAAAAGAAAAGTGAAATGATTGGAAAAGAGAAAGCTGGAAACCACATCCTAAACAGGGAATAAGGGATGAGCCTCTACACCTGTACAATAGACATGGGTGGAGTGTGAACCGGGCGATAGTTTAGTCTATCAACTCCCATCGAAAAAAAAAAAAAGAAAAAGAAAAAAAAAAAAGGAAACTGAAAAGATTGGAAAAGAGAAAGCCGGAAACCACATCCTAAACAGGGAACAAAGGATGAGCCTCTACACCTATACAATAGACGTGGGTGGAGTGTGAACTGGGCGATAGTTTAGTCTATCTACTCCAATTGAAAAAAAAAAAAGAAAAAAGAAATGTGAAAAGATTGGAAAAGAGAAAGCCGGTAAGTCTACAAAACACAGGTAAACTTCCTTTTTCATTTGTATCACCCTTTCTGATAGCATCCTAATCATCAAGAAACCATACAGTGGGCAATAAAGTTTAAAACATAAAACAAAGTGATATTGAACAAGCTGGATATTCTAGTATATCAGTCAATTCAACTGCCAATGTTCCCCACTGTGGATTAATTTACTTTTATTGTTTAATATGTTTTCCCTAACAACAAGTTACTAGTTGAACAGCTTCTAGGATATTTTTTTTAATGAAAAACTGGTAATAGAATGGCTGAGATGATTGTGAACCACAAAGCTGAAAAGAAAATCAATTTCAGTAAGTGTAGAAGGTAATATGATAGAGCAGCAAACAAAATTAAAATATTATAATTGTTATATCTGGGGTATCTCACAGTTTCAGTACTTGATATGTGGTACACCATGACGTAATGAACTCTAAACAGTTAGTGGCTTAGCACTTAAATACAACTCAGGTCATTAGCATAGGATACCACAATTATGGTGTACAGAAAAAGATATTGGAAAAGAGACATATTTTTAAGTTCATTCTAAGCATGAGACATTCTCTCATTCTAGTTGGATGATCTACATTTGGTTTATGCTTGAATTAAGTGAATTTTTTAATATACCAAATTATTTGTTTTTGTTTTTGTTTTTTTTTTCTTGGCTCTCACAAAAGGATAGAGAGAGTCTCTAAAATTAAAAATTTGCAAATATTTGTCAGACACAAGATAGAAAAAAAGAAGCGTACTAAATAAATTTCAAGGAAAATCTTTTGTGTCTATATTTTGGAGAACCAAATATTAAAGTATGGCTATAAAACATGATATTTTGTGCAAAATTTAAAATATCATAATTATTATTAAGTAAATTTCTTCTTTAGTTGTTACCTTCATGAGATTGGCACATTGTTCTTATGTCAGTTTACATCCAGGTAGTTTTAATTATCCCCTCTTCACCTGTTCAATAGACGTGGGTGGAGTGTGAACCGGGCGATAGTTTAGTCTATCTACTCCAATTTAATGGCAAAAATTAAGCCATTCTGCTTTTTATTTTTATCCATTCCTATCCTCCTCCACCTTGCCCACCTTTGTACAATTTCCAACCCTCATGTCCAACTCAAAGGGCCTCCCTCCTAGCAGAAACCTCCTTGACCAGACTGCTGTCCCTCCATACCTACTTCCCTTCCCCCAGACAAAGACAGTCAGCCCCGCTTCCCTCCTCACCTCCTCCCCCACTTCCTTCTCCTCCTCTCCACATTGGTCGGCCATTGGCCACCCCATCAATGCCCCTGACCAAAACTGTCACCAAAAGTATAAGAATTTCAAACCTGCTAGCAGCAACACGGGTGCCTTGGACATCACACTGTCCTCCCAAATATGGCAAAAATTAAGCCATCCTGTCCTTTATCCCCATTTATTTTTATCCTCCTTCACTTTGCCCAAGGATGTGGTTTCCGGCTTTCTCTTTTTCAATCTTTTCATTGTTTTCTTTTTTTTTCTTTTTTTTTTTAAATTGGAGTAGATAGACTAAACTATTTCACGGTTCACACTCCACCCACGTCTATTGAACAGGTGAAGAGGCTCAACCCTTTTTCCTTGTTTAGGATGTGCTCTCCGCTTCTCTTTTCCAATCTTTCCATTCTTTTCTTTTTTTTTTTTTTAAATTGAGATAGACTAAACTATAGCCCGGTTCACAGTCTACCCACGCCCATTGAACAGGTAAAGTTGAAAGTCTATCCCTTGTTCCCTGCTTAGGACATGCAGCTTCCGGCTTTCTCTTTTCCAACTTTTTCAATTTGTTTTCTTTCTTTTTTTTTTAAATTGAGTAGATAGACTTAACTATCGCGTTGGTTCACACCCACATCTATTGAAATAGTGAAGAGGCTCACCCCTTGTTCTTTGTTTAGATGTGGTTTCCGGCTCTTTACCAAACTTTTCTTTCCTACGTATCCCCCTGCGCTTCAGTGGTGTTACCGCCTTCCTTGGGGTGATATTATTAAAAAAAAAAAGAAATATTAAGTTTCTTGCAGAGGTTTGCAAGAAATGTCCTCTAGCTTAAGGTACCATCTTTTTGTTTTTTTTACAATAATGTTCATTCTGTACAAGGTCCACTTGAGGTAGAGAGCTACAGAGTATGAGGTAAGAGGCACAGTTTATAGAGATATGTAAGGAAGATAATGGTTAATTCTAGACTTGAACAGGTTAAGACTGTAGTGATCAGGGAAGTATCCTCTTGGGCAGTGATTCATCGAAAGAAGCTGTTTCAGTGGAAATTACATTTCAACATTAATTTCAAACATACACACCATAGTGGGGGTGCTAGAGGGTGTCGTCAGTGATGTCATTGCGAGGATCACTAGGGGGTTTTGGGTCTTTCAACATCATACCCACTCACCGCACCGACCTGACCAGAGATGATCAGTTTCTGGTCTACCCTCGATAAGCGCTTTCAGACACTGGGAAAATTACGTTTGGGCCCAGTACGAAACCTTGCAAGTGCTTCTGATTGGCGACAGTCAGAGCCACTTTCCATTTAGAGGCGAACCATACATGAGCTCATCAAAAGGAATGAGGGTAGTTCAGTATAATATACATAGATTGGTGGGTCTTTGTCACAAAGGTTAGAACAGGTGGAACTAAGGAATGTTGTTCCTCTAAGCACTTTCCATAGAAATAATGATAGAACAGTGAGAGGCTTGAAGCATTTCATCTTTGTGGGAAAAGGACTGTAGGTTGGTAAATAATCACCCACAAGGACATGAAAACATGCAGCATTACTCTATTTTCAACCTGATTAAGTAGAAGGTAGTAGGAGAAATCAGGTACTTACTGGAGTCGTACAGAGAACTGACCATTTTTATCCTGCATCTTTAGTGATGAAGTTCTACTTGAGGTTACAATTCTAATCATTGCTTTTTAAAAGAATAAACATTGTCGGAGGAGTAAAGTTAACATAGTAGCAGTGTCAATGAGGAAACTATCCTTTTGACACTCCATTTTCCCACTTCCCAGGACATGGAAGGTCCAAGTTTGCAAGCACTTGATTATTGTGAACAAAAGAAATAGAAAAGAAACTGCTTCAGTTTTGCAACTGAACTTAATTTCTCTCAACAGCAACCAGTGCCATTCTCAAGTGTAAAAAATCTACTAATTTCAGTGGTGCTCAGGGGTTGCATAGCCTTTACAAAATACCTGTTATCAAAAGTGAATAAGCAAAACAGACACTTCTTCTATCTGCTGTCTCCCTTCAGGATGTAGGTGATCACGGCCTTCCACATCCCCGTACCCATTGTAGCTCTTAATACATTTTCTCTTGTTACTTCTTCCAAAACCCGCTCTGTTATTCAGTTGCTCAAACCCATCAAGTATATCATGCATTTCTTTCTTCTGTCTCACTTTTCCCTTTATTTGTACTATGAGTATCAAATTCTCCTCCTTTTTCATTACATCTCCCAGAAACTTTAGTTGTCTCTTTCTGACATTAAGTATAAATTTCCTTTTCCTTTGCATTCTTTCCAAAACCTGTTCAGTCCATGGTATCCTCAGTCTCCTTCTGTAGAACAATATTTCAGTTGCTTCAAGTTTTTCTTTCCTCTTTGATGAGATTGTCCCACATTTGCTGACATATAAAAGGACAGTCTAATACTCTTTTCTTTTTTTCCAACAAAATTTTCCTATTCCTCAAAACTCTGCTTAACTTTTAGAATGCATCCTCGGTCATGAATTCGGTCATGTCAATGCAAAAAAGCATAAGAACTGGACATTAAGTTTTTTGTTTTTGTTTTTTTTAATCGTATCACCCCGAGCAAGGTGGTAACGCCACTGATGTGCAGGGGGCTACATAAGAGTGAAAAGATTGGAAAAGAAAAAGAAAAAGCCGGAAACCACATCCTAAACAGGGAACAAGGGATGAGCCTCTTAACCTGTTCAATAGACGTGGGTGGAGTGTGAACCGGGCAATAGATAGATCTATCTACTCCAATTGAAAAAAAAAACAAAAACAAAGTGAGAAGATTGGAAAAGAGAAAGACGGAAACCACATCCTAAACAGGGAACAAGGGATGAGCCTCTTAACCTGTTCAATAGACGTGGGTGGAGTGTGAACCGGGTGATATATAGATCTATCTATTCCAATTGAAAAAAATAAACAAAAACAAAGTGAGAAGATTGGAAAAGAGAAAGCCAGAAACCACATCCTAAACAGGGAACAAGGGATGAGTCTCTTAACCTGTTCAATGAATTCACTTTCATCATACATTTAGGTTTCATTACAAATCTCTTTTTAAGACAATAAACATTGTTGAGGAGTAAAGGTAGTTAAAATAATAGCAGTGTCATGGGAAAAAAACATCCTTTTGATATTCCATTTTTTGCAAGCACGATGGTCCATGTTTGCCAAATTACTTATACAGGAAATATAAATTTCTTACAGAGTAAATAATAAAAACCTGTATGGATGGGGATTATCAAAACTTAAATGGTAATAGTAAACTGAGCCTGAATTAAGCTGAAGCTGTATGTTTAGTTCATCATGGAAATAGCATTTTGTCACTGACATGCCACAATGATTGATAAACCAAAGATTATTTAAATATGCACTTAGGCAAACCATAAAAAAATGTCTGGTTCTTTGTACTGATCCAATAAGTACCTGACACTGCCTGCTATACATTCTCTTTACAAGAGCCAGATCCAACCAAAAATAAAGTACTACTGCAATATCTGGGTTGAAACTTCTCAGTCCACACTTCCCAGGCTTGATAGAATTCAGAAGTGTTTTCTTAGGCTTGTGGGTGATGAAGATGAAATTTTGCAAGCCTCTTACTACTCTATCACTGTTTCCATGGCAAATGTTCTGACAAGCTACATTCTTTAGTTCCACCAGTTCTGATCTTCACAGCTAAAACCGACCATAATATCCCTATTTCTTTTGTAATTTGTTAGTAAAAAGGAAGTTCCATTCAAACTGCTTTTTCATTAGAACCCTTGCTTTGTGGAACAAATGAACAAATGTTCTGACAAGCTACATTCTTTAGTTCCACCAGTTCTGATCTTCACAGCTAAAACCGACCATAATATCCCTATTTCTTTTGTATTGTGTTAGTAAAAAGGAAGTTCCATTCAAACTGCTTTTTCATTAGAACCCTTGCTTTGTGGAACAAATGAACAAATGTTCTGACAAGCTACATTCTTTAGTTCCACCAGTTCTGATCTTCACAGCTAAAACCGACCATAATATCCCTATTTCTTTTGTAATTTGTTAGTAAAAAGGAAGTTCCATTCAAACTGCTTTTTCATTAGAACCCTTGCTTTGTGGAACAAATGCACAAATGTTCTGACAAGCTACATTCTTTAGTTCCACCAGTTCTGATCTTCACAGCTAAAACCGACCATAATATCCCTATTTCTTTTGTATTGTGTTAGTAAAAAGGAAGTTCCATTCAAACTGCTTTTTCATTAGAACCCTTGCTTTGTGGAACAAATGAACAAATGTTCTGACAAGCTACATTCTTTAGTTCCACCAGTTCTGATCTTCACAGCTAAAACCAACCATAATATCCCTATTTCTTTTGTATTGTGTTAGTAAAAAGGAAGTTCCATTCAAACTGCTTTTTCATTAGAACCCTTGCTTTGTGGAACAAATGAACAAATGTTCTGACAAGCTACATTCTTTAGTTCCACCAGTTCTGATCTTCACAGCTAAAACCAACCATAATATCCCTATTTCTTTTGTATTGTGTTAGTAAAAAGGAAGTTCCATTCAAACTGCTTTTTCATTAGAACCCTTGCTTTGTGGAACAAATGAACAAATGTTCTGACAAGCTACATTCTTTAGTTCCACCAGTTCTGATCTTCACAGCTAAAACCAACCATAATATCCCTATTTCTTTTGTATTGTGTTAGTAAAAAGGAAGTTCCATTCAAACTGCTTTTTCATTAGAACCCTTGCTTTGTGGAACAAATGAACAAATGTTCTGACAAGCTACATTCTTTAGTTCCACCAGTTCTGATCTTCACAGCTAAAACCGACCATAATATCCCTATTTCTTTTGTAATTTGTTAGTAAAAAGGAAGTTCCATTCAAACTGCTTTTTCATTAGAACCCTTGCTTTGTGGAACAAATGAACAAATGTTCTGACAAGCTACATTCTTTAGTTCCACCAGTTCTGATCTTCACAGCTAAAACCAACCATAATATCCCTATTTCTTTTGTATTGTGTTAGTAAAAAGGAAGTTCCATTCAAACTGCTTTTTCATTAGAACCCTTGCTTTGTGGAACAAATGAACAAATGTTCTGACAAGCTACATTCTTTAGTTCCACCAGTTCTGATCTTCACAGCTAAAACCAACCATAATATCCCTATTTCTTTTGTATTGTGTTAGTAAAAAGGAAGTTCCATTCAAACTGCTTTTTCATTAGAACCCTTGCTTTGTGGAACAAATGAACAAATGTTCTGACAAGCTACATTCTTTAGTTCCACCAGTTCTGATCTTCACAGCTAAAACCGACCATAATATCCCTATTTCTTTTGTAATTTGTTAGTAAAAAGGAAGTTCCATTCAAACTGCTTTTTCATTAGAACCCTTGCTTTGTGGAACAAATGCACAAATGTTCTGACAAGCTACATTCTTTAGTTCCACCAGTTCTGATCTTCACAGCTAAAACCGACCATAATATCCCTATTTCTTTTGTATTGTGTTAGTAAAAAGGAAGTTCCATTCAAACTGCTTTTTCATTAGAACCCTTGCTTTGTGGAACAAATGAACAAGTTCTAATAAGCTACATTCTTTAGTTCCACCAGTTCTGATCTTCACAGCTAAAACCGACCATAATATCCTCATTTCTTTTGTATTGTGTTAGTAAAAAGGAAGTTCCATTCAAACTGCTTTTTCATTAGAATTCTGCTTTGTGGAACAAATGAACAACACTGACAAGCTACATTCTTTAGTTCCACCAGTTCTGATCTTCACAGCTAAAACCGACCATAATATCCTATTTCTTTTGTAATTTATAGAAAAAGCAGTTCCATTCAAACTGCTTTTTCATTAGAACCCTTGCTTTGTGGAACAAATGAACAAATGTTCTGACAAGCTACATTCTCTTTAGTTCCACCAGTTCTGATCTTCACAGCTAAAACCAACCATAATATCCCTATTTCTCTTTTGTAGATGTTATAAAAAGGAAGTTCCATTCAAACTGCTTTTTCATTAGAAACTCTTGCTTTGTGGGAACAATGAACAAATGTTCTGACAAGCTACATTCTTTAGTTCCACCAGTCTGATCTTCACAGCTAAAACCAACCATAATATCCCTATTTCTTTTGTATTGTGTTAGTAAAAAGGAAGTTCCATTCAAACTGCTTTTTCATTAGAACTCTGTTTTGTGGAACAATGAACAAATGTTCTGACAAGCTACATTCTTTAGTTCCACCAGTTCTGATCTTCACAGCTAAAACCAACCATAATACCCTATTTCTTTGTATTGTGTTAGTAAAAAGGAAGTTCCATTCAAACTGCTTTTTCATTAGAACCCTTGGCTTTGTAGGAAATGAACAAATGTTCTGACAAGCTACACTAGTTCCACCAGTTCTGATCTTCAGCTAAAACCAACCATAATATCCCTATTTCTTTTGTATTGTGTTAGTAAAAAGGAAGTTCCATTCAAACTGCTTTTTCATTAGGAACCCTTGCTTTGTGGAACAAATGAACAAATGTTCTGACAAGCTACATTCTTTAGTTCCACCAGTTCTGATCTTCACAGCTAAACCCACCATAATATCCCTATTTCTTTTGTATTGTGTTAGTAAAGAGTTCCATTCAAACTGCTTTTTCATTAGAACCCTGTTTAGGAACAAATGAACAAATGTTCTGACAAGCTACATTCTTTAGTTCCACCAGTTCTGATCTTCACAGCTTAAACCAACCATAATATCCCTATTTCTTTTGTATTGTGTTATAAAAAGGAAGTTCCATTCAAACTGCTTTTTCATTAGAACCCTTGCTTTGTGGAACAAATGAACAAATGTTCTGACAAGCTACATCTTTTAGTTCCACCAGTTCTGATCTTCACAGCTAAAACCAACCATAATATCCCTATTTCTTTGTATTGTGTTAGTAAAAAGGAAGTTCCATTCAAACTGCTTTTCATTAGAACCCTTTGTTTTGTGGAACAAATGAACAAATGTTCTTACAAGCTTCATTCTTTAGTTCCACCAGTTCCAGTCCTCACAGCTAAAACCGACCATAATATCCTATTTCTTTTTGTATTGTGTTAGTAAAAAGGAAGTTCCATTCAAACTGCTTTTCATTGAAATTCTTTCTTTGTGGGAACAAATGAACAAATGTTCTGACAAGCCTAATTCTTTAGTTCCCCCAGTTCTGATCTTCACAGCTAAAACCATCATAATATCCCTATTTCTTTTGTGTTAGTAAAGAGGTTCATTCAAACTGCTTTCATCCAGACACTTGCTTTGTCAGATAAATGAACAAATATTCTGACAAGCTACATTTCTTTAGTTCCACCAGTTCTGATCTTCACAACTAAGGCAGACATAGCTCTAGTTCTTTTGTATTGTGTTAGTAAAAGGAGTTTTCCATTCAACACTGCTTTTCATTGAGGCAACAGCTTTGTGAACAAATGAACAAATGTTCTGGCAAACTACATTCTTTAGTTCTGGTTTTCTGATCTTCCATTTCAATAAGACCACCAATATCCCTGTTTACTTTTTGTATTGTGGTAGTAAAAGGAAGTTCATTCAAACTGCTTTTCATTCTAGAACCCTTGCTTTGTGGAACAAATGAACAGAATGTTCGACAAGACTAATTCTTTTAGTTCCGCCAGTTCTGATCTTTACCTTCTGACAGACTATAATATCCCTATTTCTTTTGTATTGTGTTGGTAAAGGATTCCATTCAAACTGCTTTTTCAGGTAGAATTGTCTTTGTCTCTTGGAACAAATGAACAAATGTTCTGACAAACTACATTCTTTAGTTCCATAGTTCTATTGGTCTTCAGCCTAAATAAAACCATAATATCCCTATTTCTTTTGTGTATGATGAGTAAAAGGAAGTTCCATTCAAACTACTTTCATTGGAACCCTTGCTTTGTGGAACAAATGAACAAATCATTCTGACAAACTGTCCTGAATATTTTAGTTCCATGGTTCTGATCTTCACAGCTAAAATGAACCATAATATCCCTATTTCTTTTGTGTATTCTGTTCATTAAAAGGTTCCATTCAAACTGCTTTCATTAGGCCAACCTTTGTGGGACATAAATGAACAAATGTTCTGACAAAACTACATTCTTTTAGTTCACCAGTTCTGATCTTCCACTGACTAGAGCAACCATAATATCCTATTTCTTTTAGCCATTGTATTGTTAAAAAGGAAGTTCCATTCAAACTGCTTTTTTCATGAACCCTTGCTGGTTTCAAATGAACTGATGTTCTGACCAGCTACATTCTTCAGTTCCACCAGTTCTGATCTTCTGGCTTCGACGACCATAATATCCCCTCTTTGTCAATTTGTTCGTAAGGGATTCCATTCAAACTGCTTTTTCATTGAACCCTTGCTTTGTGGAACCGATGAACAAATCATTTCTGACAAACTGCATTCTTTTAGTTCCACCAGTTCTGATCTCACAGCTGAGCTGACCATAATATCCCTATTTCTTTTGTATTGACATTGGTAAGGAAGTTCCATTCAATTTCTTTTTCATTTAGAACCTTGCTTTGTCAGACCAGTGAACAAATGTTCAGCAAGCTACATTCTTTGGTTCCACTGATTCTGATCTTCACAGCTAAAACCGACCACTGTTATCCCTATTTCTTTTGTGTTGTGTTTCATTTAAGGAAGTTCCATTCAAACTGCTTTTTCATTAGAACCCTTGCTTTGTGGAACAAATGAACAAATATTCTGACAAACTGCATTCTTTGAGACCCACCAGTTCATGATCTTCTTCCAGCTAAAATAGACTAATATCCTATTTCTTTTGTATTGTGTTAGTAAAGGAAGTTCACATTCAAACTGCTTTCATTAGAACCCTTGCTTTGTGGAACAAATGAACAAATGTTCTGAGCAAGCTACATTCTTTAGTTCCACCAGTTCAGTCTTACAGCTAAGCAGGCCCATAATATCCCTATTTCTTTGTAATTTGTTAAAATTTGCAAAAAGGAAGTTTCCATTCAAACTGCTTTTTCATTAGAACCCTTAGCTTTGTGGTTTCAAATGTGAACAAATATTCTGACAAGCTACATTCTTTGAGTTTCACCAGTTCTGATCTTCACAGCTAAAACCGACCATAATATCCTATTTCTTTGTATTGTGTTAGTAAAAGGAAGTTCCATTCAAGCTAACATTTAGAACCCTTTAAGCTTTGTGGAACAAATGAACAAATATTCTGACAAGCTACATTCATTTTAATTCACAGTTCTGATCTTCACAGCTAAAACCGACCATAATATCCCTATTTCTTTTGTATTGTTAGTAAGGAAGTTCCATTCAAACTGCTTTTTCATTAGAACCCTTGCTTGTGGAACAAGTGAACAGTATTTCTGACAAACTGCATTCTTTAGTTCACCAGTTCTGATCCTTACTGGCTAAGACGACCATAATATCCTATTTCTTTTTGTAATTTGTTAGTAAAGGAGGATTCCATTCAAACCTTTTCATTAGACCTTGCTTTGTGGAACAAATGAACAAATGTTCTGACAAGCTGATGCTTTAGTTCCACCAGTTCTGATCTTCACAGCTAAAGCAGACCATAATGTCCTATTTCTTTGTATTGTGTTAGTAAAAAAAGTTCCATTCAAACTGCTTTTTCAGTGAACCCTTGCCTTTGTGGAATAAATGAACAAATGTTCTGACAAGCTACATTCTTTAGTTCCACTGGGTTCAAGTCCTCACAGCTAGAGCAGGCCATAATGTCCTATTTCTTTTGTATTGTGTTAAATGAAAGGTTCAATTCAAACTGCACTGGTGAACACCACTTAGCTGTGGAACTGAAATGAACAAATGTTCTGACAAGCTACATTCTTTAGTTCCACCAAGGTTGATCTTCTGGCTAAAACAGGCCATAATATCCCTATTTAACATGTAATTTGTTAGTAAGGGAAGTTCATTCAAACTGCTTTTTCATTGAACCCTTGCTTTATTATACATTGTTCAGAAATCATTTGATAGAAAAACTACATTCTTTTCGTTCCACCAGTTCTGATCTTCACAGCTAAAACACAGTATAGTGTCTATTTTCTTTTGTGTATGTTCCAGAAATGCAAAGGAAGTTCAGCTCAAACTGCTTTCATTCCAGACACTTTAGCACAATGGGACAAATGAACAAATGTTCTGACAAGCTACATTCTATTTGAAGTTCCACCAGTTCACAGTCTTTCTAATAAAACCAACCATAATATCCCTATTTCTTTTATTGTGTTAGTAAAAATGAAGTTCCATTCAAACTGCTTTTTCATTAGAACCCTTGCTTTGTGGAACAAATGAACAAATGTTCTGACAAGCTACATTCTTTAGTTCCACCAGTTCTGATCCTCACAGCTAAAACCGACCATAATATCCCTATTTCTTTTGTATTGTGTTAGTAAAAAGGAAGTTCCATTCAAACTGCTTTTTCATTAGAACCCTTGCTTTGTGGAACAAATGAACAAATGTTCTGACAAAGCTGGCATTCTTTTTAGTTCCACCAGTTCTGATCTTCAACTAAAACCGACCATAATATCCCTATTTCTTTTGTATTGTGTTAGTAAAAAGGAAGTTCCATTCAAACTGCTTTTCATTAGAACCCTTGCTTTGTGGAACAAATGAACAAATGTTCTGACAAGCTACATTCTTTAGTTCCACCAGTTCTGATCCTCACAGCTAAAACCGACCATAATATCCCTATTTCTTTTGTATTGTGTTAAAAGTAAAAAGGAAGTTCCATTCAAACTGCTTTTTCATTAGAACCTTGCTTTGTGGAACAAATGAACAAATGTTCTGACAAGCTACATTCTTTAGTTCCACCAGTTCTGATCTTCACAGCTAAAACCGACCATAATATCCCTATTTCTTTTGTATTGTGTTAGTAAAGAGGAAGTTCCATTCAAACTGCTTTTTCATTAGAACCCTTGCTTTGTGGAACAAAATGAACAAATGTTCTGACAAGCTACATTCTTTAGTTCCACCAGTTCTGATCCTCACAGCTAAAACCGACCATAATATCCCTATTTCTTTTGTATTGTGTTAGTAAAAAAGGAAGTTCCATTCAAACTGCTTTTTCATTAGAACCCTTGCTTTGTGGGAACAAATGAACAAATGTTCTGACAAGCTACATTCTTTAGTTCCACCAGTTCTGATCCTCACAGCTAAAACCGACCATAATATCCCTATTTCTTTTGTATTGTGTTAGTAAAAAGGAAGTTCCATTCAAACTGCTTTTTCATTAGAACCCTTGCTTTGTGGAACAAATGAACAAATGTTCTGACAAGCTACATTCTTTAGTTCCACCAGTTCTGATCTTCACAGCTAAAACCGACCATAATATCCCTATTTCTTTTGTATTGTGTTAGTAAAAAGGAAGTTCCATTCAAACTGCTTTTTCATTAGAACCCTTGCTTTAGGAACAAATGAACAAAATGTTCTGACAAGCTACATTCTTTAGTTCCACCAGTTCTGATCCTCACAGCTAAAACCGACCATAATATCCTATTTCTTTTGTAATTTGTTAGTAAAAAGGAAGTTCCATTCAAACTGCTCTTTCATTAGAACCCTTGCTTTGTGGAACAAATGAACAAATGTTCTGACAAGCTACATTCTTTAGTTCCACCAGTTCTGATCTTCACAGCTAAAACCAACCATAATATCCCTATTTCTTTTGTATTGTGTTAGTAAAAAGGAAGTTCCATTCAAACTGCTTTTTCATTAGAACCCTTGCTTTGTGGAACAAATGAACAAATGTTCTGACAAGCTACATTCTTTAGTTCCACCAGTTCTGATCTTCACAGCTAAAACCGACCATAATATCCCTATTTCTTTGTATTGTGTTAGTAAAAAGGAAGTTCCATTCAAACTGCTTTTTTCATTAGAACCCTTGCTTTGTGGGAACAAATGAACAAATGTTCTGACAAGCTACATTCTTTAGTTCCACCAGTTCTGATCTTCACAGCTAAAACCAACCATAATATCCCTATTTCTTTTGTATTGTGTTAGTAAAAAAGGAAGTTCCATTCAAACTGCTTTTTCATTAGAACCCTTGCTTTGTGGAACAAATGTGAACAAATGTTCTGACAAGCTACATTCTTTAGTTCCACCAGTTCTGATCCTCACAGCTAAAACCGACCATAATATCCCTATTTCTTTTGTATTGTGTTAGTAAAAAGGAAGTTCCATTCAAACTGCTTTTTCATTAGAACCCTTGTTTTTAGGAACAAATGAACAAATGTTCTGTCAAGCTACATTCTTTAGTTCCACCAGTTCTTGATCCTCACAGCTAAAACCGACCATAATATCCCTATTTCTTTGTATTGTGTTAGTAAAAAGGAAGTTCCATTCAAACTGCTTTTTCATTAGAACCCTTGCTTTGTGGAACAAATGAACAAATGTTCTGACAAGCTACATTCTTTAGTTCCACCAGTTCTGATCTTCACAGCTAAAACCGACCATAATATCCCTATTTCTTTTGTATTGTGTTAGTAAAAAGGAAGTTCCATTCAAACTGCTTTTTCATTAGAACCCTTGCTTTGTGGAACAAATGAACAAATGTTCTGACAAGCTACATTCTTTAGTTCCACCAGTTCTGATCTTCACAGCTAAAACCAAATCATAATATCCCTATTTCTTTTGTATTGTGTTAGTAAAAAGGAAGTTCCATTCAAACTGCTTTTTCATTAGAACCCTTGCTTTGTGGAACAAATGAACAAATGTTCTGACAAGCTACATTCTTTAGTTCCACCTAGTTCTGATCCTCACAGCTAAAACCGACCATAATATCCCTATTTCTTTTTGTATTGTGTTATAAAAAGGAAGTTCCATTCAAACTGCTTTTTCATTAGAACCCTTGCTTTGTGGAACAAATGAACAAATGTTCTGACAAGCTACATTCTTTAGTTCCACCAGTTCTGATCCTCACAGCTAAACCGACCATAATATCCCTATTTCTTTGTATTGTGTTAGTAAAAAGGAAGTTCCATTCAAAACTGCTTTTTCATTAGAACTTTGCTTTGTGGAACAAATGAACAAATGTTCTGACAAGCTACATTCTTTAGTCTCCACCAGTTCTGATCTTCACAGCTAAAACCGAACATAATATCCCTATTTCTTTGTATTGTGTTAGTAAAAAGGAAGTTCCATTCAAACTGCTTTTTCATTAGAACCCTTGCTTTGTGGAACAAATGAACAAATGTTCTGACAAGCTACATTCTTTAGTTCCACCAGTTCTGATCTTCACAGCTAAAACCAACCATAATATCCCTATTTCTTTTGTATTGTGTTAGTAAAGGAAGTTTCATTCCAACTGCTTTTTCATTAGAACCTTGCTTTGTGGAACAAATGAACAAATGTTCTGACAAGCTACATTCTTTAGTTCCACCAGTCTCTGATCTTCAAGAAGCAAAACTAACCATAATATCCCTATTTCCTTTTTGTATTGTGTTAGTAAAAAGGAAGTTTCATTCAAACTGCTTTTTCATTAGAACCCTTGCTTTGTGGAACAAACTTCTTAGGGGATGCTTTCTAGATCACAATACTTTCTAAAATATAGTATATGACTCTTAAAATTTGTTTACAGTAGCACTTCTTTTACCAAGTACACAAATTATCTTAGGTAAACCTGAAAAATCTATTAATATTAATATTAATGTACACATGATTTATGTGAATGTGATTCTATGCTTCCAACTCTTTCAGCCACATGTGTAGTTTACTTTTTGTAAAGTTTCTTATTTCTTTACATATCTGACATCTTTTAACATATTCCTCCACATCTCATGAATATCCTGGCTACCATACTTCTAACTTCAGCTTTTTCTGCATAGATGCTATTCCACAGTGTATATTGTCATGTACACTTTATCATGAGTTTTCTTTGATTTCTAGGGGTATCTCTAAATTGACATTACAAATCACTCAATTCTCAATTGTTAAATTGTGTTTTATTTCCATGTATGTTTTTTCTGCCATGGAACAATTATTATGTTCATTTTTATACTTGATGTTAAGCATTTTGGTACTTAGTCCTGTATAATTTCAGCAACCATTCTATCCAAAGACATCAGTCTCAACTCAATGTAAAAAGGTATCTTCAAAAATCCTCTTTATATTCTTTTTAGAATCTTTGTAAAACTGCAACCTCAGTAATGCATTCATGTGTGGAACTGAATTTCCTTTGACATATTCTATATCAAATTCAAAAGATATTAATGTTATTGCCCACCTCAATATTTTTGATGTTGTGATTCTAGGTAATTCTTTTCTTAGATTAAATATAAATTCTAAGGATCTACGGTCAGGCCTCAGTATA